>JAGSMP010000367.1:600000-903381 GCA_029286625.1 Parnassius orleans
CAAAATGAATAGCCCGTCCGCGCCCTCGATCCATCTTAGTGAATTTGTCCGCGCCTGCGCGACGATTTTCTGCTGCGACCGCACGTTTCAACAAAACCAATCGGGACGACAAACCTCAATTCAAGCCACTTAGGCATCGGAGGAGATAAGAAGACTGCTATCTACGCATGGAGCATCTCCCGGAAAATAAGAGCTTAGCATGCTGCCGCGCGAACCAAAGCTCGCGAACTGAAATACAAATTGTATGGGTGCGTGATGGTAGGATATACATGCAAAAATGAAGAATCAAACTACGTCCACGTAAAGAACCTCGACCTTTGAATCGTTTATCATGATTACGCTATATTTGCTATATTTGTACTAAAAGGCACTTTACTTGTTACTACCAAAATTAGGGGTCTGAGGACAAAACTATTGAACTGTTTAATAATGTAGTTTGTTGTAATTTTGACATTATTGTTTTCACAGAGACATGGTTGAATGGCACAATTTTTGATAATGAATTATTTGATGACCGTTACATAGTCTACAGACGCGACCGCGAAAACAGGGTTCCATGCTGAAAAATGGAGGTGGAGTTCTCATTGTGTCTAAACGCTTTAAATCATGCCGTTTGTGTGCAGGAGCAGATTGTGAAGATTTATGGGTAAAAGTGGAAATATATGATAGCTTTAATAAAGACAGACACCTGTACATCTGTGGCGTATATATCCTCCTCCAGTAAAATGCATACTTAAGCATTTTATTAGTAATGCCAATCGCATATTAGAAACCACAGTGAAACACTATTATACTTGGTGACTTCAATTTGAGTAGCTTATGTTGGACTAAGACTGTTAGTCACACACTCAAACCTGCAACATCCAACAGTCTACTTAATAACATGCTCGTTGATTTCATGTCTCTTAATAATCTAGTTCAGCACAATTCCTGTTTTAACAATAAAGACAAACTATTGGATCTGATAATGAGTACATTGATATCACCCGCCTCTACGTAAGTACCGACCCATTATCGGTGATTGACCTGTTGCACCCTCCTATCGAGTTTTGTGTGGGACTTAAATGTGACAATTATCTCCTAACCAAGCACGAACCCAAATTTATGTTTTATAAAGCAGATTTTATTAAAATTGTAAATGAATTGAATAGTATATCATGGAAGACGAATTGTCGCGTTATGAAAACGTAAATGACATGGTAGCACATTTCTATAAAGTACTTCAATCCATCATAGTTAAACATGTACCCAAGTCCAAACCTCGTAATAATAAGAAATACCCCATATGGTTTTCAGACACGTTAATTAAGGTAATCAAGGAAAATATAAATACAGATCTAAACACCAAGTTTAACAACCCTCGGGATTTATTGACCTTGAACTACTTAGAGATAGATGTACGAAATTACTTAGCCAGAATTATAAAACTTATTTGCTGCGTCTAGAGACATCTTTGAAATCAAACTAAACTACTATGGAGTTTCATTAAACACAAAAGAGGCAGTAGTAACCCACCCCACCCAAATGTCTTCTGAACTACTCTGCCACTACTGGCCCAGATATCTGCGAACTCTTTGCTTCACAGTTCTCTTCAGTCTACAATATTGATAAACTATCCATTCCAGACGAGCAATATGCAGATAAATCCTCCGCCTCTAACATTATTACTAGTATTTCAGTGACTAAAGACCAAGTATTTAGGGTTTTAAAAGACTTGACTCCACTAAAGGCGTGGCTCAGATGGAATACCATCTATCTTTGCTAAGATGTGCTGGTGCTCTAGCTTTACCATTGTCCTTGATAATTAATAAATCTCTATCTTCTGGAACCTTTCCCAGCGCTTGAAAACTTTTGTTATACCGATACACAAAGGAGGTGATATAAACTTAGTGAAAAACTATAGGCCAATATCAATTATTACGGTGTTTGCTAAAGTCTTTGAAAACTACTGTGCTAAAATGTCTTGGCATTTAAGACACTTAACTGCACCGGAACAGCACGGTTTATGAAAGCCCGCTCTACCACGACTAATCTGATATCCTTCGTTGAAGGCTTGGCCGAAGGTGTTGATCATGCGGTCTTTCGATGTCATATACACTGACTTTAGTAAGGCTTTTGATAAAGTCAATCACGATATGTTATTGCACAAATTATCATATGTCGGTATAGGCGGCAATCTCTTGCGCTGGTTCAGATCTTACCTAACGAACAGACTGTCTGTGGTAGTAGCAGGGGGATTCAAATCTGGCTTTTTACTGCCTTTCCGAGTTCCTCAAGGATCCCATCTGGGTCCCGTGCTGTTCAACGTTTTATTAATGATATCGGTAAGTGTTTTCAAAATTCTAAGTTTTACATGTTCGCCGATGATTTAAAGTTTTTTAGATCAGTAAATTCTTTAGAGGATGTATTGTTGCTTCAAAATGACTTGAACAATCTAGTATTATGGTGCAAATCGAATGGTATGAGCTTGAATATTGACAAATGCCACGTGGTACGCTTCACTAGAAAAAGCTCAGTGACTAGATATTATTGTATTGACGATGTACCATTAAAAGAGGTTGATCATATTAGAGATTTGGGTGTAATTCTCGATACCAAATTGCGATTTAATTTACACATAGATAGCATTACTAAAAAAGCCTTCAAGACCTTGGGGTTTGTCTTACGTACCTGTAGGGAGTTTAAAAATCCGAGCACAAAAATTGCAATCTATATGTCACTTGTGCGTAGTAGCTTAGAATACTGCAGCGTGGTGTGGAACCCGCACTACGACGTATACAAAAACGTATAGGTGTACAAAAGATTCCTCTGGCACTTGACTTACAGTTGTAATTTAGCAAAACTCTTGCCTAGCTATAATGATCGTTTAAAATACTTTAATATGAAACCTCTCGTCGAGCGCAGAGCGATGTCGGACATCTTGTTCCCTACAAAATGATAAATGGTTACATCGACGCTCCAGAGGTTATATCTAATATTAATTTTGCTATTCCGAGAAGATCGTCCAGGTATAAGAAATACGCTCCATTCGTCACAAAGTTAGCGCGGTCGCATCTAGGCTATTATGCTCCTCTAAACAGATTAATGAGGAGTTACAACGAGATACATAACAAAGATATTGGTAATACTGGAGGAACAAATTATATTCAAAGATAGCCCATGTACTTCGAAAAACGTCGAAAGACACAAACTTTGATATTTTCTCAGACCCTACATCGCTTTAAAAGGGTAGTCTCAATTGATGAACGATTTTAAAATATTTATTGTGTTATTTTTAATGTTTCTTTTTTTTTTTAATAAAATAATTTTAATTTAATAATTGTATTTTAATAATTGTATTTTAATTTTCTTAATAAGTAATTTAAATTGAAATTATTATTGACATTAAACTGACATTGTTTTCATTTTTTGATTTATTCATAAATATTTTTTTTTTTATTCTTATATAATAACATTTTAATTCTTTGACATTGAAATTTTGGTACTGTTTTATATTCTCGTAAGCAATATGTAATGTTTAGGAACTGTGTATTTGTAAATCTGATTTGTACTGTTTTTATTGTAATATTCCCTTTAAGATAACTATTTATAAAGCAAAAAGCAATGTGAGTATGACGCTCAATATTCATGTAGTTTACACCTATAAAAGAGGTATCGCTGAGCATTAGATTATTTATTGTCTACTCTTAGAAAGCTTGTGTATATCTTGTTGGTGTGACAAATAAATAAATAAAATAAATAAAATCCATAATGTTGTATAAATCCAAACTAGTATAAGGGCTGTACATGGCTGCTCTATAGAAGTGACATCGGGAAAGGTATAATAAATAGATATACACTACAGACACGTTTCTTTAAACAGTATGATTATATTCTTATTCGATAATGCGACAATGCACTTTCAACCCTTTTATTGGTCTGGTGTAGTTCATCATCATCATCATCATTACAGCCCTTCACAAGTCCACTGCTGAACATAGGCCTCCCCCAAGGAATGCCACAAAGCACGATCCTGAGCCACCTGCATCTATCGACTTCCTGCATGTCTTACCAGGTGTTTACTCCGTCTAGTGGGAGGCCACTTGGCCTGCCGGTACGAGGATGCCACTCGAGAACCTTCTTCCATCTAGTGGGGGGATGACCTACACTTCGTCCGCCGGTACAAGGTGTAGTTGAATTCTTTAAATTCCTAATAAGCTTTAGCAACGACTAAAAGCAGCCCCTTTTAAAACGACTTCAAAAAAGAAAGACTCACTATTTCACCCCCATGCTTGTATGTACTTGATTTTCTCAGAAACTATTTGGGTTGAAAGTGCATTCTCGCATTATCGCATAAGAATATATGCGATAATGCGAGAATGCACTTCAACTCTAATGGTTTGGTGTAAATATAATGAGGAGCGTTTTGACTCCTTAGTTAAACATCAATGTAGTGTCAGCATTCAATACCAGCTTCTTCAGAGTCGGTGTGTGCTGAAAATTATACCACCACCAAAACTCTGACAGTGCCATAGCAGAGGAGCTTAAAATAAAAATGACTCAAATATTAACAAAAATAATATAATTGTGTATAGCGATGACATGGGAAAAATCTAGGCATAACTTTAAATAACTCTTTAAAGGGACAAAAATTACAAATTGCTGCATGCCTGGAGCATCTTTTAGTGACATCCTAAATAAAATTATAGTTACTAAATTTTGCCCAAATAGTACAATAATAATTTTTGTTAGTAGTAGGCAGTGTAAACAACAAACAGTTATTAAGATATGTTGAACAACATAACTTAAATGTACACAAAATTGTCTTCATTCTGCCTTATACAGGGTTGCCACAGGAAAATAATCTAAGACATAATTTAAATATACAAATGAATAATTTAATATGTAACAATAATTTAAATTTGACATGTAATTGTGATAATAATGACTAATTTCATTTAATTGACATAAATAATTTAATAAAAAGTTTTGGACAAAAGATAGGTATTACTATCCAAATATAATTTAAGACTGGTAGCAAATTTGCTATCTTATTATTTACTTTTTAACTCAGCTAAGTTTTTGGCTACCAAGACTGCTTTTATTGAGCATGATAATCATTTGACATTTAATTTGGAATCAGTTCCAACTCATTTAAATTAGTAAATGCGACAATAGAGGCAATCTCTAGCAATAATAAGAGTTTCATTATTTTGAATGCAGCCCACAAATAAGTAATAAAATTGTTTACACCTGGTGCATCAAAATATACAAGGCATGATGGGCAAAGAATTGGAAGTTGAATTGTTTCTAAATAGTAACAATATACATATCCTTTGTATTGAACATCATTAAAAGATTATAATTTCATGTTTAATTTCAGAAATCACCAGGTGGTCAGTTCCTTCAATAGAGAAAAAGACGTGGTGGCTCCTTAATATTAGCAGATAAATCATTATTATATAAAGAACGTAAGGATATTGTGAGCCTCTGTTGAGCGAACTGTAGAAATGGTGTGTCGAGCTCGAGCACCTCATTGTTGTAAGTGTTTACAGACCCCATGTGCTACTTATGACTATTTTGAAAGAATTGTGGAAGAAGTTTTGCTCAAACTTAGTAAACAGAACAAGTCTGTTGTATATGTGGAGACTTTAACATCAATCTCCTTGAAACTTCTTCCATTAGTATTAAGTTTAGCTCATTGTTTAAATGTATAATCTTGTTAATTTATTCTTAGAACCAACACGTATTGCTGGGCCTAGTGCAACCTGTATAGATAATATTTTTACAGATATTAAGCCCTTGCATAAATCAATTATTCAAAATTTAAGTTCAGATCACTGTGGACAGTTGGTATCATTGCCTTACATACACAAAAAACAGAAAAATAAGGAAGTTGTGTTTGTTCCAATAAATGACCATCGCTTGGAGAGGTTTAGAAGTAATATAATAAAAAGACTTCCATCACTTTCATTTAAAAATAGTGCTAATTATTTGTATAGTATGTTATTTAAAATTATAACTTGTGAATTTAGTAGAATATTTACTTCTAAAACTTTCTCTTTTAACAGTCGCAAATCATTTAATGAATGGGCGACAGTAGGAATTTATAAAAGTAGGCGAAAGTTATATGAGCTTTATAATGAAAGATCATATAATACTAGTGTTATATTTAGAGATTATGTAAAAACATATTCTAAAATATTTAAAAAAGTGTGCTACACAGCTAAGGCTTTACATTTAAGTAACAAAATTAAAACTGCATCCAACAAAATTAAAATGACCTGGAGAATAATAAATAGTGAAACGGGCAAGGTCAAACAACGCAACTCGGATTTTCAATTGAATATTAACAATAGTATAACTCGATCTGATGAAGAAGTTGTTATGGCTTTTGAGAAACATTTTACTGATGTTCCTTTTTGACAACAAAATCATTAAATTTTCTCCTACTGTCGCCGAATCATTGCTTAAACAAAATGTAAAGGCTTGTTCAAATACTTTTAAATTCCATAGAGTATTGCCAAAGATATCGTTAAATATTTTAAAACAATTGATGTTAAGAAAACAGCAGACTTATGGGGGATTTCGTTAAAGTTATTTTATCTATAATAGATATAATAGCACCTTATCTAGCCACTATATTTAATACAAGCGTCGAATCTGTGTGTTTCCTGATTTAATGAAACATAGTAAAGTCATACCTTTATTTAAATCTGGTAGTACATTAGACCCCGCCAACTTTAGACCGATTTCTGTACTACCAACATTTAGTAAAATTTTTGAAAAATAATTTTAGATCAGATCTTAAGTTTCTTTAATATTAATAAATTGCTACATAAAATCAATTCGGTTTTACAAGGGGTCGCTCGACAACTGATGCTGGAGTTGAGCTTATTAAACATATTTTTGTGCATGGGAGAATTCGGAGGATGCTTTGGGTATATTTTGTGACCTTCCAAGGCCTTCGACTGTGTTCACCATGAGACATTAATCAGGAGTTACAGTACTATGGTGTCAAGAACACAGCGCTTAAACTTATTATTTCATATTTAAGTAATAGAAAAAGTTATTATCAATGGTAAAGTTCTTTCGGGTCACCTGTACTAATGGGTGTCCCTCAGGGCTCGATTCTTGGCCCATTCCTATTTCTGGTATATATTAATGACTTACCTTCCTTGTAGGGATAATCATGATATAGTATTATTTGCTGATGATACTTCCTTGATTTATAAACTTAAACGTCAATCATTTAAATGTGACGAAGTGAATAATGCCATATCAAAATTAGTGCATTGGTTTAACGTTAATAATCTACATTTAAACGGAAATAAAACTAAATGTATTAAATTTACAACAACGAATATTAAAAATCTGGGTACCAATGTGTTTTAAATGGGGAAGAACTGAGCCCTGTTGAATCCATTGTTTTTCTTGACATCACTCTCGACGCAAAGCTTCAGTGGGGCCCCCATATATCCAAACTAGCAAGCAGATTAAGTTCTGTAGCCTATGTTGTATAAAAGATTAGAGGTCTCACTAGTGTCGAGACAGCTAGATTAGTTTATTTCAGTTATTTCCATAGCATAATGTCTTATGGGATTTTGTTATGGGGAAATGCGGCTGATTCAGAAACTATTTTTGTTTTACAGAAAAGGGCCATTAGAGCTATTTACAACCTAAAACCGAGAGAGTCTCTTAGAGATAAATTTAAAGAAATAAATATATTAACTTTGGCCTCTCAGTATATTTACGAAAATTTTATGTATGTTCACAAAAAAAAGGTAGTTTTAGTAAAAAAAGTGATATACATTCTGTAAACACTAGGAACAAACACAAGTTAGTGACACCAGTTTCTCGACTCCACAGAGTCAGTAATTCAATCTTGGGGCAATGTATACGCTATTACAACAAGGTCCCGGAAAGTGTACAGGCTCTCTATTACCAAGTTTAAATGTTTTGTTAAGCTGAAACTGTATAAAAGGGTTATTATAGTATGAATGAATATATGATTGATAATAACCCTGGGAATGAGGTGGTCGCTACCAAGCAGTTTCTAAAATAAATTTTGTACTTAAATAGTTTGTACAACCATTAATGTAAAACTTACTTTAAAAAAAGTCCCGCTGGGTTTCTTGCTGGTTCTTCCCAGGACAGAGGTTTTTTCGAACCAGTGGTAAAGTAAAAATGACTTTCAATAAGAATTACACATGTAATCTATATTGAATAAAAATTATTCTATTCTATTCTATTCTGGTGTAGTTCATCATCATCATCATTATTACAGCCCTTCACAAGTCCACTGCTGAACATAGGCCTCCCCCAAGAAATGCCACAAAGCACGGTCCTGTGCCACCTGCATCCATCGACTTCCTGCATGTCTTACCAGGTCATCACTCCATCTATTGAGGGGACGCCCTACACTTCGTCCGCCGGTACGAGGTGTAGTTGAATTCTTTAAATTCCTAATAAGCTTTAGCAACGACTAAAAGCAGCCCCTTTTAAAACGACTTCAAAAAAGGAAGACTCACTATTTCACCCCTATGTTTGTATTTGCGTGATTTTCACAGAAACTATTTGACCCTTAAGATTGAGATTTTACTTTTAAGATTCTTAATTAATTATTTATTGAAACGTTTCAATATAAACATCTATTATAGCCTATAAAAATCCACTGCTGAACATAGGCCTCCTCCATAGATTTCCTCATAGGGGGGATTTTGACATAGTTGCCATGCTTGACAGGCAGGTTGGCAACTGCAGTTTTAAACTTAAGTTGTTATCAGAAAGTTACTGCTGCTTCCTGTTTCAGTTTACCTCTGCCTCCCTTACGACACCCACTAGTTGATATAGGGAAGTGGATATTCTTACACTGTCACTACATGATAACAGTATTTAATATTAAGATTTTTAAATTTTTAGTTCTATTTAACTGTTCATTTAAAAAACTATAAATATTGTTAATTTTTTTAACATCATTTGAATCCTTCTTTTAAACCGACTTCAAAAAGGAGGAGGTACTCAATTCGACTGTATGTTTTTTTGTATGTGGGTTACCTCATAATTTTTTTCTAGCTGAACCGATTTTGATGATCCTTTTTTTATTTGAAAGCTGGTGCTTTTCATATGGTCCCATATAAATTTAATCAAGGTCTGACCAATCGTTTTTGAGTTATCCTTAATAATTTATATTGAAGTTGGTTGTACAAAATTTTTAATTTTACCACTAGTTTTTTATTATTTAAATTCTATTTACACAACCGCGAGCCGAAAATTTCACCTAAAACGAAAATAGAACGAAAGTAGTATGTAGGTGACCATGGCCTGCAGTAGCCATTAACCATCAGATGGACTGTGAGTTCGTTTGTCGCTTCAGTTTCATTAAAGAAAGTAAACTGACAAATTACTTCCTAAATGAATATATGTGATACCAACCAAAGATTTTACAAAGCATTAACTAAAAATACGAGTGGCGGTGGAAACATTTTCTGCATATAAGCCAATCTCGTCTAAGCTTTCTGTGTAAACAATTCTGATAGCGCCAAGTCTCTATATTTGCTTTCTTTCACGATAGGGAGCAAATACCGAGAGCTACAACGATTGGCAAAATAAATGTAGTAGATTTTAAGAGGAACAAACCTTTGTCTATTCATGTTACACGAAGTTACACACAAGAATCTCAGAGAAAGGTTTGTTTTCCATAGAAATACACACTGTAATTAGAAGCCTTTCGATTTGCATCAATTTTAAAATCATTGCGAGCTTAAAAATTTTTTTGTAGAATGAGGGTAACAAACGAACATGCAGTCCACCTGATGGTAAATGTATGCTGTGGCCCATAGAAATCCTTTTTAAATATAATGTAATTAAATAGGGTTTTCCGTTGTCTACACTCACAATAAGAATCACAGCAGCATTTAGCTGCTATTTCACGCTTATATTCTGTGAGAGTGAGGTCAGTCTCCGGATAAGTGATTGTAGTAAGCAAAAATGATATATTATAAGCGACTTATATCATAATATATAAATACCTGGGTGACACATTATCCACTTACTATCAGGTGGGCTGTGTGCTCGCTTGTCACCCTTATACTATAAAAAGCAACACAAGTCCGGACGAGCCCCCAAAGCGTAAAACATTACAATTTTCTCAGAGTAACTTAGCGAAAAGGGCAACTTCGCTCACTTCATCATTATTTTGCGTGAAATATTTTCTTCTTCTTTACTAGCCCTTAAACTCCACTGCTGGATGTGGGTCGAAGAATATGTTTGAATGTTTTATTAAATATATTATATAGTCATTCTTATAAAAGCCTTAAAAAACAATCCACGGCTCCGCTAAATGAAAGTAAGTAGTTCTGCCTAACCCTCTGGGTAATAGACGTTAATTTATGTTATGTTTATATGTATAATTGTGCTACATGACCGAGAGTGTCGTAAGAGGCAACATGAGAGAAACAAACCAGGAGATGGCCAGCAGCGTTTACATAACAACAACTAGAAAATAAAACACTTTGTTAATATGGGGAGGCTTAAGTTCAGCAGTGGACTTTGAGAGGACTTTGCATGAATGAATGAATGATATTCACTAAATAACAAATTTTCTTAGACAAAATGAATGAGGAAATAGTGACAAAACAAATTTATGCTACAGATGTGAGTGGCAGAGTCAGCAAAGGATGCCTGAAACGGAAGCTTACCGATTATATTGGCGATATATTGAAGATGTACTAGATTAAGAATAACTTTTACCGACGAACATGATGTATGCGTAGAGGATGTGAAAGGTCTATGTTAGCTGTCTCAGGTCATCATGTTTGTAGTCTCTGCCTACCGCTCTGAGCAATAAGCGAGAGAGTTTATGTTATATGTATAGAGAGTTTATGAATATATTACGATGGATTTCATTTTTTTTTGCGCAGAACCCTTATTATTTTTCTAAAATAAAAGTAGCCCAAGTTTGTCGTTATAACATCAGCATCAGCAAAGTCAGTGAAAGTCCCGTCAAAATCAGTCTTGCCGTTTCGGAGATTAGCCGGAACAAACAGACCGACAGACAGATATGTATGTATTTAGTAAAAACTAATATTTGGACATAAAAAACAGACACTTCAATTGTATTTAAATTTTCCTCGCTTACTTTATATTGAGTTTATTCCAAATAGCTTAATAATATGATATTACAACTGAGTTAATCTCGATAAGATTATTGTAAATTTTGGTAAAACAAACTCAATTGTGTCAAAGAGCGCACTCAGGTGTTCTAAACATCGTTAGTTCGCAGGCTTTATAAATATTTCCTCGCTCTTTTCTTTGTTCGAACGAGAAAAATATTGTTTATACCTCTAAAGAGGGAAAACTGAGAGACACATGTTTTTGAGCATAAAATGACTGCTTAAATAAATACGCGGGACGTGCCGATTTCTACCTTGCGTAAGAGAATTTTATGTTATACAGAAAATAATGCTTTTTAAACGTGCTTTTATGTGCATATAAAATCACCATATGGACAAAATATTAAAACCGTGCACAGTAACTAAATGGAACCATGTTTATGTTAGTTGAAACAATGTGATACAAGTAATAAAATATATTTAAGAAATGGAATTATCCGCATTATGCATTAATTTTGGGGCTCATGTGGGCAAAGGGGGATTTCCATGGTAGTCATGATTGGCAGGCAATTTGATAACCAGAGATTTGATCGGATGTTCTGTTAAAATGATGGATATATGTCGATCGATTAAGTGTTAGGAACGAAACGGGATATACGGACTAGAAACAATGGCGACTATTCCCCTGTGAGACGTTCCATGGAAGAGGCCTATGTTCAGCAGTGGGGGAGGCTGTAATGGTAAATTTTAAATATTTAATATTTAAAATATTTTTAATGGAATTTCCCTTTCAATTGTGTCAACAAGTTTTGAAACATCTGGTGTAGGTGTTAATGTAATCCCTTAGCGCTAATATAACATAGTCTTGAAATTTAGTATCATTGTTTTTGCATTGTGCTTCCATTTTGGTTTATAATTGTAATTATGAAATTATTTATAGGTGTATGATTATAATTCATGGTACTTCATCCATTACAACGTAGGCCTTCCTCATAGATTGTTTCAAATGGGGAATTTTGCCATAGTTAAAACGCTTAGCAGGCGGGCGGAGAACCACAGTCCTTTTATAATTTTCAGTTGTTATCACAAACAAGCTGCTGCCCTGGTTTGTTCCATTTTGTCGCATCTTACGACACCCACGGGACGATATGGGTTAATGGATATTCTTACACCGCCACTACACACCAATAATGATGATAGTTCATTATTGTTTATTTTTTAAGTTCGTGCGGGACTGTTGCGACATTTTTTTCTTAATTTTGTCACTAAAAATTAATAAATTATTTTACTAATTTAAGTAAAATGGGCTACGAAACTTTAGACCTTATGAAGGCTAAGCGCCATCAAATTACTCTTTAAAATTTATGATATAAATGAAATAACGGAAAAAAATATAATTAATATTCTTATTTAAACCGTTTAAAAAAGTGAAACTATTTTCCAGACGCCTGAGTTGCTATTTCAATGTTTTTAATTAAATTCTAGCTTTTGAAGGCTCTGTAGAGTGGAATATTACTGTCGCTGGCGCGGCGCCATTTTATTCTGTCTGACCTCGACGCGTTTTCTGTGCCCGTAAAAAGTTATGAAATCGTCCCTTGAGTTATACACAAGTAACAATTATTTTAAAATGAGCAGTGTCTGCTATCGTTGCAATGCCTATTTTTTGTCAGATACATTTGTACAATAACTCACTAAGTTTCATTACAATGCATCATACAATTACATAACTCACTAAAGTTTCTTTAGAATGAAACTTTAGTGAGTTATTTTTATAGATTAAGTTTATTATTCGTAGTTGTCAAAATTTACATATTTTTTTATTCATAGTTGTCAAAATTTTTCAACTGTCAAAGTACAATTAATCACTAAAGTTTCATTACAATGCATCATACAATTACATAACTCACTAAAGTTTCATTACAATGAAACTTTAGTGAGTTATTATAACAAATTTATTATTCGTAGTTGTCAAAATTTACATATTTTTTTATTCATAGTTGTCAAAATTTTTAACTGTCAAAAGTTACGTATATTTAACATATTTTATTTTGTTATTTAGAGGCCAATTCTGGCTTACAAATTTCAACAAAAGATCAGTAAATATATAAGACAGTTATTATAATAATTATTTTTGATTTCAGACATAACACTCATTTATAAAGGAAAATATTTCTGCTGCGTCGTAGTCAACTGTCAAATCATAACGATTACATACAATTTTTATCAATATGGAATAAATCCAGGAAAGTAATATGATAATATTTCATTTATAGAGTAAAGTGCTTTATTTATGCCGTAAATGATTGTGTTTCAGGGAAAGATGCGGGGTACAGCATATTTCAAGTCAATATGAAGCTATGTAATATAAAGACTTTTGAGTGCAGTAGACATCTGTTTAGATTTTTTATGAATATCTCCGCTCCGCTACATTCACAGCCGGATTTCTTACAGTGTCAAAATTGTACCGACGGTAGGCTGTTTAAAGGAAAAGGGATTAAATATACATATTAAACGATGCCATAGTAAAAGTATTTCAGCTTCACAGCCTACCGTAGAAATTCACAACTCTATTAGTAATTCCTCTAATGACACAAATTTTTCCCTTTTTTCGGAGCAAATTTACAATTATCATCGTAATGTACTGGTGGTTAAAAGAATTCCTAGAGGTGCGAGGATGCAGCTTGCTAAAGCATTGTCATGCACTATTCAAAATTGTTTTACTAATAGTGAAAAGAGTTGGCAAAATTATTTACTTTCACGTATTCCCATTTTGATAAAACAATAAATAAATCAATTACTTCTCAACTAAAAGACAGATATTTTCAAAATTTAGATTACCCAATTAATACTCGATCACGTCCTAAATTTGATTTAAAAAAGTAGTTGAGTCGAAAGTAATAGATGACGACTTAAAAATGCATCCTGTATTTTATTCTCAGACGATATTCTGACTCCTCGTAATGTCGAAACTCTTGAAAGCCTTCGTCAGAAGCATCCTTCGGTCAATCCTTCTCAGGGTTTACCGCTGCCTCGCAAAACTTCTATGCAACCTTTACAAATTTCTGAAAAGACACTTTAGAAGCAATTATGTCATTTTCGAACGGCTCTGCAGGCGGCATTGACGGAATCACGCCTCAAAATCTTAAAGATCTTGTAAGCGCTTCTGCCGGTGAAGCCGGCGGAGTACTTCTTAATGACATTACAAAATTATGTAACTTTATGCTTTCTGGTAATGTTAATCCACATTTCATTGCATTTTATATGCCTTCAAAAAGGATCACGGTATCCGCCCTTTTGCCGTTGGTTTCACATTTCGACGCTTAACTTCAAAATTAGCTTGCAGGCACATAATTTCTAACCTTCAGACAAAATTTCAGCCTACTCAACTAGGCTTTGGCACTAGAGGTGGCTGTGAGGCGGCGGTAGATTCAGTGCGTACATTTTAACAAACTCTGATGCAGATGTTCTTGTGAAGGTTGACCCAAGGAATGCTTTTAACTCTATCGATAGGGTAACCCTGCTGAAAGAAGTGGCTAACAATCCTGAAATTCATCATTACGTTTGGCAATGTTACAGTCAAAATACTAACTTGTTTTACGAAAACCATATTATCGATTCTGCTGTCGGTGTTCAGCAGCGTGTCCCACTAGGTCCGGCACTTTTCAGTTTGGGAATTCAACCCATTATTTCTAATTTGAAATCCTAGCTGAATGTCTGGTACCTGGACGACGATACACTGGGAGGTAGAGCAGATGACGTCCTCAGTGATCTTACTCATATTTTTCGAAATTTTAAAATATTGGTCTTGAACCAAATAGCAATAAATGAAATATTTTTTCTAATAATTTATCTACTTCTCACAGAGACACTTTAATTCAAAATTTCAATCATATTTCTCCAGGAATAAAACTGTCGGTACGGAATCACTATACCTGCTAGGTGCCCCGTTTTTTTTTCGATAGTATTAAACCAGTTTTAAAAACAAAATTTGATCAGTTTTAAACCACGTTCATAAATTGTATAAATTAAACCCCACATCTTACTATTTTAAAATATTGTCACCTTGTACCTAGATTTACATACTTACTCCGCTCGAGTCCAGTCTGAAATGTTCGGATATTTTAAACGATATTGATAATAGTCTTAAAATAGCTACAGAAAAAATTCAAAATTTAACTTTAAATACAACAGCCTGGACTCAAGCTACTTTACCTATAAAATTTGGTGGTATTGGTGAGAAATATTTCTAGCGTTGCAATATCTAATAAGCTGCACCTACCTGCCTTTTGTTGGATTTTAATTCAAATGTATAAAATCCCAGGTGACTTTACCGAAAAACCTAAAAAAACTCCCCAATAATCAGATCAGAATGTTGTATTTTCGAGCAATGATCTTTGGAGAAAAATATTTTCTGCCGTGGGCAGTTTCCCCGGAATTTATTTTTTAACATATTGTTAATATAAATAGGTTTTTTACGTGGTAGAGCCATGCTGCAGCTATATTAGTAATATAGTTGTAGTACGAATGGGTCGGCTCGACCGGGGAAGGACCACGCTCTCACAGAATACCAGCGTAAAATAGCAGCTTAACACTGCTGTGTTTCGTATGGTGAGTGTAGAGAACCGGAGACCCTTTTTACTGGAAAAGAGGCATTTCATCTTAGTCCTCACGGGTGACAACGCATCTGTATTTTGATTCTTTATTGAAGATAGATATAGATGTCTATGGGTCACAGCAACCACTTACCATCAGGTGGACTGTGTGCTCGTTTGTCACCCTATTCTATAAAAAAAAAAGGTAGATACTTAACTAAGTATATACCTATTTATATTTTATATATTTTATAAAATGTTTTGATGGGAAACAAAACAGGGGACACGGGTTTGTACTCCGTGTCCCCGTTTTCTTTCCCCATAATAAAGCAGCCATTATGTTGTCATAATGGCTGCTTTATTTTCATATAAGTATTACTTGTGATCATTACAAACATTTAATAATTAATAATTAAATAGATTATAGAAGTTTATTTTAACATTCGACTTAAGTATGAATGTAAACTTAATAATTTAAGGAAGGAAACTTGTAGGAATCAGTTAAATAAGATTGCTCTGTTTAAAGGCCAATATGTTTATGAGGCTTCATCATGCTTCATGTTTATATTCTTTCATCTGTCCTAAAAGTATAAAGTAATAATAAAATTATTATCATTTTAGCTGCATGAATTTTAAAAACATAATGATCTTAACACAGTAAAGTGCACTAAGTGTCTGAGTATACAGATGCACTCTCTATTCTCTCAATCTCGGTATGTTAAGAAAATGGTCACTCATTCATGGACTGACCACGGCAAGTGCAACTTAATTTCGCAGATCTATTGATCTGCGCAGCTTTACTTAACCACGAGTTCCTCTTCTCTACGAATAACGTTGTAGGGATAAACCACGCTATTTAAGCCCTCGCGACAATGTCGTCGGCCATCAAGCATGAATCGGGCATTGACCGTTGTGAGTATCAAATACTATGGAATTTATACTATCACGTCTCATGCGCGGTCGTCTAGTAGCGCTTGAGGAGCATTACTAAATATCCTAACTACGCTAAAAGTTTTATCGTTATGATTTGGGAATATAATCCGAAGTTCCGAAGCTCCGCTCAACCTTGGAAAATAGCATGATGCTATGAATATTGTACTAGTGTGACCGTGAGGCTGTGCGGTTGGTTAAGCAAGGTTACATTTATTTTGGTTGATAAATAGATACTTAGTTGGGTTCATAATGGCAAGAGGATAATCTCAAGATTTTTGTCTTTAATGTACTACAGTTTTATAATGAATGAAAATCTGTCTCTATATTTATCTAAAGTTTTGAAAGTTATATTTTTGAAGTCTTATTATAACAATATTTTACTTACTGGTACAAATAATGTAAAATGACTCCTTTTAATAAAATTGTTTTATTCTACTTTTTCTTTTATACTTCACAAGAAAATGTTTGCTGCAAATTGTTGAGTTCTTCTTTGCATTCCAACCAACCCGTCCAATGAACCTTAACCACTTTTTCTAATTATAGAATCCGGAGGAATCTGTTTGAGAAACGGCAAAATAAAATTACATTTTAGAACGCTCTATCGATTCATTATAAACATTCAAGATAAATATCGACATTAATTTTGATATAGTTGAGTCAATCCCTAGCGTACATGTAAAATATTTTGTATAAAATGTATTTACCAAATTCATGCAAATTATCAACAACGTGACTTTTTCTTTGCAAAATATCAAAATTAACAAAATAATTGAATATATTCTATATTTTAAACAGTATGTAACATAAATTTTAACAAAAAATAAACGCGTCATAACATTGACGACGTCTTGAGAATTACCTGTGATATGTGAAATTATCAGGATTATTTCTATTATTAACAGCACACTCACTCACGGAACAATTAACCATTTTGGAAAAAGTTACTTACTAAAAATAACCACTATTATACTTTAAAAATTACAAAATATCTCGGAGCTATTTCTTGCGTGCCGAATTGTGCCGACCTGTCATTCAAAATTGGTTACAGAGTCATGAGATTTGGTATCCTTTTCTATCTTGCATTTTTGCCATAAGGAATTTTTCTCCCTTACACTATGTTGGTCTATACGCTAGTATATTCTAAGTCTATGACTACAAATAATAAATAAGAACTAAAACGTAGTGATTATATACTCTTTGATTTATACTGTCTACGTCAATTATCAATCACATCTTAGAGTATTACATAAATAATGCGTAAGCATCATATTAGTCTGTGCATAAATAAATATGTTCTTTTTTAATAGTCTGTGGTGTGTATGTCATGGTAAAAAAGCGTCTATTTTATGTTTTGTATATTAGATATCTGTGTTTTATATATAAATGTGCAGTTGAAGGTATAGATAATATATATTCTGAGAGTTGTAAGTGATATACATCTTGCAAATCGTTTAATGAGTGGGCGACAGTAGGAATCCATAGGAGTAGACAAAAGTTATATGACCTTTAAAATGAAAGATTATACTGGGTGTTACAAAAACTACCCGTTAAGCCGAAAGTAGGTTAAATGGGGCCTTATAACGCTGTATAACATACCCCAAAAAAATAAAAAAAATATTATTATTTTCACTGATGTGCAAACCCTACTTCAGTAAAATTAAAGAGTAAAATACGCAGAATGTACCTACATTTCTACCTAATTCGCGGAACGATAAAAATTTTAAAAGACCTAACCTAACGAAACAACCTAAACGAATACTTACTTTTTCATTTTAAACGTCAAATTTACAGAAACTGCTCAAAGTGTGCTCCGCCTTGCTCAATACACAATCACGCTCATCGGGATATGGCTTGTGTGGCATTTCGCACCATCGTCGGTGTTATTGATGCAGAAACCGATCCAACACGCTGTTCCATCTCGGTAACCGTTGGGCAATCGGAGAAATATACTCTGTCCTTCATAACCCACAAAAAGAAGTCCAAGGGTGTGAGGTCCGGAGAACGAGCAGGCCATAGCACCAGTCCCCGCAGCCGATCCATCCTCGCGGAAAGCGAACGTTAAGGTGTTCTCGTACGTTGCGAGCAAAATGTGCCGGAGCTCCATCATGCTGAAACACCATGTTTCTTTGGTTCTCAAAGTAATCCCAGTCAGCCACAGGAAAGTCGTCAATCGCCTCTTCGAATTCCGTTTGTAAAAACGTTAGATAGTTGCTACCGTTCAGACGTAATGGCATAATGACGGGACCGATGACATGCCCGTCATAAAGGGTAGCCCACACATTCAGCCGCCACTGGTGTTTGAATCTGCCCTGCCATGAAGCATGTGAATTCACGCGAGCCCAAACGTGATCGCTATGCATATTTGAAAGTCCTGACCTCGTGAATGTTGCCTCGTCCGTCCAAAGAACATAGTTTACGTAATTAGGGTTTTCCTCTAACTGCCTGAGGTACCACTCGCAGAAGTTCCTCCTGTGTGCAAAATCGGAGGGTATCAGCTCCTGTGTATGGCAATAGTGATAAGGGGATTGTCTTCACGAAGAATTCGCCAAACTGCAACATGGTTTGTACAGAAACTTGTTACGGCTCGCCTCGTACTTGTGGTCGGCTCTTCTTCAAGTGTAGACTGTGCTTGGACGTCCACTTCCAGTAGACCGATGAAAAGAGCCGGTGGAATGTAGTCGTATTGACATGTTCAGAAAACACTGGTACGAAGGCAGCCGTCGCTGTTCAGTAGGGGATCTACCATCGATAAATTGTTGCCGATACAGTTTGCGAGCACGATTTAAATTGCTATCTTCGTGGCCTACGCATAACATCATATCGTAATATTCCGAGTTAGAAAGCATCGTTATTTTGCAAAAAAATTTAGGATATCGATTAGAAGATTTGAAATTGACAACATATTTTTTTTCCAACTTGATATTTTTTGAAGCCAGTACTTGAGTATAATGACATCCTTGTATTGAGGTAGCAAACATTTATGAATGAAAAATAGAAAAACTATTAAGGTAGAAAATTATTAGGTAAAATAGGTACGTAGTCTGTTAAATAATCTGGTTCCCTGACATGACAGCTTACTAGGGTTGACAAAATTTTTGGCTTTGATAATTAATTATAATTTTTTACCCTGTATTTTGTAACACGTTGTATAATCGTAGTGTTTCATTTAGAGAATGTGTAAAAAAAATATTCCAAAATATTTAAAAGAGTGTGTTGTGCAGCCAAGTCTTTATATTTATGAAACAAAATTAAGAATGCCTCTAATAAAATTAAAATGACTTAGAGTATAATCAATAGTGAAACTGGCAAGATGAAACTACACAACTCAAACTTTGAATTAAATTTTAACAATAATTTGACAAAATCAGATCAAGACGTTGCAACGGATTTTGAACAATATTTTACCAACGTTCCGATCTTGACTACAAAGTCACTCAATTCCTATAAGAAAACTTTCAGAAGAATTAGCTACATCATTATGGTGTAAAAAACATAGCGCTTAAACTTATTATGTCATATCTAAATAATAGAACGCAAACAGTTGTTATTATTGGATGCAGTTCTTCCGGATTGGTAGTATCTATGGGTGTTCCTTAAGGCTCAGTTCTTTGTCCCTTTCTGTTCTTAGTTTATATTAATGACTTACCTTACTTGGTAGGGAATAACCATGATTTAGTACTATTTGCTGATGATACTTCGTTGATTTCCCGACTAAAACGGCAATTATTGAAATATGACGAAGTGAATAATGCTATATCAAAAATAATAAACTGGTTTAACGTTAATAATTTGCTTTTGAACGGTAATAAAACGAAATGTATTAAATTCACTACACCTAATGTTAAACCGGTGAATACCAATGTGCTTTCAAATGGGGAGGAGCTGGGCCTTGTTGAATCCACTGTTTTTCTCGGAATTACAGTTGACGCGAAGCTTAAATGGGGCCTAGCTAGCAAACTTAGTTGTGCAACATATTCTGTAACAGAGATTAGATGCCTTACATGTGTTGAAACAGCTACATTAATTTATTTTAGTTATTTCCATAGCATAATGTAATATGGAATCTTGTTATGTGATAATGCGACTGACATTGAAACTATCTTTGTTTTGCAAAAGAGAGCCATTAGAGCAATTTATAACCTAGGTCCGAAGCAATCCCTTAGAGAATTTTTTTAAGAAATAAATATATTAACTTTGGTCTCTCAATATATTTAGAGAGAATTTAATGTATGTACACAAAAACAAAAATGGTTTTATTAAAAATAGTGATATACATTCTGTAAATACTAGCAACAAGCACAAGTTAGTTATACCAGTTACTCGACTCCAAAGAGTCAGTAACTCCATCAAGCAATGTATACGCTTTTATAACAAAGGCCCAGAAAATATGCAGACCTTTTCTATCAAAAGGTTTAAATTATTTATTAAGCAAAAATTGTCTAGTAAGGGTTATTATACTACTAAAGAGTACATGACTTAATAACCCTTGGTAATGAGGTGATCGCTACCATGCTGTTTCTAAATGTTTTCATAAAAATTGTGTAAGACATTATATTGTAAATTGTGCTTTTTTTAAAAATGTCCCGCTGGGTTTCTTGCTGGTTCTTCCCAGGACAAAGGTTTTTTGCGAACCAGTGGTAAAAGTAAAAAATTGCTTTCAATAAGTATTATGTATTGTAATCTATATTGAATAAAAATGATTCTATTCTATTCTATTCTTGCTTTATATACAAACTAAAAAATTTATGAATTACGGTCGAATTTCGACATAGTCATATCATTAAAATCGATTTTGCAGTTTTCTAAAAAAAAATCAGAAAATTTTGCAGAAATCACAGTCAGCCATCAAAGGGAGTTGATTAGGATAGTATTGTATCCAAATGAAATATATTACCCAAGTTCTATGAATCGCTTTTCTTTATTGCATTAACATCTTGCGAAAACAAAACATCAGAATGGCGTGCTACATTCGTTGTTCTCTGCACAAGTTCCAAATAAGCGTCATAACAATGTATCAAAACATAACTGCGGGGCATCTTTTCAGGTGTAAAGCTGTTTTGATGCATTGATATGACGACAAACTTCCTGTTATAGCAATAGCTGCAACTAGGGTTGCGAAGCAACTCTAAAATTTAAGGCATAATAAATATGTCGGAAGATTACACTATTGTTGTTCAAAATAATAATAGTATGGGAGCGAATGTTCAACTTGCTCTCTTGCTTATGTAGTAATTAAACATTATCTTTACATATATACATATAATAAATTGAAGTTTCTGTCTGTAATATCGGAATTACAGCCTTTTATAAATACAGTTAGAGAGCAATGTCAGGGGCGATGTTAGCTATATTTTATCTGAGAAAATTCGAGATTGTTTTTTGTGAAATGGATAAACTTTAAAAATGGCGTCAATTTGAGCCTCGTTAATAAATCCCGCCCACGTGAAGGTGGGGCGGATCGCTAGTCAGCGATAAAACACGTAACGGTCTACACATTCAGCGTAGTGCGATTGAAATTAGACCATACCATAGTAATGTTTTAAATTTCATGATGTTTATAATATTAAACATCTTAAACACACAAACTAGCACAATAAATGACTTATTATATTATATTCTGTTCTGTCCTCTTCTGTTCTGTTCTGTTCTGTCTATCAGTCTCTGTTCTGTTCTGTTCGTCGCGACAACGACGCTGTCAAACCGAAGTAAAAAAATGTGGTCGGACCCCCTCCGAGTGATTGTTACTATTGGGCTTTTCATCTCTGAACGGGTTTATGAGAAAGAAAAATCCATTTCGGTGCCCTTTCCTCTCGGTGCATTTCCACACGATGTTTTATTCATCACCGAACAAGTGGTAAATCAGCACCCATAATAGTAATTACAATTTCATTGTTGCTGACAGGGAACGAACTCGTGTATTTCTTGTTTTGTAAAATTTAATATAGGCTCCTGAGCTACTAGCTGCAACGGATTATATAATATTTTTTTTGTTTTTTTTACTTTTCTAAGCCAGCGCTTAACTACGATTCCACCTGATGGTAAGTGGTGATGTAGCCTAAGATGGTGAAGCGCAATGACTTAACAAAAGCCTATTCACTCTTGCCTTAAATTTTTCTTCTTTTTCATTAGCCCGCAAAAGTCCACGGCTGGACTTCTCCTATGGTAGAGAGGGTTCGCCTGGTATAGGTATATTCCGCCTGGCGTAAAAAATATGGTTATATAGCCATCTATCGGATGCCACAAAACATTTTTATGATACTCCTTAGCCGGCTCTTACGACACGCACAGGATGAAATAGAGTGATGGATTCCATAACGCAACCCCCACACGAATATAGTCTATTAAGGTTTAATTTATGATAGGTGGCAACCCTAGTTGCAATAGGCTACAATAACACTAGTTCCGTTGTAACAAAGCTAAACTTCAGACAGGAGCGTCGCTTCACGAATACAAATGACTATTTGGCACACAATTACTTTAAAGAGATAACTTGATTAAAATATGAAAAAAAAACTTACCAGTCATTAGAAGTATGTCAGTCTTTATTTAGTATTTTTAACTGAAAAACAGAAAGTGATAATTATTATGATCTTTTCTAGTTGGAATTAGACTGTAATCGAGTAAAATTAGATTTTAAATAGTATTCGTATAAGATTTTTTTGCACCCATGGTCGACCAGTGCCCATAGGTAATGTTGACTATAAAAGATAACGTACTCGAAGCGCGTCAGGAATATAAAAAAAACGATATAAAAGCCATAAAATCACGTGTTCACATAAATATAATAAATCACTTTAGTTACACATAAGAGGGAAACTTTTCCCCTAACCTACCCCTATCCAATGTTACGTAAGCACGTAAAGCTGTTGGTCCTACGCCTGATCTCTCTCAGGTCGGGTCGGATTACCGTACCATCAAACTATGAGAATGAGGGAACTAAGAGAGTGCACCTGTGCTTGAGCTGCACTTGGGCACTATAATCCTGTCCTGCGCAGATCAGTCTCAACGGAGACTGGCCACCGTGATTAAAATTAGGTCTAGAGGTCATTATTATACGATCTAAAGCCTATTTTATGCAACGGATGTTAACGCAAATTTGGCTCCTTTAATATTAAATTCAAAAAGACTTCGAACATTTTAATTTGTTAAAGACACGTAAAAGTCTGAAACTCGCTGCATCCGAGTATGTTGTTGTAATGAAGCCAGCAACCTTGCATACAAATTGTTCAGTAACTTAATGCGTAAATATTAGCCGTATTATTTTTACTCCTAACTAAAAGCGTGTTTTTTTTTCTTTCCACTATTAGCTGCTATGTTTCAACGTAACGTGTTTTTAAACAGCTAATTTTGTTTTATAAAACTGAAATGACAAACGAACTTACAGTCCACACATAGTGGTGACTGCCGGAGTCAATGGACAACTGCCACCAACTTCAAACGAAGAAGGGTACAGATGTGTCGTCAGCTCCGAGGACTAAGATTTTTCTTTATTTATTTATTTTTATAGGAGAGGGGGCAAACGAGCATGCGGCTCACTTGATGGTAAGTGATTACCGCCGCCCATGAACAACTGCAAGACCAGGGGAATCGCAGATGCGTTGCCGGCCTTTTAAAAAGGAGTACGCTCTTTTCTTGAAGGTCCCTAAGTCGTATCGGTCCGGAAAAATATCTGGTGGTAGTCGATTCCACAAGGAAGTTGTGCAAATGGATGGAATTTCTTACAACCTATAACTATACTGGCTCTCTATACACTTCAGATCGGAACACAGCAGTACACGCATTTTTACTTGGCAGCCGAAATAAGAGTTAGGATATAGGAAATAATATATAGTTCTCTTAGGCATTATTTAGATATGTGTGTATATGTTTACATTTCATAATATTTTTTATGTTCTCTGTAACCGCCTTCGTTCTGTTATCACTGTTCTAAGGTTGACTGGCAGAATATACTTTTAGCATTAAGTCCGCCTTTGGATTCTGTACTGTTTTGTAAGGTTCGATAAATATAAAATACATAAATAAATACGTAAGAAGATTGTACCCTTCCAGACGAACTCCTAAACAGAAAAGGGGTCAGAGTAAAAATCATTTTTTTTTAGTTAAAGATGAAAGAGCAATTTACGTAGCTCTATAAATTTAAGTCTATAATCTACCTTGCTGTTTCTAAATCATAATTTAATTGTACAACATAACATATTGTAAATTATTGCTTTGAAAAAATTAGTCCCGCTGGGTTTCTTGTTGGTTTCTTACCAGGACAGAGGTTTCTTTCCGAACAAGTGGTAAAAGCATAAATGACTATCAGTATTCTTGTTATCTATAATGAATATTGAATAAAAAAATCTCAATACTACCTAAAAATATCTAAGGTGCCTAGATATTTTTACATGTGAAACATACTTGTTGGCATTTTAAAATATACAGTATACCGTCTCATTGGTGAGCACAGGTCTCTTCTCATTTAAGAGGATTATAGAGAAATAAGTCGCGCTGCTCAAGTGTGTGTTGACGGCCTGTATCAACATTTTATAACTCAGAAATGCAGATTACGACAGTTCTGAGAGAATTATGGAACAATTAGTAGTACGTGGTAGAGCAACGCTGCAGCTGTATGGTTGTAGCACAAATGGTACCGCTCGACCGGGGAAGGGCCACGCTCTCACAGACTACCAGCTGAAAATAGCAGCTCAATGCTACTGTGTTTCGTATGGTGAGTGTAGAGAATCGGAGACCCTTTTTACTGGAAACGATGCATTCCATCTTAGTTCTCAGGGGTGACAACGCATATGCATTTTGATACTTAAATGAGAATAAATGTATATGTCTATGGGCCACAGCATCCATCACTATATATATGATCTGCCGCTGTATGTTGGCAGCCTTAATATATCAATATTTCATCCCTTAGTAATACATGTTTACTCACGATGTTTTCCTTCACCACCGAACACGTAAATCAGCATATAAAATTTAGTCAAAATGTATTTTGAAATAAACTAAATTAAACAACCACAAAAATACCTCCGAAATACGTAGACTAACTTACTTATTAAAAGATCAAGTTGTATCTGCGGTATAACATTACTAAATGAAATTTAATATTTTATTTCTAACCCGGGAAACCTAATAGATACAACACAACAGCAAAAAATCGGTTATCGATAATTATTTCTCAAGTGGCGCAGCATAACTCATACTAATAAATTATTAGATAATTTTCCTCAAGTGAATATACACTGAAAACCTATGAGTATAATAAACTCCTTCAAAAGTTTCGTTTAATTAGATTAAGGAATAAAATTATTCAAAATGTATACAATGGTTTTATATGTAACACATTTCATATACACAAAGACAGATAGACAAACATAAAATTTTTGAATACTAGCTTCTGCCCGCGACTTCGTACGCGGATCCTGTTCTTATGCCAGCGATAACAGGGTCGTCAAAATCGAAGATCTGAAACGTCTGATGTTGAATTCTAAGAGCCCGGGACAGGAAAACAACGTGATTTGCGAATGATTCGAGACGTTCTAGATCTTTCATTTTTGTAAGTCAACAGGAATGCCCATCAGACTAAACAAAAGTTGTTTTTGTTTAGTCTGATATTAGAATGACGTCTTAGCAAAGTGCTAAGACGTCATTCCTATATATGTTATGGTGTCGCTGGGCTTTGGATGGAGTGTAACTCCTTGTGTGTTATTAAGTTAATATATTGGTAATATTGTTTAGATCACGTTCACATGAGGCTTAAGTACTTATAGAACAAAAATACTTCAGCGCAAAGCTTCCGGGTAAACTATGTTGAAAGTTGACCCGTCCGGCACGTGAACATAAAGATTTCTAGAACTGCTAACCCGGAAAGAGCGTCGTACAACTGACCATGCGAGAAACAACTGACACCGAGATCTACTCCAGCAACACGAAAAGTCTGCCTTGAGCCTTATCAATTGTCATTGCATAACACAATGATACTGGGAATTGCGTTATTTTAAATTGGAATGGAAAATTATTTGGTATTATGGGAATTCTGGGAATAAAGACGGTTTCTCCTGCACCGCAACCTGTTAAAATTTGAGCCTCGATTATATTTTGTTGCAACTGGGTTACTAGCCCAGTTCCATTGCAAAGTTGTGGTGGTCTTAAATTTCAGAGCAGAATAATCAGAATGCCAATTTTAAACAAATTTCATGAGAAGGAAGTCCGGCATATTTAAAGAATTTAAAATTCTATCAGGTAATTAGTGGCTTCTTGTTCATCGACCATTCTATTTATTGAAGTATAAACTTTGGTTTCCTCCTGTATATTCGACAGTATTTTGTTATTAATCTCAGATGCCTGGTCATTGCGAGGTTAAAAGCGTGAGCAAAAATGGGGCCGCGTAAGACATTACGGGTCGTATACAGACCTTATAAAGGGTCCGTTTGTTACGGAGGGACATTTACTGTGTCGGCCCAACATACTGTTGAGCCTACCCAAGTAAAATCGCGCGTTTCGAGTTACTCTCTTAACATGTGGCTCGAAAGTGAGCCTCGTGTCAAGGTGACACCTAAGTATTTGGCGGACGTGCCAGGGGACAGGGTTCCTAGCATACGGATTGGCGGAGTGATAGTGGGGCGGCGTCGTTTATGTTCAAAGTGAACGGCGGAGCTCTTATCCGGTTCACATCGATACGCCATTTTGGAACCAAGCTCCTAAGTCATTAACTGACTTTTGGATCTTGTTCCGTATAAAGGGTAAAGATGTGCCTTTGCAGTAGAGGGCAGTGTCGTTTGCAAAGAGGGAGAGCTGAACACCATTCGACGAGATGGAAATGTCGTTGGTGTACAGGATATATAGGAGGGCAAGTACGGGCCCTGAGGGACACCGGCTTTGATTTGGCGCGAAGAGGAGCGTGCCTTCGTGTCTGAAACGAAAGGTCGAAAACGGTCCTTCAAGTAGGAGGCCACGAGACGAACAAGACGATCAGGGAGACCTATTTTGTGTAGTTTGTAGATAAGGCCTTCGTGCCAGACTCTATCAAACGCTTTCGCTATGTCGAAGAAGACCGCGATGGTCTTATGACGGCGAGGATAAAAACCGCTGAGGATGTATTCCACAATACGGTGAACTTGTTGGGGACAAGAGTGTTTCGCTCGGAAACCAAATTGGTGAGGGATGACAAGAGGGTCACCGTCTGTGGGAAACAGATGGCGCCTCATGCGAGTGAGGATAACTCGTTCAAATAGTTTGCCCATGGCCATGAGGAGGCTGATGGGACGATAACTGGAGAGGAGATTGTGAGGCTTTCCTGGCTTGGGGATACCAATGACAGTTGCCTCTTTCACGTGGTGGGAAGTAACTAAGGTTGAAGCAGGCGTTGAAGATGATAGCTAAAGGGTTAGAACCTGCTCAGGAAAATGTTTAAGGGCTTGGTTGGAGATGCCATCCGCGCCCGGAGCCTTTTAGGCTTCAGTCCTTTGATGAGGATGAGATCTCATCATTGGACACAGTGATAGGTCAGAGACTGTGGGGTGAGTTCCGGCGGCGGACCTCATCCTCCACTGTCTGGATGTGGGAGGGTCTGTGGGTTGAGAGCTGGGAGGCATTGAGCAGCGATGTTGTCTACAAAGCACTCAGCTTTTTCGTCCTCGAAGGCAATAGTACCGTCAGGGGCGAGAGAGGAGGAGTATGGTGATAGCGTCTATGCAGAGGGCTCTTGCCATCTGATAGTACGCTGTATGAGAGGGAGAGATATTCTCCATGAGATTACTCTTTTCGAGGTCTCGAAATTCGGAAAGGCGTGAACGGACTTCTCGTTGAAGACGATTGGCCGTACGTCTATATTCGGGGGTTGGATAGAGTGCTGCTCTCCGGAGAGCAGCTCTCTTGGCTTTTATTAGGTTGCTAATATGTAAGGGAAGACCATTATTATTAGCAACCGGGACGACCCTTTCATTCTCCTTAAGGGAGGATGTTATAAGGGTGGAGAGTGAATCGACCGCGGTGTCCGGAGAGTCCAATGCTGTGGCTAGGGACGTCTTGAAGTCCTTCCAGTTAGTGAAGGTTTTCGTGGAGGGAGTTGGGGGAGGTGGCTGATGGCCAAGTATGAGGGAGACAGGGCGGTGGTCGGATCCAAGATCGTCAAGGGTCTCGATTGACCTGAGGTTGAGAGAGACTTCTTTTGCTATTGCAAAGTCTAATACGTCAGGAGCGTGGTCGGTGTTGTCGGGATAGTGAGTGACACCGAGGGGACTGAGAACAGTGAGGTCGAGAGACTGCGTGATATCAAGCAGTTTCTTGCCACTCTGAGTAGTAGTAAGACAAGTCCAATCAGTATGCTTGGAGTTAAAATCTCCAAACATAATAACTGAATTTGCCTAACGCAAGGATGACCTCAAAATCTTTTTTGAGGGGGAGAGTTCCACTAGGGATATAGCAAGAGGCTATGACGATGGACTGATGTCCAGTCAAGGCCAGCCTGCATACCGTGGCTTCCATATTGGTAAGCGGCGGAGTAGGAATGTGAGAGCAATGTAGTATCTTCTTGTAGTAAATGGCAGTACCGCCGCCTTTGCGGTCAGGTCTGTCATTACGAAGAAGAGAATACTTTGATGGAGAAACCTTTGAGGTTCTGGGGTCTGAGGTGGGTCTCCTGTAGGAGGAGGAGGTCGGCTTCGCGATCTCGAAGAAAGAGCTTAAGATCGAGGTTATTTCGCATACCGCGAGTATTGAACGAAACAAGCGATAAGCCCTTAGGCTTAATACGTCCGTGGGACTTTGGGAGGCAGAGTGATTCGTCATAGTGTTAAGTTAAATTAACTTAACTTACAATGAACACTGAAGATTGTGGTGCTCCGCTAGAGCGAGGGACGGTCCTGAGGGACCCAGCAGCACGCAGTTTACGCGCTAGTATGGCGATCTCACCAATGTCGATGCTCTGAATAGCGGTATAAACCGTATTCAGGTCATCAACCATTGAGGTTGCGCCTGTTGAGGAGCGGAGGAAATCCGCAGGGGTCGGCTTTGGGGCCCCAGGGAATTGGTGGCTGCGTGGGCCGAGAAAAGCCCGGAGGCTGGATGGGGCCCATAAGGGCCTAGGGGTCCATAAAGGCCTAGGGGCCCATAAGGGCCTAGGGGCCCATAAGGGCCTAGGGGGCCCTGAGAGGGCCAGTAGTGGCCCTGAGGGGTTAAAGAGCCTGACGGGCATTCTTGACGGGAGCGCCGGAATGTATTTTCATTAACCGGCGGCGGAGCTGGTTTATTTAGACGGGGACGAGGAGCGCGAGGGCATCCCTGTAGTTGGCTGGGTGGCCAGGTTGCTCGCAAAGGACGCAAGTCGGCGGGGATTCGGCGTCAGTGGGCCGAGGGCACTCTTTCAGTGATGAGGTCTGGGCACTTGCGCACCTGGGGCTGAGCAGTTGGCCGCCGCATGCCCGTAAAGTTGGCAGCGGTGGCACTGCGCTGAAACCGCACCTATGAGGGGCTCAACCTTCACTCTCGACAGGCCGCACTGTGCGTACCTGCCGGAAGATGGCTGGCCTCCGGCACGTTCGTAAGGATTGCAAGAGCAAGCGGGAACCTCTTGCTCTTGTTACTGTGCATCTTGTGCACTGCTTCGACTGGGAATCCTTGGGACTTAAGGTCCTCCAGGATTTCTTCGTTGGAGAGTTCGAACAGAACTCCCCGGATGACAGCCTTGACTTTTCGCTCTTCAGGGAGAGCGAACGTGTGGTAAGACACACGCTCTGCTGTGAACAGCCTTGTTAGGCGACGAAAGTCATCTATTGATGACGGGAATATTTTGATGGCTTCACTGTAATTAGTGGCCTGATCAAAACTGATTTTAGTGTCGTAACAGATTTTCGACAGTCTAGTGTATTGCCTTGTCTCTAAAGAAGACAGGGGCAGGACCTACTGCTTGGCGAGGTCGGGCGCAGCGAGCTGCTGGCGGAGGGCGGGGAGGTTGAGCGGCAGTAGGGGTACTGCGGCAGCGGCGGGGGCTGCTGAGGTGGAGGCAGTGGTGGGAGCTACAGGGGTGAGTGCAACGGCGGGGCTGCGGAGGTGGCAGCAGGGGCTGCCGGATGGGAGCGGTTTTAGCGGCGCGCTTTGGGCCGCGTTTGACTTCACTACAGTGAAAGGGTCTCCTCAGTCATAGTTCCATCGGAGTCCGTGGAACTACTACTGGATGTATATCCAGTTGGGGTGTGGACCTCTTCCGGGAGGACGCGGAGGAGTCGGGCACGAGCTCTCCATTGACATGGCGTCGTGGGACGCGGGTAGAGTCGGTTTGCGGGGCAGCCGTGGGGTGACGGGGCCGGGGGTGTATGCCTGAGGGGCAAGGGAGGCTTGGACTGCGGCGAGCGCCGTTTCGTCCAGGTTAATGCCCAGACCAAGAGATTGGTTCAGGGCGGCGACTATCGACCTAATAAGGTCCTGTGTGGACATGTTGGGGATGACTTTCTATACTAAAGCTCGCACTCGGACCCCCGCTTTTATACCTCCCGCCGCGAGCCGCGTCGAGCGCGGCGACCGTTACACAAAAATAATCCTTATAGCATGATTCAGTATTCACGCGCGATGGCTTATTAGCGTATTTCATGTATAACTTTGGTGTTTCTATACCGATTTCTATGATTTTTTTATTGAATAGATAATAATGTTAACTTTTTAATTAGGGATGAGTGAGAGTGTTATAAACGTAAGAGTAGACAAATATAATCAAGCTCCGAACTGCTGCTGAGTCAACCATAAAAGACATATGCTGTCGTGGGATATTTTTATATAATTTTAAGGAGAACATTTCTGTTATACATGATTTCTGTGTAGCTTTAACCATTAAGGCTGCACCGCGACGGAAGCTTAAAAATGGAGTAATTTCTCCTGTTTCCCAACATTTACCTTCACTGCTCTGCTCCTATTGATCGTAGCGTGATGAAAAGTATAACCTGCCCAGGAGTATGAAGAATGATTGTACAAGTTTCGTTAAAATCTGTCGAGTAGTTTTGTTTCTATAACGAACATACAGACAGACAGACAGACAGATAGACAGACAGACAGACAAAATTTTACTGTTTGCATTTTTGGCATCAGTATCGATCACTAATCACCCCTGATAGTTATTTTGCAAATATATTTCATGTACAGAATTGACCTCTCTACAGATTTATTATAAGTATAGATGGATTATGCATGGAAATCACTTGGATACAATTCATATAGGTCGATTGAAAGATGAATAGACCCGTATAAAGTTTTAAAAGAAGTTAGATTCGAATAAAGGGTTTTTAGACTAACGCACTTACTCTAGGATCCAATCACCACCAAACATCAAATGGGATCTTGGTCAAACGATGACATATCAAGGTAACGAAAAACAAAGAGATGATGATAATCCTTCTCAAACAGTGAAGTAAATGTGGTAGTAGTTGAGTTATTTTTTTTAATATACCACGTTTTTTTTATTGTGAGTCCTAAATTTCAGGTCTCTAGCTCATCGGGAAGTAACTTTAAAATCATTTACTAAATTCGACTAGAACAGACATACACGAAAGCGAATAAATTAAAAATGGGTTATAAATAAACTAGTTCTAAACAAATTAAATTTGCCAAAAATTTTATTGTTCCGTTTCCGTTCGCCAGAGGAGATTCTTCATCTCCGCTGTACGGAATGCACGCTGGGACTTTTGAGTTAAATTTTAATTACGTTATCCTGCGAACTACAGCGGCAGTTTTTGGGATGTATGAAGTTGTGCGGAGTCTAGATTTTTTAGTATTAAATAATATTTTTCTTTTATACCATAAACATTAACATAAACACTCACACTTGTCACTCAGAGGACCCTTACACACCTGTCTCGCCTCCTTCACGTCCATAAATATCCACACATACTTGCTCGTCGGTTAAGGGTACTCTTAATTTAGCCCATCTTTGACATATTGCCAATTTTGTTCGTAAACTTCCGTGCGTGTCTGGTCGACTCTGTAATTTGCTTTGTCACTATTTTCTCAGTCATCTTTTCTACAAGGCCAAATCATAAATGTATTTATAAAAGGCTAGTTAATACTTCATTGCTTCAATATATTTTATAACTGTCCATGTTAAAACTATGACCTATTTGATCTTCCGCATATCAATATTTATTTAGAAAAGTAACGACAGCAAACAAGCACGCATTCCACCAAATGGTAAGTGGAAACCGTGTTCCATCGTTTTTTTTCAATCCATCCATGCATACATCCATTACAGCAAAAAAGATTTCACTAATGTGTATAGGCCTCCCTTATAGATTGGGAGAGTTTTGCCATAGTTACCATGCTTGGCAAGCGGGTTTGCGACCGAATTTTTTTATTATTTTGGGTTGTTATCAGGAAGATTCTGCTGCCCATCTCCTGTTTCATTTTTCTTCTGTCGCCTCTTATGACACCCACGGGCGATATGGGGTGGTGGATATTCTTACACCGCCACTCACACTTTTCTCAATCATCAATTCAGAATCGAAATTGGTGAAACTTCAACTTCAGTTCATCAAATCCGAAATTGGTTGGTTTTTGTAGTTGGTAAATTAATAATTTAAATTCTTAATTTACCAACTACATTATATGCGTATAAGAGTATTATGGGGTGACCCCTCTATAATACTCTTTGTCAGTGGGGTAGTCTACCCCCCTGTTACCCAGAGGGGTAGTCTCTGCCTACCCTTCTAGGTGACAGGCGAGAGTGTTTATGTTATGTTATTGCGTAATTAAAGTAGTAAAATAAAATAATAAGTAATAAAAGTTTATGAAAATTCTAACATTATACAGTTCATAAGTATTTTTCATTTTATAGTCTCTCAAGAACAGATTTGGAGGGTAATATTAGCACGAATTCGGACTCTGAGTTCCAGAGCCGATTGCAAATTAATTATTTACTTACAAACGACTTTCGTGATTACTTTTTGATTAAGTTTAAAAAAGAAAGAAAGAACATGTTTACTTATTGCTCCAACTCCAAAAAAGAAAAAATCCTTAACTCTAAAATACTTACTAAAATATAGATTGCAGGGGAAAAAAGGCCACCGACACAGCATAATGCTGATATTCTGCCGGAGCCACATAAGTCGACTCGCGTGTATTTAAAAAAGTATACAAGCAATTTTATTTACTCTACATAAGAGTGACTTTCAATAAGTATTATTTATAATCTATATTGAACAACCAGTGCGTGTTGCCAGTGATGATTTATGGACCTGAGACGTGGTCCTTCACTGCTGGCCGTATGAGGACGCCCAAGGTCGCTCAGCGAGCTATGTAGAGGGCTATGCTTGGGGTTTCTTTGCGTGATAAACCTAGGAATGAGGATATCCGCAGTAGAACCAGAGTGAACGACTTAGCCCACCGGATTAGTAAGCTGAAGCGGCAATGGCCGGCCATATAACTCGAAGAACCGACAACCGATGGGGAAAAGGGTTCTCGGTAGCAGCCTCATACCGGTAGGCGAAGTGTAGGGCGACCCCCCACTAGATGGAGTGACGACCTGGTAATACATGCAGGCAGTCGATGGATGCAGGTGGCTCAGGACCGTGCTTTGTGGCATAACTTGGGGAGGCCTATGTTCAGCAATCGACTTGTGAAAGGCTGTAATGATGATGATGATATTGAATAAAAAAGTTTCTATTTATAGCTCTATTCCTTCTACTCTCGTCTTTAATATAAAAGTAACGTTATAGCCTATATAGTTCGTTATACTCTCATTTCTGAGAGGGTTTTTAGGACAAAGAAGTGTCTGCCACGCTGCCCCAATGCATGTTGGCGAACTTCACATGTCTTCGAAATATTTTTTTTATTATTTCTCAGACATGCAGGTTTCCTCACGATGTTTTCCTTCGCCGCCGACCACGTGGTAAATCAGCACTTAAAATTGCAATGAACAGTTTTATTGGTGCCAGCGGTGATCAATCCCGGGTTGCTCGCGTACTGTGAAATTTACAACGAGCGCTAAGCCCCTGAGCTACATCGAGTCATTAATATATTAAGCTAAAAATTCTCGTGTTGCTTTGTCGAATAAAGCATTCAAAACCACGACTTTAATATTTCACAGTCCGCATTATTAATCATTAGGCTACTGTCGCTAAATCAATCGCAATAAATAAATATACATAACATAAACACTCACGCCTGTCACCCAGAGGGTAGGCAGAGACTACGGACTTCCATTTGGCACGATCCTGATACTTCTCTCGCCTCCTTTACATCCATATATCTACACACACGCTCGTCGGTTAAGGGTACTCTAATCTGGCCCCACCGAAGCATTCCTTTCTTAATCCTGGTCACAACGTCATCTTGCAAACACTTTTCTCTTATCACACTATTTCCCACCCTGTCATTCAGATTCAGCCCTAGCATAATCGTTAATGACCGCATTTCTACAGCATTTATTCTACTCTCATGTTTCTTCTGCCAGACCCAACTTTCACTACCATACATTAAAGTAGGGACTAACACAGCATTATGAATTGCCATTCGTGCCTTTTTGACACATTCTGACTTTTCATAATAGCGTGTAGAGCCCATTCACTCTTTTTCCTGCGTTCACTCGTCGTTCTATATCCTTATCATATCTACCATCCCTGCTAAATAAACATCCCAAATATACAAACTCATCCACTTGCTCAATCATCTCCTTTCTTTTCTTATTTCACATAACGTTTTACTTACTTCTTCAAAACCATCACTTTCGTCTTACTTGCGTTCACTTTCATACCCTTTCTTTTAATGACCAGTTCATTAAAGTAACCATCATTTGCAACTTGGCCGCCGACGATGCAAATATGACTTGATCATCGGCGTACAAAAGGCATTTGGCGGTTAACTCACCCATTCTCAACCCACATTCTTCAACTTTCAAAGTTTATAAACAACTGTCCATAAATAGGTTAAACAGCCACGGGAAGCTACACAGCCCTGTCTGACACCTTTTGAATGCCAAACCAGTACGAGTAGACCCCATTGATCCTGACACGATCACTAGAGTTCCTATAAAGATACCTTAATGCCTGTACCAAACCAGCTCTCAAACCAAATGAGTTAAGTGTTTGCCATAACACATTCCTATCCACTCTATCATAAGCCTTTTCCAAGTCGAAATTCCGCTCAAGACGAAACCTGCTCGGGGCAAGCGGAGCAAAAGACAAAGGCAACCCCTGCTACGCTTTCCGTGGATTTCTGCAATATCAGGGACTTCATTCAAACCTTAACGCCGTCCACTACCATCTGGAGACGGCAAAGCCATGCTGCTCTTTCTAACCGAGACACAGGTGTCCTCTCCGGCTGATACTTCGTATCTTTCCTGCCCGGGGTACAAATTGAAACACTCCTTTGTGCCCCGGGCTGGAGTTTGCGTGTACGTCAGAGAGGACATCTGTCTTGAATTGAAGGTACGGACCTGTCTATCCTATGGCTGCGCGTAGACAGCGACGACCACCTCGCGTCGACGGGTGTCTCTATAGGTCCCATAGCGGTAATACCGACACAGACCGACTCATCGACCACGTCCAAATGGCTGCAGACTCCGTGCTACAACAGGTCCCATCCGCAGAGATCGTGATGCTCGGTGATTTTAACGCCCACCACGCTGAATGGCTTGGTTCCCGTTTAACTGATCATGCGGGTAGATCTGTTTATGACTTTGCCTTGGCATATGGTCTGACACAACTGGTTACTTCGCCTACGCGGATCCCAGATGTGGAGGATCATGTACCTTCCCTGTTGGACCTTCTGCTGACCTCTCATCCGGACGGATATCAGGTCTCCGTCGATCCCCTCTTGGCTCTTCGGACCATTGTCTGATCCGGAGCACAGTGCCACTCACGCTCCCATCGCACTTGCGATCTGCAGCTCGCCGCCGTGTTTGGCACTATAGGTCAGCCGATTGGGATGGGATGCGGTCTTTTGCATCCTATCCTTGGGGCGGTTTGCTTCTCGCCGGATGATCCCAACGTTGTTGCTGATTCTGTCACTGATGTGGTACTTCAGGAATGGAATTATTTATTCCATCATCTGTGGTGCCTATCGGAGGCAGAACTCAGCCATGGTATGGTCGCTCCTGTAAAGTTGCATCACGCTATAAGCAGGAGTGTTACCGGGCCTGGGCTGACGCATCAACGTCCCGGGATGTAAACACTAGCGCTCTTAAAAAGTATAATTCCGCCTCCAGGTCCTTCAAAGTGTCATTGCCAAGGCAAAGTCAGAGCACATCGGCAGAATTGGCGAAAACTAGTTCGCCTCCCTACGGGAACACGTGCATTCTGGTCTCTTGCCAAGGCTGTCCAAGGAACTTCTGTCAGCCATCTCTGCCATCTCTGCACAGGGTGGACGACTCACTGGCCCATGACGCAAAGGAGAAAGCCGATCTGCTAGGCTCTCTTTTGCTTCCAACTCGACTCTTGATGACGGAGGAACATACCGCCTACCATCCCGCGGTGTGAGTGCTCCATGCGGGAAGTGCTGTATACGTAGCGCTCGGTGCGTAAAGCACTTCTCCCTGGACGTCAACAAGTCGAGTGGGCCTGATGGAGTCCCACCTATTGTGCTGAAGACGTGTGCTCGGGTTGGCACCGGTTTTAACGCGTCTTTCCGGTACTCCTACTCCCTAGGCGTAGTCCCGAACTCATGGAAGGCAGCTTTGGTGCACGATCCCAAAAAGGCGACCGCTCAGATCCGTCCAACTACAGGCCTATCGCTATCACCTCCTTGTTCTCCAAAGTAATGGAAACTGTTATCAACTGCCAGCTCATGCGGTACCTTGAGGATCACCAGCTGATTAGTGACCGCCAGTACGGTTTCCGTCGAGGTCGCTCAGCTGGTGATCTTCTAGGTTACCTAACTCATAGATGGGCGGAGGCAGTGGGTCAAGGGAGGCGTTGGCCGTTAGTTTGGACGTAGCGAAGGCCTTCGATCGGGTTTGGCACAAAGCGCTTCTTTCGAAGCTCCTTCCTTTGGGCTTCCGAGAAATTGTGCAATTGGATCACTAGTTTTCTTGCAGATCGGAGCATCAAGGTCGTAGTAGAGGTGCATGCTCCGATTACAAGCCCATTAACGCTGGTGTTCCACAGGCTGCGTGCTATCACCAACGCTGTTTCTTCTGCATATCAATGATATGTTGCAAACCGGTAACATTCATTGCTATGCGGACGACAGCACTGATGCTTGATGCTTTATACACCGGCTGTGCCAATATTTTTCGGGAAAACGTCACCAAGTACCGGAACAAACTTGTGTCTGAAGTCGAGACTTTGTTGAACAAAGTCTCTGATTTGGGGCGACTAAATTTAATCCAGTTCAATCCCAGAAGACACAAGTTTGCACGCTTACCGCGAAAAGAACCCTTTTGTCGTATCTTCTCAGTTTGAAGGCACTCCTTGTTGCCTCAGCCAGTATCGGAATCCTCGGTGTCGACATATCGAGTGATGTGCAGTTTCGTGGTCACTTGGAAGAAGGCCAAATTGGCCTCTAAAAAGCAGCGTGCTCAGCAGAGCGGGACAGTATTTCATGCCGGCACACCGCTTGCAACTTTACAAGGCGCAAGTTCGGCCACACATGGAATACTGTTCCCATCTCTGGGCAGGGCTCCCCAGTGCCAGCTCCTTCCACTTGACCACATCCAGCGCAGAGCAGCTGAATCGTCGACGACCGAGTTCTGTCCGATCGGCTTGACTCACTGGCACTGCGTAGAGATGTTGCATCTCTTTGCGTATTTTATCGCATGTACCACGGGGAGTGCTCTGAGGAATTGTTCGGTCTAATTCCAGCCGCTCAATTTCACCATCGCACATCGCGACAGAACTCGAGATACCATCCATACCATCTGGATGATTGGCGGTCCACCACTGCGATTTAGAAGAAGTTTCTTCCTCGCACAACTTCTTTGTGGAATCGATTACCACCAGCGATTTTTCCGGACCGATACGACTTAGGGACCTTCAAGAAAAGAGCCTACTCCTTTTAAAAGGCCGGCAACGCATCTGCAATTCCTTGGTGTTGCAGTTGTTCATGGGCGGCGGTAATCACTTACCATCAGGTGGAGCCGCATGCTCGTTTGCCCCTCTCCTATAAAAAAAAAAAGTCCATGAACGCACAAAACTTTCTGGTTTTTGGCCAAAACTTCTCCGCAATCATGCGCATGGAAAATACTTGATCCGTACACCCCATCCCTTTCTAAATCTAGCTTGCACATCCCAAATTTTTCCATCACTTTCTTCCATAACTATTTCAATTAATACCTTAGCATACAGTTTACTCACAATGCTAAGCAAGCTAATGCCACGGTAGTTTTACAGTCCTGCTGTGACCCTTTTCCCTTATATATTGGGACTATAATGGCTTTGCACCAGTCTTCCGGTACCCTTCAGTTCCCAACATAAATTAAACAAGGTGTACAGCAGGCCTGGCACCACTCCCTCTCCAGCCCTTAGCATTTCAGTGATACTCTATCATATCCGGCTGCCTTACCTGCTTTCATGCTTTTCATTGCTTTCATTATTTCATCTACACTTATCTCCCTACCTCTCTCCACTTCTTTCGAAATTTCTATTTCACTTAATTCATACGATCAAAGTATTCCTTCCATCTCTTTGAATTAAAATTACATCATTCAGCATACAGCCATTCTCGTCTCGTATAGCATTCATTCTAGGCTGTTTTGAATTTCTGGCAGTTCTTACGAGTTTCCAGAACATTTTAATATTTGCCTGGAAGTTATCAGATATCCTTCTATCATTCTTATCCGTTCTTTCTTGCTTTTACTTTCAACAACTTCTTTTACTCTTATTTATACGTCTAAATTCTGCCTTTTTCTTTCAATCTCATCAATCATACCGCTAGAATTACCAGCTTTGGTTGCTAGTAAATCTGGCTATGCTCTTCTTTGCTTCAACTTACGGATGGAATCATCATCCCAGAACAATGTATTATTTTTCCTTTCATTCGTTCTCTTACTTACACCACATACTTCGGTAGCTGCATCCACCAAACCTTTCTTGACATTATACCTCACAGTCTCCAAGTCTAAATCATTCATACACAATTCATCCATACCACTTATATTTTCTCTCAGTCTACATTTGAACTTCTCTTTCGCACCTTCATCTTGTAACCTCTCTGTTTATATACGCTGTAACGCAGTGGTAGACACAGATGTCCGATGCCACCAACGTCTAAATAGACCACTAATTCGGCATAAGATCAATTAATGATCCGTCCCTACGTTGGACCCCGGTAAACCCTTGTATCTACCATTGCGCTCCTCATTCTTTCATCCGCAATTACGAAATCTATCATGCTTCTATCATCACCTCTTTCCCATGTATACATGTGAATCCTCTTATGGCGAAAGAAAGTGTTCGTCATAAAAGATTCTTTTCCACACATACGGTGAGGAGGTCTTAACCATTCTCATTTATTCTTTCATCGCCAAACGTTCCTAATATCCTTTCATAACCAGACCTCTTCACTAACCCAACCCTTCCATTAAAATCTCCTAACATAATAATATTTTCATTTACCTTACATTTCATCAACATCATCCTTACCATGTCCCAAAACTGCTCTCGGATATAAGTGGGCTTAGACATATCTGGGGCGTACACCCCTAGCACAAACAACTTCAAAGCCCACTTTCATTCGTATCCATAGCAGCCTTGGCTTACACATTCATACTCTTTCACACATTGACCCATTCTTTCTGAAAGGATGACACCGACTCCCTGGCATGCCCGCTCGGTCTCGTCTACACCAGACCAGTAAGCGGTATACATGCCATGTGCAGAGGCATCCCTTCCTTTCGTTTCGTCTCATTTACATATAACACATCTATTCCTCTATCATTCATCATTTCGCATACTTCATCCATCTTATCATTCATTGCTCCACATACATTCAGCGTAGCCAGACGGGCCTCCGCAATCCACTTTTCGCCTCCGGGAACAGAACGTGATGGGTGGCGAACCTCGTCGCCGGTTTTCTCCCGGAGATTCTTCGCACCCTGCCCCATTAAAGGGGCGCCGGGAACTCAGGGCCATTTCTTTTATTTGCTCGCTCAAGGTGCGAACTAAGGGTGGTAGCTTTTATGCCGCTACCATACGGCGAGGAGCCGAGTCTATTCTTTCGGCTTTGTCGCTCGTTTAGCACCACCCGGGGACACGTGTAAGGTGGGCCTATGGTTGGTGGTCAAAGCCTACGGACGCGAGCGACTCATCCCCGATAAATATACATGTAATATATATATATATATATATTAAATTTATTGTTCAAAACAGTAAGCATTCAAAGCTCAAAGTTCAATTTTAAAGGATCTGTCACCAACACAGTAACTGAACTGTTTAAGATTAATGATGACAAAATCTCTTATTTAAAAGTCCAAGATTACCTGCAATAGTCTTTAATGGCTTTGACAGGGTGATTTTATTATTTACCCATGTAAAACTATATACCACTTCGGTGCTTACTAAACATACACTGGCACTAAACCAATTTATATTGTAAATTTGAGTCATTGAATATGAGAAATATAATTTGTTTAAACTATTTGATCGCCGACCGGCGACCGACAGGACCGTGTTTTGTGGCATTTCTTATTATTTCTATAATTAATCAAACATAAATATAGTTTCTGACAAAAATGTTTAGCAACACAACATGCCGAGCAAAACTAGTAAATATAATCAACCATATAAAATAGACATGAAACAAATAGAATGAATGATTATAAAATGAGAAATTGTAAATAATAGAATCCCAGTACAGTAAAATCTGAGATACATTTTAAGATAAATGATTGTACTTCGCCGCTAAGATTCAATATTTCATATTCGATGGACAGAACTGTCTCTTGCATATTAGGCGGCACCCTCGAGTCTCAGTGGAAGCAGACCCACTCAAAGCCTGTTTGATTAATGACATTCCTTCGTCTCAAAAGACCGCCTTTAATGGATATAAAGATTACGGACTTAATTTAATCTAAAAAATGTCTAATTTCTCGGAAGGAGAATAATTGAGTAGCCCAAAAAATTACCACCGCTAGACGTAAGCCTCGTCGATGATCAAACTGATGAAACGTCTCACAGCCTATTAAAAATGTACTGCTTAACATAGGCCCCCACCATAGATTGCCTCATAGAATAATCGTATATAATAGTAGCTAAAATTATATAATTGCCATAGTTGCCACGCTTGGCAAGCGGGTTGGCAACCGCAGTTTTTTATAATTTTGAGTTGTTATCAGGAAGATGCTGCTGCCCATCTCCTGTTTCATTTTTCCTCTGTCGCCACTTACGACACCCACGGGAGGACATGGGGTAGTGACTATACTTAGACCGCCACTACACGATAATCTTAATAGGTACTAGCTGTTCCCTGCGATTTTATCCGCGTGGAATTTATTACGAATGGATTTCGTGGGTTTTAATTTTTTTTGCGCGGAACCCTAATTCATTTTCTAAAATAAAAGTAGCCTAAGTTACTCATAACATAAGCTATCTACCAGTGAAAGTCCCGTCACAATCGGTCCAGCCATTTCCAGTTCGCGCATTCGGCATTCGCGCGTTATTGACCCTAGTCAGCTGATTTAAATTACACTGCTGATTTTATGTTTAAGTATTTTCATGATTTTTGTAAATTATCGTTTCATTTAGCTGTACTAACATGATGGAGCGTGAATAAAGCTAATAAAACGTTGTGAAAAGATGATTTTTTCCTCGGAATCGATTTTCTTTTGACCAGGATTAGCCGGAACAAACAGACGGACAGACAGACTGACGAAAATGTACCGTATATACTTTTATATGCATCTAATGTAAAGCTGTCATTTTGACATTACAAACATATACTTCAATTTTCTTTATTTGTATAGATAAGTGTAGTTCTGCTGTTTTTTAGTATATTTATTTTTTAATTTATACTTTTTTAATTTTTATTTATTTATTTATTTTATTTCTACCAACAATATACAATATAAAAAGAGCAAAAAAGAATATAATACTAACATTTGTAACAATAATATTGTTAAGTGACATAGCCTAACTGTTGCAATTGTTTTATTCAAACTGTTTTATTCCATCTTATGTTATGCTATTTCTTACGTTTCTTTCCTTCATTTCTACTTCTGTTGACTTTTTATCTAAACCTTTTATGTATGTTCGTAATTATTCTGGATTTACAGCGATGTTTTCTAAAGTTGGACTAAAGTTCCTAAGTTAGAAAAAAGCTTTCTCTTAAGGATTTGTATATGAATGAAACCCGAATAATGATGACTAAAACAGAGCTTTTTGTTATCTTTTTACCGGACTGCCCCCGGGGGAGGGTGATGTTTTTCAAGTGTATGTAGATATGTATGTATGTATGTATGTCTATTTCTTTGGCGCGCTCTGTATCCTAAACGGCTTGATGGATTGTAACATATGGGATGTCTTTAGTTTAGTTGTGGAAGTGACGTATTAAGAATGATTTTTTTCTCTTTTAGTAACTTTTTTATGCAGTCGGGTTTTTAAATCACTGTTTTAACATTTAAGCTTATTATAATGTTTAAAAAGCATAGGTACCTATTTAATTTACTTTTCTGACTTTCGCGAAATTCATTAGAATCGAAAACGAAATATGGATGCGGTTTGTAATGTGATGTTTGAATATTCATGAGGAGGTCGTGAGCACTCCTGTAATCCATTAATGCCCTCTCCAGTGCACTTACAAAGTGATCCTTAATTTAAATAAATGGACTTAGCTGCCATCCTCTATAATAAACTACTATTAGACAAGTTCGCGTTAGAGTCAGTTAAATAATACTAGTTAGAAATTTTAAAGTAAAAGTTTTATCTACAATTTTTTTTCATTCCTTTACTACTACCAGCGAAAAAAAAACTCTCTGCCTCGTTGGTCTAGTGGCCCTAAACTTAGTTGCTGATCATGAGGTCCTGGGTTCGAATCCCGTGTCTGGCCAAAATTAGTTATTGGGTTTTTCTGTCAATACATTCTCGGTATCAGCCCGGAGTCAGGAAGTTGGCGGTATTTCACCTCGGAAAGTCTGCCTGATCTCTCCTGGTCACGTTGGATTACCGTCCCATTAGACTATGAGAGTGATGGAACAAAGAGCGCACCTGTGCTTGCGCATACACTTCGGCACTATAATCCTGTCCTGCGCAGGTGGCTAATCTCCGTTGAGACTAGCCGCCGTGACCGAAATTGCTAACAGAGTAAAATAAATATAGGACTAAAAAAGTTTTTTAGTTGTTTATTTTTGTTCCTCATACACATATTTTTTTCGTAGTTTATTTTACTACCAACATTTTAGGTTCCAATGAATATAACGGATTGTCAAATTATATAACGGAGTGTCTGTATTTGCAAACTTGCAATCCTGTTAAATGGAATACTGAATGCGCTTGTAAATATCATCCGAAGTGCGATTGTCACGAGTGGTCGGCTTTTGTGCACTCCAGTGATACTTTCAGTGACACGAATTAACAAATCTGAGTTTAAAGTGACTTATTTTTCGTTCAATAACCATTAGGGTTATCAGAAAAACTATGTTTATGTATAGAATAAGTTAATGTGATGTTAAGTGGAGACATCTACATCTGTTGAATCGAACGTGATGTTATCAAAGATAAGATCCGTTGTCAACCCGGAGGACTAATATAGAATGCCTCGATTCCACTTAAAAGGGTCTCCGGTTCTCTACACTCATCACCCGAAACACAGCAGCATTAGGCTACTATTTTATGCTAGTATTCTGTGAGAGCGTGATCCTTCCCCGGTCGAGCCGACCCATTATTGCTACAGACCCCATAACATAGCTGCAGCAGGGCTCTACCACGTAGATGTTCCTCGAAAGATTATTTTATCATAAACTAGTAAATCTGCTCAAAGCCACGATAGCTTAGGGGCTAATTGCTCGCTATATATTTCACAGTACGGGAGCATCCTGGGTTCGAATGGTACAGCACCAATGAAATTATTAATTGCTTTTTTACCCAACCGGAGACCATTTTTACTGGAAATGAGGTATTCCATTTTAGTTCTCCGGGATGTCATCCCTGAGAACTAAAATGTTTTGCATCTCATCCCTGAGAACTAAAATGTTTTGCATCAAAACGCATTTGCATTTTGATCCTTACGAGAATAAATGAAGATATCTATGGGTCGTTTGTCACTCTTATTCTATAAAAAACATGATCAGAACAGCGCGACAGACATCTGGATTTATTTTACCTATTATTTATTCATAAACAAGATTGTTTAGATAAATCATTACCGTTTCAGTCTATAAAAGTCCACTGCCGAACATAGGTCTCAACCATAAATTGTGCAATACCCCCCGTATTTGCTCTAGTTGCCACGCCCGGCAGGCAGGTTGGCAAACGCAGTTTTTGTATTATATAATTTAACTATAGATATAAATAAAATTTAAGTGTTTGTCTGTTGTATTGATTTTGCCATTGAAACCAAAATAACCATTTTTAAAATATTTGTCTGTATGGTCGGACTAATCCGTCCGAATGGCTAAACCGTCTGTGATGAAACTTTACGAAGCAATAGAGAGCAATGCCAGGAGGGATCTAGGAAATATTTTACCCTAAAAGCACAAAGATTTTTATTGCAAAATGATCTTATCCTAGCGAAGCCGCGGCCGGTCGCTAGTTTTATTATAATTTTTTATGGATTTACACAAAAATGACTTTTTATTTTAGCTAATCTAAATTAAGGAACCTCTAACGTATTAATGCGACCTGTTTTTACAGGAGACAGTCCGTTTTTATAATATAAATTTATATTTACTCGTCCCACATGATATTCTCAGAAATAATCTCCTTGAAAAGGTCGCGTAGAGGCTCGAGAGGCCCAAAGGTATAATTGCTTGTTTCGCTTGCTTTTGATAAAATAAATATTGCTTCCAATTCAGGCGCAGATCGACATAGTAATACACCGTAGGACATGATACTGTGGATGTAAGCGAAGTAGACTGATTTAGCTGTTGCTTCATTAGTCAGCATTCTAAACCTTCTTATAGCGAAGATAGTGAAGATACATTTAACAATTGACTTTACTTTATTAAAACATGTAACATTCTAGATTGCTTAAAAAACAACCAACTTTAAAATATTATTACCGGCATACAAAAATAAAATGAAAAGAAGGAACGATATTTTCTCCTTTACTGAGTTTTATTATGTTACAAAGATATAAAGGCGCCTCGAAAACTGTCCTGCAGAAGGAAAAAAAATGTGTCGTTCCAGTCGATTGCCTCGGTTCAGTAACTCAAACATATTTTCGCCCCTCCGCTACACTAGACTTTCTGCGAATTTATTTACCGAGTAAAGTAAATTATACAGTCAGTACGCTTTCATAATACTTTTTGTAGTTTAAATTAAAGTGAAAAAGTGGGAAACTACTACAAATGAATACTATCGACTAAGCGATTGGCTACTGCTGCTGTGGGTTTGTATCGTATCTTGCATGGAACAAATGTTTGTATGAACCAATAATTGGTGATCAGATCTATATGTATATATACAAATAAATTTTTATACGTGGTAGAGCCACGCTGCAGCTATATTAATAGTATACTCGTAGTTGTAGCACGAATGGGTCGGCTCGACCGGGGGAAGGACCACGCTCTCACAGAATACAAGCGTAAAATAGCAGCTTAATGCTACTGCGTTTCGTTTGGTGAGTGTAGAGAACCGGAGACCCTTTTTACTGGAAAAGAGGCATTCTATCTTAGTCCTTACGGCTGACAACGCATCTGCATTTAAATTCGCAAACGAAGATTGATGTAGATGTCTATGGGCCACAGCAATCACTTACCATCAGGTGGACTGTGTGCTCGTTTGTCACCCTTATTCTATAAAAAAAAAATTGAAGTGTCTGTTTGTAATGTCAAAATAACAGCTTTTTACAAAATTCATATGAATGTATTTACGGTACTTATGACAACAAAAACAATTTTTAAATTTTTTGTCTGTCTCTCTGTTTGTTCCAGCTAATCTCCGAAACCGCTGGACCATTTTTGACGGGATTTTCACTAGCAGATAGCTGATGTCATAAGGAGTAACAAAGGCTATTTTTATTTTATTAAAAGAATTAGTGTTTCGCGAAAACATTAAAACCCATGAAATCCAATCGTAACAAATTCCATGCGGCTGAAGTCGCGGGGAACAGCTAGTTTTTAATAAAACGAGTACATCTATCCTCGATTAATATTCAAAATGCAGGATGCGTTGTCACCTCTGACGACTAAAGTGGAATCCTCGTTTCCAGTAAAAAGGGCCTCAGGTATTTTACACTCACGATACGAAACACTACTAACACAAGCTGCTATTTCTCGCGGGCATTCTGTGAGAGTGTGGTTCTTCCCCGGTTGAGCCAACCAATTCGAGTTACAACCATAATATTGCTGCAGCATGGCTCTACCAAGTCCAGAATCTAATAAAATGATTATCTAAAAATAGATTTGTTAAAAAACCAGAATTTGAATATACATGTTCGTTCACTCAACTGCCTTGGCTGCATTACTCAAACATGTGCCCGTCTCGTTGGCAAGTTCCCTTTAAATTAATATTCGACGTAAGGTCAATGTAACTTACAATACGTTGCCTTTATATTACTAGGAATAACAAGTATATATATAATTCCTAGATGACAACCTTACTGTCCTAGATGTCCATTTTTCTATACATAGAATAAGGGTGACAATCGAGTATACAGTCCACCTGATGTTAAGTGGATGCTGTGGCCCATAGACATTTATAATAATCCTCAATTAAGAATCAAAATGCAGATGCGTTGTTAACGCTGACAACTGAGATGGAATGCCTCGTTACCAGTAAAAGAGGTCCGGTTCTCTACACTCGCCTTATGAAACACAGCAGCATTAAGCTACTATTTGAAATGCAGGAAGTCAAAGCAGAATGCGATTGGCTTGACCGTACTTTCTGGTATTTCTAGGGGGAGGCCTATGTTCAGCAGTGGACTTCTAATGGCCTGTAATGATGTCGATATATCATACTGGTGTCAAAAAACGATGATAATGGTGTCAAAATAATATTAAACTTTTCGCTGAACTAACTATACGTGATCCAAACCGTCAGCAAGCTTCAAGTGTAAAGGAAAACATAGTTCCTTTATGTACAGAGCCTTCGCATCGACGCATCAATGCTAACAAAAGAGCAGCGAACTGTATTGTTTGTCGAGTCTTTAGGGACTCAGTGTTCACACGGGATCTTATCGTCTCGCATTTCACACGTTTTGTATCGCTATTGTATGTCGTAGAGGAAATTGTGAGTAGATTCCAGATTTTATTTTAACTACGATTAAGGCACTTCAATTAATAAAAATGTGAAGACAATACTTTCCGATTTAATGAAATAACAAACGTCTGTTTCTAACTTCGAATTTATAAACTGTATTATTATTTATTTTAAGATTTGAGATCCATGGAGTCCTCAGTAGCTTAGCAATGGGGTGCCCCGGATGACAGATTTTAGGGGGCGGCATTTCAGGACAGAAAGGTCAGCTTAACTTACCGCCATAACTTTTTTAAAAATATAAAAACTAGCCCTTATTGTTAGTTTTGACTAAAATATAAGAAACTATTTAAAATAATTGATAGATTTAAAATAGGGAGATTCTGCACACAAACACATGTGTCTTCAGATCTCTGTGCTGAAACAAATCATATTACATTATATTACGTTACGGTTTCCGGGTTCTGTTGTGAAAATAACACATTTTATAATTAATACTATACATTAATTATTCTGACAAAGGTGTTAGAAAATTAGAATGACAGTTATATGTCAGGATGGCCGAGCGGTCTAAGGCGCTGCGTTCAGGTCGCAGTCCACTTCTGTGGGCGTGGGTTCGAATCCCACTTCTGACAATTACATTTTTGCATTTCTACACATTTAAATATTTTATTGTAAAATAGCTTTTATAATATATTTGGAGTGATTTTGGCGATAGTTATAATGTTCTATAAAAGTTTATATTTATTAATACTAAGTTACGAGTTCTTGTTGTATAAAATAAATAAATAAATTGAAAAAAAATTATAACAAGGGTAACCGGCATAGCTCAACGGATCAGTAAGCTGAAGTTGGCAATGGGCCGGCCATATAGCTCAAAGAACTGGCAATCGATGGGCGAGAAATTTCCTTGAAATGTAGCTTTGTACCAGTAAGCGAAGTCTGGGCCAGTCAATGGAGTCAATGGATGCAGGTGGCTAAAAACCGTACCTTGGGAGAGTTCTATGTTCAGCAGTGGACTTGTGAGGGGCTGAAAAGATGATGATGAGAAAATCTTATTATCTGGCCTAACTGCAGTAAATAATAGTTTGAACTTTAATAATTGCAATATTAGTTTCTCACTAATAATATGTATATACAAGCGGTTGCCTAGTGATCGAAATTAGACGTAATTCATTACATTTCTAGGTTTGTTCTCGTATATTAAGCAAGCTTTATTTCACTTTAAACTTCACATAAGTAGAAAATATACATATTCTATTTCTTGATAAAAGTTTATTATCTGGTCAAATTTCAGTTAAAACTAATTTGGACGTAACTTTAACAATTACAATATAAGTTTCAAACTAATAATATAATATACTAGTGGTCGCTTAACGGTCGAACTTAATTCCTAATTAAATACTAATTTTTAGTTTTTATACTAAGCAAGCTGTATTTCACTTCCAATTTCACTAATATACGAGTACAAAATATAATATAAATGCTTTTTTGTCTGGACATGCACTCTCCGCACACTATTAAAAAAGGAACATTTGAAATGACACAAAATTCACAGCATATTCAATCCATGTGTCACTGTCAATCAATATGTGAAACAAATAATTACCTACTTATTTGTTTCACACGTTGTCACTATGAACCTAAGGGTTCATAGTGTTCTGTGCTATGAACTAGGACATTGGGACATTGGCAGTATGAACGTCAACAAATAGCGACAATTGTGTTTGACATTATTAGTATGAACGTAAACAATGTACGTTTTATTTAATTTATTGTATTTGTAACACGGGCTATATATAGGTATAGCTTTCTTTCTGCACTAGTTCTCCATAAAAACTTTAGCTATGCCAAATCCCACACAATGTTTGAAAAGGGGTACAAAGCTTTTCTTAACCTATTAAAATTAAAATATAGATTCAATAACTTTATAATATCGAAAAATATAGATTTTTGATATCTTAAAAAACTATATTATGCAAACAAAAGGTGGCACATGAAAATTTGTTACGGAGGAATCTGAACGTAAAATATACATAGTTATGCCTCATCAGTTACCGTCTACTGTTGAATGGCTCGTTGGTCGAGTGTTATTACCACGAACTTCCGGGTTCAAATCCTAGTATATATTACCACATAAGTATTACTTCTAATAAAATAATATAGAATAGTATGTATAATAGTAGTGTAAACGTACGACTTACTTTCTGCCTAGGAGTCCATCTGAATGGGTACCACACTCTTTATGAAATACAAACGCAATATTACAACGTACTAATATTTTATTAATTTTATAATGACATAGAATTATTGATTCGGTTCCGTTACTAAGGTACGCAGTAGAACTATTTAAAAGCTTAGGCTTCGAATACATAAGTCGAGCTAAGCTTAGAACACATCACTCTTTCATATTTTGCTGCCAAATAGCAGTAATAGCTCTGCTGTGTTCCAGTCTGAAAGGTATACTCGTAGATAATCAGTATAATAACAAGCTGTAAGGCATTCCGTCTTAGTCCTCAGAGATGACAATGCATCTGTAGCCTTCTTTGTTTGAAGTTGGTTTCAAGTGTCAATCAATTGCAATAGCCACTTACCATCAAGGTGGACTGTAAGTTCGTTCGTCACTTCAGTTTATAAAAAACAATTCTATCCTATCAACTACTAGCGACCCGCTACGGCTTCGCAAGGATATAATCTATCAATGTGTTATTTAGATTTAAGATAATCAAAGACCATTTATTTTCTCAAATTATTGTTTTTTTTTTCATAAAAAAATCTCCAAGTTTTTCGGGTAAATTATAGACTAGATCTCTACTGAAATTGGTCTCTATCTGTTTGTAAAGTTTCATCACAATCCTTTCAATCATTCCGAAGATTAACCTGAACAGACAGACAGACAGACAAAAATTCCAAAAATGGATATTAATGTCTTAACAGCATTCAAATAGACCGCAGATAGACCACGCTCTCACAGAATATCAGCGTAATATAGCAGCTCAATGCTGCTATATTACGCTATATACGTGTTTCGTATGGCGAGTGCAGAGAACCGGAGACGCTTTTACTGGAAACGAGGCATTCCATCTTTATCCTAAAGGGTGACAACTCATCTGCAATTTGATTCTTAATCGAGAATAAATGTAGATCTATGTGAGCCACAGTATCCTCTTACCATTATGTAGACTGTGTGCTCGTTGGTCACTCTCATTCTTTAAAAAAAACCCTGGGCTCGATAAAAGGAAGTTATTTCAATATTATTGATAGACACTTCAATTTTATTGAAATGTTTCGATTAGTATTTGAACGCTTCATCGTTTTCCTCCAAATATCCAGACACTTAGAACAGTTAGAATATAACTAGCAGAGGAAATAGGTTAACAAATTATGAAAATTTACGAAGCAATGCCATTTATATTACTGGGCGAGGCATTAAGTTCTTCTAAAGCCGCTCATAAAACGATTGTCTTCAGCGGAATGAATTGAGCGGTTCTAATTAAATCCGGCGTTAATGCGGAAACACTGCAGGTTGTACAATGAAGGAGGCTGGTGCGACGCCAGACCAGTATTTTGTTCTTGATGTGCTCGAGTTGTTTGTCGCTGTGGATTATATACCTAATAATATTTTTTTATAGAAAAGAGGGGCAAAAAAGAATGCGGCTCACTTGATGGGAAGTGACAACGGCAACGCAAGGGGAATAGGCTATTTGACTAATTTCGGAAACCATTTTAAATTATTATTTATTAAATAATAAGCACATTACATTGATATTTCCGGGAGATCTACTGTATTAACAATAAAAATCAAGGTTAAAGTTTAAATTTCCAAAACCGCGCCAAAAACGCTGATTCTGTAATGGCGCTGGTCATGTGACATGTGTGACGACACACACATGTAAACAAGACAATAACCGTAATAAAACAGTGCAGTTAAAGTAAATTTCGTAATTTTTCCTCAAATTTATTCGATAAAATGGTGTATAAATGGTGTGTAGTGGCACAATGTACTAATACGACGATAAGAAGTCCACAGAAACTGTTTGTATCCCAAAAGACGAAAAATGTGGTTACAATTTGCTCAAAGAGACCCAAAGAGCATTTTAGCTCATATTAATGTTTTTATGTGTGAAGATCACTTTAATGTAAGTAATATTTAACTTTATATATACTAGATAGTAGCTAAATATAGGTTTTGATATAAAGTAATAACATCTTTAATACCTAACCTCTTAATATGGCTTAATCTTACAGCATAAGTTGTAAGGATCATTTTCAACCAAACCCTACAGGGATCCCTGTAGGGTTTCAAATGTTTTCTGTTATGCGTTGTCACCCGTGAGGACTAAGATGGAATGCCTCTTTTCCAGTAAAAAGGGTCTCCGGTTCTCTACACTCACCATACGAAACACAGCAGTGTTAAGCTGCTATTTTACGCTGGTATTCTGTGAGAGCGTGGTCCTTCCCCGGTCGAGTCGACCAATTCGTACTACATCTATACTACTAATATAGCTGCAGCATGGCTCTACCACGTAAAAAATTTACTTACCTATCTTTATAGGTTTATAAAAAAAAATTATTTACAAGAAATTTCTTAGTATATGAACATAACCTAAAATGAGATTTTGCTAAACTTCTAAATGATACATCATATCATATGATGATACCTAAAGGTTTGTAAATAAATAATTCCTACGTGATACTTACACTGCTGTTTTCACATTCTTATGTTCCGAAGCATAGTAATCAGCGTTATTTTTAAAGAAATCTGCAACCAAAAATCCGTCTATCTTAGGTAGGTTGCTGTTATCGGCTCGCACAAAATTTGACTCTATTTTGATATTCAAAACGAATATTTATGCCACTAGTTATAAGATTTGTCAAAAAACTGTTTCAGAAATAGCTCAAAGATCGAATATAGCACCCAAAAACAGAACGCGAACTACAATCAGTCAAGGCAGCTATGTTTACTCGTGTGTGACGTCACCAGAGTTGCAAACAATCACAGGGCGTTCCCGACACACATAAAATTTCAAAAATTATTATGTTTTATTTTCGTTTATTTTGCATAAAATATACTTATTTTAATTTTAAATAAAGTGAAATATATTTTAACGCTATTATCTTATAGTATGACCACAATTAGTAGTATATTTTTAAATTTGTCAAATAGCCTATTACAGATGCGTTGCCGGCCTTTTAATAAAATACTAATTATGGTTTTAGAAACAGGAAATGGGCTGCAGCAATGATAATAGCTCAAAAAAAACTGCGATTGCCTACACGCTTGCCAAGCGTGGCAGCTGTAGCAAAATCCCCCTATGAAGCAATCTATGGGTAAGGTCATCTGGTGCAGTGGACTTTTATAGGCTGTAATGTATGGACGGATAGATGGATGATGAAATATGGTTTTATGGAGCAAGTACGCCAAGCTGTTACATTGAGTGTTGGCGAAGTTAAGAATATTTTATTCCCCAGATATGCAGGTTTCCTAACGATGTTTTATATTACCGCCGATTCCGTGAAAAGTGGGAACATTGGAATTAACGATTTTATTGGTTGACTAGCTGTTACCCGCGACTTGGCCCGCGTGTTATTTGGGGTTTTAATTTTTTTGCGCGGAACCCTAATTCTTTTTCTAAAATAAAAGTAGCCTAAGTTACTCCTTATGACATCAGCTACCTGCCAGTGAAAGTCCCGTCAAAATCGGTCCACCCGTTTCGGAGATTAGCCGGAACAAACAGACAGACAGACAGACAAAAAATTTAAAATTGTATTTTTGTTATAAGTATCGTATATAATTTCATATGCATTTAGTAAAAAGCTGTAATTTTGACATTACAAACAGACACTTCAATTTTATTTATTTGTATAGATATCGAACCCGGGGTTGCTTAAATACTGTGTTTATGGTGAAAGCTTTCTACAAGAGCGAGCGATTTGGGTGGATTAAACATGTGAATATCTCATTAAAAGCAGTCTCTGAATAGGGCAATGCCATACTTTTGAATGTTCAAAACCCGCAAAATGAGCTCGCCACCCCACCTCTTACTTCCGGGATGTATCTTTTGAGTACAACGACCGTGTTCAGTTATTAGGGATTGAGATTTCTCCGAACTTGAACCTAGGCTGTCCATTGAGTTCAGGGCCAATAGCCGCAAGAAAACAAGTTTTCTTGCAAGGGTGCGGCGGTACTACATGCCGGGATAGCTTTTGACATTTTTAAAAGCGCAAGTCAGGTCGGTCGTTCAAGAAATACTACCGACACATATTATGGGCACTGTTGTCATTAGTGGAAACTTGGTGACTTTTGTTTCGTTGATATCAATTTTGTCATCCTCGAGCACAGGGCTAGAGTAGCCAGCTTCTCGGTATTCCTTAGCATATATTATTTCGAAGAGTGTGCGCAATTACACACCTTAATTTCTCTCCCTATTCCACCATTGGATAACTGGGCGGTCGACGGGCCTTCACCTCTTTGTTGTTAATATTCCACAAATTCAAACAAACAGTTTGCTTCGTCTTCCTGAGTGCGTACAGCAAAGGAGTGAAATTATTTGCCGGCGTCTATATTTTCGTCCGACTATAATCTTGGCGTCTTAAAAGTCAATAGGCTTTTGTTACGGTAAGACAGCGATTTTACCACCTAGGACTAGTAGCGAGCAGTGAGTTTATAGCTGTGTTTGGGTTTGAAGTATAATTTGATTGAATTAAAAGCTGTGAAGTATATACATCTTAGTCCTCAGAGGTGACACTGCGTTCTGTAGCGTTTTATATTTGAAGTTGGTTGCTCAAATTGGTTGTTTGGTTGCGTAAGTTCGTTTAACACTTTAATTTTGTAAAATTAAATCATTAATGTCAACACGTACGTTTAAACAAGAATTGTAATATACCACGTATTACCGTTGACAGCTGATCGTTTGTTTATTATTAAAAGCATTGATGATACGGTTTTCTGAAACATTTTCTTATACGGTTTCCAATGGTGTGTACACATATGGGTGAATTCTTACTATTACAGTCAAACCTAATGAACTGAAAAATATTTTCGTTTAATTTTGCTACCGTATCTTGTCAATGAAATACGTGAGCATCGTCAAAACCAAAACTGTCTCAGTGAGCTTAACTAAACCAAAGAATTCACACAGTTCTTTTGTTTTGTATCAAACGCCGCGCGCATCTGTAAAGTGTAAAACGATTCAAACGTACTAATTTGATCGCTTTAGATTTTTTAACGTATTATATGTCTAAAATGTATTAGAAAACCGAATTAAATCAACCGTTATTACGGTCACACTATTCTGTGAACCTGCTGTTATTGAATCATAAGCCAATCTATAAGCTAACTTTACGCATGAGATTGAACCGAAACGTAATTCTGTACAAGAATCGTTTGATTCACTCATCATTAATCGTATAATTTTTCATAGAATTTCAATTATTATTTTCTATTTTGTATTTTAAGTAGAGCCATATTATGGTTGTAGCACGAACGGTCTGCTGGACCGGGTTAGGACAACGCTCTCACAGAATACCAGCGTAACTCGTTTAGAGCGGGGCGGCATCAGAGGCAGCTGAACTGGAGACGCAAATATGAGTCTCTGGAGATAACTACATATTTGCGCCATTTGCTGTAGAGACTATCGGTCCGTGGGGTCTACGCGTTGAAGTAACGAAGGAACTCCATCCGCCGTTGCTGCTGGTGATAAGAGGGCTGGTTCTTTTCTCGCTCAAAGTCTAAGTATAGCCATTCAGCGGGGAAACGCAGCCTGCGTTCTGCACGGCACGACACTGCGGGGAGTAGGACTGTATGATAATTAAGTTACTAGTTTTAGTTTTTTTTTTTAAATTATAGTTTTTAATATTGTATATAATAAAATATTGTGTATTATGTTATGTAAAAAATATTTATTAAAATTTATATTGCGTAAATATTATATATTTATCTATATTGAGTATATTACATATTATTGATATTGGTGTCATTTTAAAAAGAATATCATGTACTATTATAATATAAAATAATTGTCTCCAGTAAATATTATACTTTTATTTTAAAACTCGAAATAAAACATAAATATATTTTTTTGATATTCCCATTTTAAACTTTATTTTCATCCTATATTGTTAATTTGACCAATTGTCTTTTAACAGATTAAATTATGAATTCTTTGAGCTTTTTGAGAATATTTTTATTTCAATGTAGGTATAGTAGTTTTTCAGTAGTAATCGTTTTTGTTGAGACAGTATCGCGCGGTCGTAAAAAAGTGACATTTTAATGCGCGGACAGGTGGAGCGAGAATCACCGCGCAGCGTGGCGGTTCAGTGGCTAATTTTGTTAATTATAGGATCCCAAGTAGAGGAACAACCTTTAGCTTTCCTAGATGTTTTAGTCATCTGAAATCCTGATAACTCTATTGGTCACGCTGTGGTAAGAAAAGACCCATACCAACCGATAATTAAATGGTGAACCTCACCATTATCCATCACAGTTAGCTACCGTGGGAAAATATTTGTTTCAGAGAGCACGAGGGATCTGTGACAGAAAACATCAGGTCGCCGAGCTTCAGTAAGTCAAGCAAGTATTGCAAGATGTCGCAGTGACCGAGTGAAGCCGGCCACGCTCCAGCGTGTGCCTGCTGTACTACCCTATGTCAGAGGAGTCACAGACAAGGTTAGCTACATCTTGAAGTGAGCTTCCATTAAAACATACTTTAAGCCGCCGAAGAAGATTAGTCAATTTTTACCATCCGTCAAGTGTATTATCCCTCTACAAGATACAGAAATGTACAACCTTGATTGCGAATGTGATGTCTCTTACATAGGACGACCAAAAAGATCTATTAAAAACCCGCGTGAAAGAACATATAACTGACGTGAGGCACCGACGCTCATCATTATGCGTAGATCGGACAAAAAATTTATATTCAAAAACTGAAGGTAGCCGGGCTAACTATGACATCGGGAAACCGTACCATAAAGCACCCGAAATGTCGGGAATTAAAGTAAGTAAATTTAACGCGATAAAATCCGTATAGTTTTATACAATATGTAGTGTTCGCGTAAATATAAGAAATCATTATAATTTGATTATATCTCCATAGATTGCTATCTGTAATGTTATGAATTATTAATTGTGCTATATATAAATAGGATTTTTGACGGAAACCCACTGTCGGTGAGTGTTGGTGGTTTGAATTGGACTACGTTCGATACGTAATAGTGACGCGATTTCGAGAATTAAGTGCCTCTACATGTGAACTATGTGAACTAAGAACGACTTAATAAAAGCCCCGATGTTGATATAAACCTGAAGTTATTTTATCTACTTAAGTACCTTACGAACGCGAGATACCATTGACTTCGACTGTCCGCAGGATTAAGCTGTCGGCAAAATCTCCCAAAAACTTCACATTGTGAAACATGAGCACTGAGAGAGAGAGAGAGAGAGAGAGAGAATTCAAAAAATATTATAAGGGATAATTTCATATTACTTTACAGTGGTAAAAATTTAACCGCACGAATCCATAACTAAAGAAAAAATCCTAATAAATAACACGTAAATTAAACAAATTAGAATATTAAGCAAACATCAATAAACTCAGCAGCGTACATTCAGGAAATCAAATAACTCCTACTTATTTACCGTAGCGAAAATATACGTCTAATGACTGAACCTTAGCATACGAGTGAGCCTTTATGTTTTCAAAGCAAGTTTTATTTCGCGCTTGTTTACTCTTGTTATAATTAAACTCAAACACAAGCAAAAGAGTTCATATATGAAAATAGCGAAATAGCAGGCGAAATTCTAACTGCGTTTTAATACTCACACCATTACTCATGTTATTGCGACGATAATATAGCTAAAGCGACAGTAACTAAATTTGTTAAAGAAAGGACTACAAGCCTAAATATAGTCTTGGATTCAAATCAGCCATTACGCTACTATTACAAATTCATACTCCACTCCTAGTAAAAGCATTTAAACATATTATCTTGTTTGATTCCCTCTGTCGCTTCTTACGACACCCACGGGACGATATGGAGTAAAGGATATTTGATTTTTTGGACCGATACGACTTGGGAACCTATAAGAAAAGAGCCTGCTCTTTTTTATAAGGCCGGCAGCACACCTGAAATTTCGCTGGTGTTGCAGTTTTTCATGGGCTGCTGTACTTATTTACCATCAGGTGAGCGGTGAGCCGCATGTTCGTTTGCCCCTAAAATATTCTTATATCGCCACTACACAGTGATACTATTGCTATAAACAACACCATAGGTATGTAAATAATTTAATAAACAGTTTTTAATTTGCCTTTGACCTTTACACGAAAAGTGGAAACCTTTGAAGTAATTCGACTGATTTTGTCATTTTAGAGCAGAGCAAAATATTCTTATACCAACAGTTGTATATTAAGTACAGTGATATCCCTGCTTAATTATGATTGATGTTCTGATGTTTCCTGGTAAAGTGATAAACGAGCGAGCTCTGCGTCACTTGGCACGTGTCAACAAGACTGAGTCGTGATTGTACTGAACTAATAACAAAATGGCCACAAGATTCCGCGTTACTCTGTGATCAATGGAAGATACTGACTTCATTTTATTTCAAAACCATTATTGGAAAGGACATAATAAATATAATATAAAATATAATGAATATAAATTAAATAAATAATAATAAAAGTAAAATGTGATATACGTAATACGAACATTATAATCAAACACAAAACAAGTTACAAGTTAGTTTCCTCCACAGAGTAATTTACTTGTATTTTATTTTATTTATAGTCTTTTACAACAAAGTATTGGTATACGAAATCTGTATTATGTAAATGTAGCACATTAAAAAAAAATACTTCAAGTTAGAACAGTGACTGTCGCTTAATGAAAACTGACGTTTTGCGTGTTACTTGGCATGGCGTGCAAAGTTCACCCGGGAAATAAAACCGTATTAATTAATAAGGGAACATTTACTTACACCTGTTTGTATAATTATAAATATAAGTTGATTCTATTTTAATCTAAAATTTACAGGAAGCTTAAAAATTTATTTTAAAGATTTTTATGACGGCGCCGTGGCGCAGTGCCTGAGCAATGAGAAACTGCGCTAAGGGCCTCGGGTTCGAATCTCGCTCTGTGGAACATGTATTTACATACAAATAAAATTGTTCCAGGTTTGGATGTTTGTCCTCGTGCAGTTTATGTATGTAAGCCCCACGATACAGGAGAAAATCCGAGTGTGGAGGTAGCATTTTTTTAAATAATAAGTTATTTATAGTTATAGTTCCAGCCTATATACGCCCCACAGTTAGGCACAAGTCTTCTCTCATTTCTGAAAGGTGTTAGTCATCTGCTGTTCTTGCCCAATTGGTGTAAGCGGACTTTACATGTCTATGAAATATTTTCTGAAATTTTGATTAATTTTCCTTCAAGTAGGTGAAGAAAAATTTCTGAAAAATTCAGAAAATATATAGCACCTGCTAAATTAAAAATTATAATTGCAATTTCATTAGTGCCTGATAGTATCATACCCCGGTTGCTCGTGTACAATGAAATACTTTTTTATTTATATAATAAGGGTTACAAATTCACACAGTCCACCTGATGGTGAGTGGATGCCCATAGATATCTACATCTATCCTCGATTAAGAATCAGGGCAGATATGTTGTCACCTCTGAGGTATAAGATGGAAAATCTCGTTGCCAGTTAAAAGGTTCCGGATCTCTACACTCACCATACGAAACACAGCAGCATAAGCTGCTATTTTACGCCGGTATTCGCTGGTACATGGCACTTAGCGCCTGAGCTGCAATATGCAATATAAATAGATTATTAAAAAAACAGCGACTCCTTCTACTAGGTGGTAGGACTCCTAGGCACAAAAGGAGTCCTACAAATTAGGTGTCACAGTTTTTTTGCTGCGCTATTCTTAACCATAGCTGTGTCTTAGTTTGAAAGGTAAAGAAAGCCAGTATATAAACAGGCTGTGAGGTCTGGCATAAAATGTAAAATTGTAACTTAATGCTGTCGTGTTTCTTATAGTGAGTGTAGAGAACCGGAAACTCTATTTACTGGTAACGAGGCATTCTTTTTTTTTATAGGATCAGGGTGACAAGCGAGCACACAGGCTATCTGATGATAAGTGGTTGCTGTGGCCCATAGACATCTACGTCTATCCACGTTTGCGAATCAAAATGCAGATGCGTTGTCAGCCGTGAGGACTAAGATAGAATGCCTCATTTCCAGTTAAAAGGGTCTCTGGATCTCTATACTCACCATAAGAAACACAGCAGCGTTAAGCTGCTATTTTACGCAGGTATTCTGTCAGAGCGTGGTCCTACCCCGGTCGAGCCGACCTATTCGTGCTACAACTATACTACTAATACAGCTGCAGCATGGCTCTACCACGTAAAGTCTCTTTACTGGTAACGACGTATTCTATCTTAATCCTGATTGAATTATGATTCTTAATCGAATATATTTAGATGTATGTGTCTAGTTGTCCATAATGTCCACATAATATCAGGTGGACTGAGTGCTTGTTTGTCACCCTTATTCTTTAAAAAAATAGAATTTGAGTGACAACGAGCGCAGACAAACGGACTACTGGGTTTCTTATAGTGACTGTAGAATAAAATAGAATAGAATAATTTTTTATTCAATATAGATCACATGTGTAATTCTTATTGAAGTCTACATGACCAGAAACCCTCTGTGGAAAGAACCAGCAAAAACCCAGGGGACATTTTTAAAGTAAATTTTACATTAATAGTTGTACAAACTATTTACAAAATTTATTTTAGAAACTGCTTGCATGACGACCACTCATTCCCAGGGTTATTATCAACCATGTATTCATTTATATTATAACCCTTTTATACAGCTTCAGCTTAACTTTTGTTTTGTGAACATACATTAAATTTTCGTAAATATAATGAGGTCCAAAGTTAATATATTTATTTCTTTAAATTTATCTCTGAGACTCCCTCGGTTTTAGGTTGTAAATAGCTCCAATGGCCCTCTTTTGTAAAACAAAAATAGTTTCTGAATCAGCCGCATTTCCCCATAGCAAAATCTCATAAGACATTATGGTATGGAAATAACTGAAATAAACTAATCTGGCTCTCTTGACACTGGTGATACCTCTAATCTTTTTTACAGCACAGGCTGCAGAACTTAGTCTGCTTGCTAGTTTGGATATATGGGGGCCCCACTGAAGCTTTGCATCGAGAGTGATGCCAAGAAAAACAGTGGATTCAACAGGGCTCAGTTCTTCCCCATTTAAAAACACATTGGTATTCAGATTTTTAACATTCGATGTTGTAAATTTAATACATTTAGTTTTATTTCCGTTTAAATGTAGGTTATTAACGTTAAACCAATGCACTAATTTTGATATAGCATTATTCACTTCGGCACATTTAAATGATTGACGTTTAAGTTTAAAAATCAAGGAAGTATCATCAGCATATAATACTATATCATTATTATCTCCTACAAGGTAAGGTAAATCATTAATATACACTAGCAATAGGAATGGGCCTAGAATCGAGCCCTGAGGAACACCCACAGTACAGGGTACAGGTGACCCGGAAGAACTTTTGCCATTGATAATAACTTTCTGCGTTCTATTACTTAAATATGAAATAATAAGTTTAAGCGCTGTGTTCTTGACACCATAGTACTGTAACTTCCTGATTAATGTCTCATGGTGAACACATTCGAAGAACTGTAGACCCTTTTACTAGTAACGAGGTATTATCTTAATCCTCTGGAGACGCATCAACATTATAGTTTTTAATCGAGTATAGAAGTATGTGTCTATGGGCCTCAATATCCACTTGCCATCAGGTGGACTGTGTGTTCGTTTGTCAACCTTATTCTATATCAAAAATGTGTGGCCACCGTAAAAAAAACATTATGTTAATAATATCATACAGTGTTACACGCGCTAATGAACTTTGCGTGCCAGCAGGAAGCAACAAAGGTACGCTTTATTTTATTTAATGAACTACATCGCTGCATTAGAAAAGTATTGAGTATTTTTATGAGAGACATTAAAACCTAATTTCGTTGAAAATCTAGTTATTATCAAATATATTTATCCTTCTGTGGTGGATTCCTATCCTGCCTAAGAGTCAATCAGAGTAGGTAATCATAATCACCACAAACTCTATCGCCCATCACCCAGGGGTGTAAGCAGATACTACAGACTTCCATTTGGCACGATCCTGACACCTCCGTAAGCCGTAGTAGCTCAGCGGCTAAACACTCGCTATAGATTTCACAGTACGCGAGTAACCCTGGTTCGATCCCCGACGGCACCAATGAAATTGCTAATTGTAATTTAAGTGCTGATTTACCACGTGCTCGGCGGATAAGGAAAACATCGTGAGGCATGTCTGATAAATAACAAAAAAAAATATTTCGAAGACATGTGAAGTTCACCAACTAACATTGGGGCAGCGCGGTGGACATTTCCTTGCACTAAAACCCTCTCGGAAATGAAAGAGGCCTGTGCCCGCTGTGGGACGTATATAAGCTGTAACTTTACTGACCCTCTTTACTTATTTCAAATCCATATATCTACGCATACATGCTCATCGGTTAAAGGTTGTTTTAATTCGGCATATTCAATACAATATCGTCAATTCGGTCGATTAACTTAAAAGACATAATTTATTCCAACACTTACATCTACACATGACAAATTCATCATCATCATTATCCCTTCACAAGTCCACTGCTGAACATAGGCCTCCCCAAGGAATGCCTCAAGGTGTCCTGAGACACCTGCATCCATCGACTTCCTGCATGTCTTACCATGTCGTCACTCCATCTAGTGGGAAGTCGCCCTACACTTCGCCTACCGGTACGACTGCCACTCGAAACCTTTTACCCCATCGGTTGTCGGTTCTTCGAGCTATATGGCCGAAGAACCGACAACCATGCCAAATTACAAAACTAAAACCAGGGTGAGCATTGCCAACTTTGCCAATCATTTTTGCAGCATGAATTTGCTTTGTCACTCTTTTTCCGTTCGTTCTTTCTTCGTGTCCGAACCACCAAAGAACTTTTTCTTAATCCTGTTCATAACATCTTCTAGCATACCACACTCTTTTCTTATCCTATCATTCAGAGTCACCCCTAAAATAATTTTTAATGACTTCATTTATACTGCATTAATTTACTGTCATGCAGTGCAGTACGTAAAGTTGGAACTAACTGGCTATGTGGGTAAAAATTCCTGCTACTAAATAGCAGTGCCTTCACTACTATGTTCCTGTCAGAAGTGTATAGAGACCCTCCAAGAAAACATTTTGACTAGCAACGCGGAACCTTTTACTGATTAAGAGAAATTTCATCTTAGTCATAAAGTCTGCATTTTGATTCCTTATAGAGGATGCTATCGAGTGAACTGGATGCTCGTTTGTCACCCTTACTTAAAAAAAATTGGGTGAGGCTGTGTCGCGGCACACGTCCATTGGTTGGTTTAACGTGAAACGTCTATGTCAGCGAGTCGCATTTAGTGTTAGAAAGAGCTCCCAGTTTTGGTCAATCCGCGCTTTGCCTTCCAAGCCAACCCGGGCCCTGATGCAAACGTAACAGCAAGCCGACTATATAAGTTAAATAATGACACTTTACTTAGGTCTCTAAGACTAACAGTTTTGTTATTAGTAAGGCAAGACGATATATACCTTTTCATTACGGTTCACTTTTCAGACCTGGTTTCCGTATGTTTCTGAATGATGGTAAGACGTTTCGTCAAAAATTTATAGCGCTACCACGGTAGACACTGACCACTAGGTATATTATATTGATATAAAATAAAAGTTTTCTTTCTTCATAGATTCTTATCATAAATATGCCTAGAGTACAAAGGTTGAATTACTTTCATATGATAATTCCCTCATAAGTTTAATCTAAAAATATCTATGGACAAACCATCCTCATGATTTCCATAATTTACATAGAAACAAATGAACCTATCCTTTCATGCGCTTGCAAAACGAGTTTTCCGGGGAACCGCCCGTAAATTTTCCTACTAACGCCGACCTACAGATTACTGTGAAACAAATTCATGGTTTCAATAGAAAGAGTAATAAACATGTGTGTATTATTATGCAAACTATGGCAAATATTTACCTCAGTATCAAGTATATAATGATATGTACTTTTTATTTTATATATAGAGGGCGGCAAACGAGTACACAGTCCCATTAAACTTTATTATCTAGGTGGTAGGTCTTCTTTTCTGTCTAGGAGTCTGGGTAGCCTACCACCCTCTTACCTATTCCTATTACTGCATGTACTGCTGTGGTCCGGTCTGAAGGCTGTTCAGTGCCTAGACATAGTCTATAAAACAAATGAAGCTCCGACATTAGAGGATATTATGTAGAAATTATTTATTACTTTTTAGTTCTTTAAATTCAGCTTTAACTTTTTATTAAACTTTATTTTTTGACCATTTATAGTGGACTAAAGAAAACTACAAGCTCAAGGTAAAAATTAAAATGTCATCTAAATAGTAACATTAAAAACTTACTCTATTTAACAAAAATAACTATCAAAATCAGTTTACAATTAACGACGATATTGCGACTTACGAAAAAAGAGCCTAAAGTCGAATTGAGAACTTCCTTCTTTTTCGTCGGCTAATAAAAAAGAACTAAAAAGTGTAAATTTCATTTTTTTTAAAATTACGACAAAACTTCACATTAATAGATGGATTTTTCACACAGATATATGGAACCATAATCCCTTACTAAATGAAACAGAATTAAACCGCACTCTAATTCAGACGTGTTGGCACCGTATCTTAATTCCAGTTCAAAGCGACCCTTTGAGTGACAATTGCTCGACGCTTACCAGTGTTCACGGATTGTGGCTAATGTTCCGTTTGAAACCCCATTTAACCGGAACGATATCGCTTGCTTTCGACAGATTTCCGCAACAGTACGATTAACGATTGAGTAGGTTTCAGCAATATAGCAATACCAGATCGAGTAGATGCATGAGCTGTGCCTAGATTATCTACATATCATTTATTTTAAGTAGGTAACACATGTATTAATTTCGTATTTGAACATTTACTGTAGTTACTAATGTATATTTAGCTACCAGCATTTTTGACACTATCAAATATTATATACATGGTAAAGCCATGCTGCAGCTATAATATAATGGTTGTTATGAATAGCTACACCTGTGTCACCATCCCCCCTTTTTCCGCCCTTACAACGATTGCAGCAGTTGGCTAAATAAAGAAGAAAATTTTCTATCATTCTCCAGCGCTTTTAATTTATTCTTCTGACCATCCAAGAGGAAACATCTGGCTCGAAGAACCAGCGCAAACGGATCTGCTCAACCGGGGAGCGACCACGCTAGCACAGAATACCGGTGCAAAATAGTCGCTTAATGCTGCTGTACTGTGTGTGTAAAAGCCGGAGACCCGTTTTATAGTCTAGTCAACAAGTTCAAAAATGTGTTAATTCTTGTTCCCGCTCTTAAAAATATGTGCCATAGTTCATTTGATTAAGAATGATGTCTTTAAAAATTTATTGTGTTTGTCACCCTCATTCTTTAAATAAAAACAGTTGCAAAATTAAACCGAGGAACATACGTGAGCTACATTCCCAAAAGAGCCGTGGGAAACAAAGAGATCCCGACGGTATTTGAACAATCTTCCGACGACCGTCAATTCAAATTGAAATACGTCCCAAAAGGGTTTGGCAATGCGTTCTAACAATACACTCGATATTATCTGGCACCGTACGTTCTTTGTTGAATGTACTAACTTGCCTGCTGATAAGAACTGATAAAATATCTACTAAAGTATAAAAATTAACAAAAGATAAAATAAAATATTTATTATAATAACATAATAAAATAAAATATATAAAGTGCCATGGTAGATCAGGGACTAAGCGCTTGTTGTTAATTTCACAGTACTCCAGCAACACTGGTTCGATTCCGCCGCCACCAATAACTGTTAATTGCAAATTTAAGTGCTTATTTACCTTGTTCTCGGTGGATTTGAAGTTCAGGAGATTTAAATAAACATATTACGAGGATTATGTGAATTCAAAACATATCCTGTTGTGGAACGCAAGTTTACTTTCATCATCTAATCTTTGACGGCTCAGAAGCGCAGTGGATATTCGTATGTTGTGCCGGGGGTTCGAATTCCGCGCGGAACAAGTCTTTTTAAGGCATATAAATAATTGTTCCAGGTCTGGATGTTTAATTGTGGGTGTTTAAGGGTGTCCCTTGTGAAATTTATGTATGTAAGTTGCCTCCACAGAAAGCGAGGTAAACTCCTGGTGCTGGAGTTATAAAACCTGATGATTAAATGCTATAGTAACTAAAATTAACAACAGATTGTGAAATTAACCTAACTAACGTCAAGTGGTGATTGCTTCTATCTCTCGGGATGCTAATAATATTTAAAACATTAATATAAACTATCGCATAATGAAATTCCACTATTTTGTGGCAGCGTAAGAGAATCACCCTAATAATCTTTATGTGTCGCAAGAAATTACACAGGGAATTGAAAAAGTTGATGGACAGCAGCATTTTCATTAAAACGACTCAACTTTATAAAAAAAATTGAGGTTCCCAACCTGCCTTTTAAGCGAGACAACTAAGGCAAATCTAATATTTGGGGGAGGCCTATGTACAGTAGTGCGATTTTGACTGGTTGTAATAAACAATCAGTATTATACAAACATATATTCATACACAACTCACTCTCACACAACACACACTCACTCCTCTTACACACAGACACACACACACTCACGTGTAAATTAGTTTTAGTTTTAAAATTGATTTTTTCTTTTCTTTTTTTTTTTTCTATGTTATTGTAACTTTTATTATAATAACAACAATTATAAATCATATTGTCGCACGAAGTGTACTAAAGTTAAAGGTATGTTGATAAATGTTAAATTAAAGGACGAGAAGTCTGGTGATTAGTCATACAGGTCTTTCCTAGTACTAACACCAGGCTCTCCAAATAAAATGGTTATACCTCCAATATTACAAAGTAATGCAAATAAAGCTAACATTATTATTATTGTGGGGCATCTATAAAGTTTTCTCATCTGGTTGGGCTGTATTAACATAGTTGTAAATGAAAATGATAAACATACATATATATCAATAAAATAAAATAAACACATAAAAATACATAAATAAATAAAAACGCAACCAGATGGAAACCCTCGGCAGGGGAGACCAAACGGCCAAACGACCAAATTATTATTATTATTATTAATCTATACATAAACTTTTTTTAAACTTAAAAAAATACGTTACCCCCCACACTAGGATTTTCTCCTGTATCGTGGAGACAGTTTACAAACACAAATTGCACAAGGACAAACATCCAGACCCTGAACAATTATTTGTAGGCCATACAAATACTTTTTCCGTGCGGGATTCGAACCCGCGGAGCCGTCAAAACAGTATAACAGACATTTAAAAATTTAAATAAAATTTAAATGTCTGTTATAGACAGTCGAAATAACTGTCTTTTATTGAGGAGAGGGAGTTATTTGCATGCAATTAATGGATAAGCATTTTTAAAATGTTTGTATGTCTGACTGTCTGTCCGTGCTAATCTTCGGAATGGCTAAACCTATTGTGATGAAGTGATGAGAGAGTAATGCAAGTAGCTTTCTAGGATATATTTGTCCAAAAAAATTAGATTTTATTTTGGAAAAAAAAACGAAAACTCATAAAATAAATAATATTTAACCATTTCACTGTCACATGAGTCATATATGAACATTTCAATTGTTTAACTATTGTGTCTAATTAACGCCACATTAATGGATACTATTCAGACGAAACCAGGGCGGTCGCTAGTGAATAATGAAATCAATTAATTTTAACCACAATCTATCGTCACAAAGAATAATTAATTTAGACATGTCTCTCAAAACGCACCATCCAACATTGAGCAAATTTACTCAATGTTATTGAGTAAATACAACTCCGCTTAACATCTTTTGACGGAGTTTTGGTAAAGTAATAGAAAGTGTTATTTTATCATTGCACAATTTTCAAATAAGACAGAAGTTAATGTGACTTTGACGGCACTGTTGGAGAAAGTGATCAATAATAAAGTAATTGAATAGATTAAATAACAAAAAACCCACTCAAATATGTTTGATGAATCAAATGTTAATTAGGCATCATGACAACTGCTGTGATCCGCCCATTCGTAAACAAGGTCAAAACTAATTACGGAGACACAGTCGTAAGACGGTAAAGTTGAAAATATACAAAATTGTACTGTTCAGTGCCTAGCGAAATCATATTGTAACTTTGTGTAACTGTGCTTAGAATATAAATGTTTCTAAAAGGCTCAAATATTTTCCAATTTACAGAAAATGGACAAAGAATAGATGGACATTTTTCGAATATATTTTAGATTTCATTTGAAAGACTCAAACAAAAAGAATATAGGGAAAAAATAACTTAGATCTATAGTATATAGTATATAGACTTTTAGTGAGTCTGCTTATTCACGAACAACAGTTTTAATTTGTTGCTAAATTCAAGTGGACAGGCTGTGATGATGAAGCGAAAACAATTAGGTCACCAACTGCGGTCAACAGGTCTTCAGTAATGCAGACTTAGATCAGTAGTAGTGCAAATTATGGTGCATAAATTTACCTGTGGTGGAAGATGATCAGGTAAATCGGTATCAGTTTATAATAGAGAAGTTAGAGGTCGGCGAGTGAGAGACGATTGGAGATGGAACGCTATGATAATGAAATAAAGCCACAGCGAGACGATCGGCCAGTCTCCACCCTTTCGTTGTTGCCTTACCACGCATTCGAACAAACAGTTTTGCTACATCGGTTGTGATGCGTACAGCAAAGGAGGTGAATAAGTTTACCAGCATTTGTATTTCCATCCGATTACAATGTGGGTGTTATTTTTTTTTTATAGGATAGGGTGACAAACAGCACACAGTCCACCTGATGGTAAGTGGTTGCTGTGACCCATAGACATCTACATTTATCCTCAATAAAGAATAAAATGCAGATGCGTCGTCACCCGTGAGGACTAAGATGGAATGCCTCTTTTCAGTAAAATGGGTCTCCGTTCTCTACACTCACCATGAAACACAGCAGTGTCAAGCTGCCATTTACGCTGGTGTATTCTGTGAGCGTGGTGGTCCTTCGGTCGAGCCGACCATTCGTGCTACAACTATACTACTATAGCTGCAGCATGACTCTACCACGGACAAGGGCTAAGTGAGAAGGCTTTTGTTTAAGCCAGTGCCTTCACTATCTTAGCTACATCAGCACTTACCATCAGGTAGAATTTTAGTTAGCACTGGCTTAGTATAATAAAAAATCAATGCATAAAGATAAGCCAATTCAAACTAATTTTAAGTTGGTGAGTTGCAATTAAAATTTAAGGAACACTTTAATCCATACCGTATTTTAGGTAAAATTAATTGAGCATACATTTTCGTAATTGGCTTATATTATATTTCATATAGATTTATGCTCAATCCATAGTGCTTAAACATGCACACGTACACTCACATATTAACCTTCCCAGATATTCTTTGACTGCGCAAACGCAAATATAGATTTAGAGAGCCACTACAATGACTGCGTCGTTTTTCAAGTGGCCGTAAAAACAGCTGCTAATCATGAGGTCTTAGTTTCAAATCCTGGTTCTGTTCAAAAATATTTATTTGTAGTTTATCAAGATATTCTAAGCAGCAGTCCTGAGTCAGGAACATGGCGGTATTTCAACCTCGTGCCTCATTAATCACGTAAAGCAGTTGGTCCTGCGCTTGATATCTCTCCGGTCGTGTCGATTTGCCGTTTCATCAGACTACGAGGGTGAGGGAATAGAGATTGCATCTGTGTTTGCACACACAATTGGGCACTATAATGCCGTCCTGTGCAGATGACCAGCCTTTGTTAAAACTGGCCGTCGTGACCGAAATTCGGTCTGGAGGACATAATTATAATAACAGGCTTTGAAGCACTTCATCTTAGTTTTCAGTGGTGACATCGCATTTGTAGACTTCCTCATTTGAACTAGGATGTAGGTGGCCATGATCCGCAGTAGCCACTGATCAGGAGGACTGTTAGTTCGTTTATTAGTTAAATTTTATATAATGAAAAAGGAGTCCTTATAGATGTCATTATCTTTAGTGTATTTATGTGTTTTACTTATTGTATTTTTTATAATTGTAAGAAACTTGTTGTTGTGTTGTCTTTATAACAAGTCTACTCTTAGTTTTTAAATGATTTTGTGAAAATAATAAATTTATGTAGTAGCTATTTTATATTACTGTAGCACGAATAGATCGGATCGACTTAGGTCAACGCTCATACAGAATACAGTGTGAAACAGCAGTGTAATACTGCTGTTTTTCGTGTGATGAATGTAGAGAACCGGAGATCCATTTTGCTGGAGATGAGGCATTCCATATTATACCTCAGCAGTGACAACGCAACTGCATTTTGATTTTTAATAGAAGATCGATGAAGAATCCTATGGGCCACAGCATCGACTAATCATGAGGATTGTGTGCTCGTTTGTCACCCTAATTTTATAAAAATAAATCTAACTTGTATCTACAAGTTTAATAAATAATTTCAGTATTTTTTTTCTAAAAAATGTTTTATGAATGTCGGCTACGCGGGAATGACTTTTTTAAAGGCTTATTAACATAGAAATGAAGCTATCTATTCTAAAGGGAAGAGGTTTCTAGGAACACTTACGTTTATTTCATCTTACTTGAAACACTCTTTTGATCTTTCATTTGCTTTTATTTGATTTATTGAAGTCAATGGCGAGGAAATTTTATATTTAACGTAAGTGTGTATTTAAGTAAAGTCACAGTCTCTTTACGAACCACTCCTGGGCACAGGCCTCTTCTTATTTCTGAAGAGGTTTTAGGGCAAGGAAGTAGTAAAGTGTACACTACTACTTAGTAAACTGTAGGTAACTTTCTACGTAATCTTAACAAACACATTAACATAATATTTATCTATAGGTGTTGGCGACACGCTTAAAAAACAGCTTATTTAATTAATTCCGTTCAAAAATAAACAATATAATGTTTTAAGACATTGCTATTAAATTGTTAGAGGCACTTCATTTATAAATTAATCTATGTTAAAAATGAATAGATTCATTATAATGTCTAACGAAAGTTCGGGGTTCGATTCCCCGGTCGAGCGTTCATTTCATGAAAGTTTGTTTTTAAACCAATTTAGAGTCATGTGTTACATTACATAGTGATCAGCTGTGCAATACGAATAGAAGTATTATATTAAATTATATACCTATTTCAGATGGAAATATATTTTGGCGCTTGAGATTATTTTTGTTCTTGTGATAACAGATAAGAAACGTTATGACTGATAAGGATAACATATGTAAACAATGGTGTTTCATAATGAACAGAGACAGATGTAATTTAGACAAGGAAGACAATAACCTCCTATCAATGTGATTAGGGTCGTATAGATGTCGGTTGTTCATGTCGTGTGAGATGTGAGCCGAGCGCAAAACCATGTGAAATAAATACGAAAAATAAATTTTATTAATTTGTGAAAATTTCAGCAATGTAAAAATAAAATAAGTCATAAATGTTTCAGAATTGTTGTATGCACAAAATAAGATAGTTCTGTGTTAAAAGTGTATGAATTTGTGCGAAATATAGTGAAATAATGATAGTTTTTTATAAAGAAATTAAAGTTGTTTAAATAGTGAAAATACTTGAAAAATTGTGAATTAAACTATTGCATTAGTTAAGTTATTCATGTTTATTAATAAATATTGTTGGTTCAACCTTGTGTGTTAGATATTTAAGATTTCTTACTTTGAAAATGTTCTGTAAAATAGGCATATTTTGTTGAATAACTTAATAAGTTTTTATGTGATAATGATGTAATGTATGTCATAATATTAAGACGTTTTGTATGATTCTTATGTATAAATTGTATTACCATATGTTTTGTATGAATAAAGATATGGGGAAAAATATAAGAGCGCAATGGTGAAAATCGGTGTTAAGATATTGCAAAACTGCGAGCGGTGCGCGGTTCTCTTTCGAGTATAGCTCGCTAGTAGGTTAGTAAACTGGTAGCTGGGCAATCCGTTCGCCAACCCTCTAAGAAGAGGAAGCGGGTGAGGCGTAAGAAAAGTAAAGAACAGCCTCCTCCTCCGCAGGCTGTTACCTCTACCCCGACACCGTCAGTAAAAATAGCCGCTAAGGCGCAGGTTACGAAGACGGATACCCATACAGGTAGAGCGCCGGAAAGGGCTCTATCGGAAAATAGAGCCCGCTCTACACATAGAGCGCGCTCTACCTCCAGGAAGGAGATAAAAACCAACTTCCCGAGACCAGTACCAGCGCACACAACGAGAAGACAACCACCACCAGCCGGCCACGAGACAGCGGATGCCATCCAAAAATTGGTAGGCATAGCTATCGAGGTCGGCAGTCAAGTCCTGGCCGATATAAGGGCCGGGACAGATCCCATTACCGCCGTAATGAAGGCGCTGGCATCACTACTGGCTCGGCATTACGGAGGAGAGTAACCTGCGCCTCCTCTATTGGAACCGGACGGGATACAACAGAGGATCCATGAACCTGCACAGTCGCCCAACAACAGGACATCCAGGTGATCTTGCTGAGACGAAACTGAGACCTTCGACGCATCTGAAGCTGCCAAATTACCACATCTACAGGCGGGACGAGGTCAATCCTCATGGGACCGCCTATAGAGGCACGGCGGTTCTAGTGAGGAGGGACATCGTCCATCAAGAGCTAGACCTGCCAGACTACCAATCGATGCGCTCTATCGGCATAAAATGGAGGTGGCGGGCGAGGAACTAGGATCTTTGCAGCATACCGCCCGCCAGGGACCCATTTTACTCCTCAGACGTCCGGACGGTAATGGAAGGCACGACGCCCACCATCGTCGCCGGGGACCTAAACGCCAAACACCCGGCATGGGGATCTAGATTGATTAACCCGCCGGGTCGTGCACTGTACGAAGACGCTGAGAACAACAACTATGACGTTTTAGGTCCCGAGGAACCAACACACGTTCCTACCGATACACGCAAAAGTCCGGATGTGCTGGACATCGTGCTCTCTAGGAACGTCAACTACCCGATAGTGGTAGAGGTGCTGTACGACCTGAATACACAGCACCTCCCGATATTGATTACCCTTGGCCTCAAAGCAGTGACTACGCCGCCCAGAGCCTTTAAAACAAAAATAGACTGGAGGCTCTACCATCAACACCTGCAGGAGAGACCTCCAGCAGTTACTCAAATAAGCACAGCGGACGACGTAGAGGCCGCTGCGACTAATTTAACCATTAAGATCAAGGAAGCCCTCAACGCGGCATCTACGATCGTCCCGACCACAGCAAAAAAGGAGGTACTGCCGCGTACCATATACGAACAAATTAAGCGCAAGAGGGCACTTAGGAAGCTCTGGGCGCGTACTCGCTGCCCAAACTTGAAGCGCAAACTCAACCATCTTACGGACGAACTGTCGGTTGCAATCCAGGCCCACAGAGGAGAGGCCTGGGAGCGGCGCATCTGGAAAGCGGAAGAGCAAGATGTGTCGCTCTACAAATTGAACCGACAGTTAACGAAAACAAGACCCGCCGTTTGCCCGCTGACCAACAACGCGGGCGAACGCTGTTATGATGCCAAGGGTAGAGCGGATATCCTAGTAGAGCACTTCGAGGAGCAGTTTATGCCGAACCCAGCAAGTGCGGAGTTCATGGACCTTCATGCCCAAAAGGAGAGCCGCGTACAGGAGTTTCTGTCGTCGCCCGCGCCACCGCTTGCAGGAGAGTGGTTTATCTCCCCCGCCGAACTGCGGAGGACAGTAGCCCGCCTGCAACCGAGGAAGGCGCCAGGGCACGACGGGATTACCAACGCTGCACTCCGACAGCTGCCCAGTAGAACACTTGTAGAGATGGGTCGTCTCTACAATGGTGTACTGCGGACATCCCACTTCCCGGAGGAATGGAAGATTGGCAAGGTTATAGTGCTGCCAAAACCCGGGAAGGACAGGCGTAGAGCTGCCAGCTACAGGCCGATTACGCTGCTACCGCACATAGCTAAACTGCTAGAAAGACTAATGCTGAGACGCCTCCGCCCGTGCATCCAACTTCGGGCGGAGCAGCACGGATTCAGGAGGGATCACTCGACAGCAACGCAGCTGACCAGAGTGCTGCACTACCTTGCGGCCGAGCACAACCGCGGCCGCACATCGTTGGGCGTCTTTCTCGATATAGAGAAGGCGTTCGACAGGGTGTGGCACCTGATTACCTCCAAGTTAGAAGCTCAAACCAGTATCCCTCCTGCTATGTTGCGGCTAGTAGCGTCGTTCCTCGCAGATAGGAGGTTCTACGTCTGTGTGGAGGACGCCGTGTCCGCAGCAAGACCCATCAGAGCCGGCGTGCCACAGGGCAGCTGTCTGTCTCCAGTCCTGTACGCGGCTTACACCAATGACATCCCAACCCTGGCAGGACACCTGCGCGAGTGGGAGGATGACGTTGAGCTGGCACTATACGCGGATGACAGTGCCTATTTCACGTCGTCCAGAAGAGCCCACATCGCCACTGCCAGGATGCAGCGACTGCTGGACCTGTTGCCACCATGGTTGGATGAGTGGAGGATGGCCGTCAACGTTGGTAAGACGACCGCCCACTCACTCGTCGCTTCAGAAACTTACCACCACCACTGACGCTCAGAGGGCGGCAGAACACAAATATGAGAAAACTATAACGTATCTTGGATGCCGGATCGACAGGATGTTGCGCATGACCGCGCACGTAGATCTTGTCGTCCGCAACGCAAGAGGTGCGCGGGCGGCGCTGCGTCCCGTCCTGGCATCCAAGCTACCTATAAGAACAAAAATAAAAATTTACAAACTTTACATAAGACCCAGATTAACTTACGCCGCACCAGCATGGTACGCCCTCTTGAGCGACCGACAGAGGCGGCGACTGCAGGCCCAGCAGAATATATCGCTAAGAACCATCGTCGGTGCAGGTCGCTACGTCCGGAATGACGTCATAGCGGCCAACCTGAGAATAGAACCCATCGAAGATTTTGAGGTCCGGTTGTCACGCGGCATGTTTAACCGCGCCGACAACGGGCCACATAAACACCTGAATAACTTCGCGCCGCTACACGCCCGCCCCCCGGACGGACGACCTGGACCAAGAGAACTCCTCCCTACATAGATTAGGGAGTCGAGTAACAACCCACAAAGTCACAGAATGACCAACTCAGACATAACTAAATTTATACCTTAAAAAATTTTGAGACCATCGGAGCGACCGGGGAACCGAACCCGAGATCGCTCCAAAATTTTATATGATAATGCCGAGAAGGCTCCCAGGACCGGCCCATAGTAGTGGGCCGTGAGGACACCCGGGCAATGGGGAAGATGCCCCGAGGCCCGAGACCTGCTGTGTGCTATTAAGCACACACGCAGATGACAATGTATCGTGCGGGCAATCCGTTCGGGACAGTTCGGGACCAGCTACCAGTTTATATTTAAAGCAAGAAAGAAATAAGAGCGCATAGGGAAGTGATAGCAAATTAGTGAAAGTCAACATTGCACTCTTATGGGGAAAGTTTGAAGATTAATCACTGTTTTATTTCCTAAAGTATCTTCCACCACCTAAAGAAGCAATACAGTCCGCTTCGCAAAGAACGACGGGACCGGTACAACTTCAAGAGGACCCGTAATCTTAGTCCAACCTTTCTTCTCAGAAAGGCCAGCGGACGCTCTGTGATACTTCTTCACTGGGTTCACATCCGCCTCGTTGTTCATCGAACCCAACGTGGTGTTATTTAGATTATATTTAAATATCATTCATTTTATTAATTTTTCATATATTAAAAAAGAGCTAAATTACTTTGGATAAATATTTCCTAGATCGCTATTTGCATTACTCTCTCATCACTTTATCAAAATCGTTCCAGAAAGTCATTATCCATTAATTGCATGCAAATAACTCCCTCATTTCAACAAAAGAGAGCTATTTCGACTGTTTGTTACAGACATTTCTATTTTATTTATTAATATAGATTATTTATTACAGCCAATCAAAATCGCACTACTGAACATAGACCTCTCCCAAAGATTAGATTTGTCTTAGTTGTCTCGTTTAGCAGGCGCGTTGGCTACCTCAGTTTCTTTTTTATAAATTTGAGTTGTTTTAAGGAAGATGCTGCTGCCCATAAACTGTTTCAATTCTCTGTGTCATCTCTTGCGGCACCTAAAGATGATTAGGGTGATTGACGTTAGTTATGTTAATTTCACAATCTTTGGTTCATTTTAGATGCAGTAGCAATTCACCATCAGTTTTATAACTATAGCACCAGGAATTTACCTCGCTTTCTGTGGAGGTAGTTTACATACATAAATTTAACAAGGGCAAACATCCAGACCTGGAACAATTATTTATATGCCTTACAAATACTTGTTCTGCGCGGAATTCGAACCCGCGGCCCTCAGCGCCGCAATTCAATGAAAAGCCACTGCACCTCGAAGCCGTCAAAGATTAGATGATGAAAATAAAGTTGCGTTCCACAACAGGATATGTATTTGACTTCACATCATCCTTGAAATATGTTTATTTAAATCTCTTGAACTTCAAATCCACCGAGAACGAGGTAAATAAGCACTTAAATTTGCAACTAACAGTTATTGGCGGCGGCGGGGATCGAACCAGTGTTGCTGGAGTATTGTGAAATTAGAACAAGCGCCTTGAGCTCCAACGGCACTTTATATATTTTATTTCATTATTATAATAAATATTTTATTTTATATTTTGTTAATTTTTATACCTTAGTAGATATGTTATCAGATCTTATCAGCAGGCAAGTTAGCCCATTCAACAAAGAACGTACGGTGCCAGATAATATCGAGTGTATTGTTAGAACGCATTACTCGGACCCTTTTGGGACGTATTTTAATTTGAATTGACGGTTGCCGGAAGATTGTTCAAATACCGTCGGGATCTCTTTGTTTCCCACAGCTCTTTTGGGAATGTACCTCAAGTAAGTTCCTCGGCTTAATTTTGCAATTGTTTTTATTTATAGAATGAGGGTGACAAACGAGCTCACAACTCACCTGATGGTAAGTGAATACTATGGCCGGAAGGCACCTATTTTATTATTATTATTGTGGAAATTTAAATAGTAATCTAATCTGGTGGACAAAGTTGGAATGCCTCGTATCCAGTAAAACGGGTCTCCGGCTTTTACACAAACAGTATAGTAGCATTAAGCAATTATTTTGCACTGGTATTCTGTGAGAGCGTGGTCCCTCCTCGGTTGAGCAGTTCCATTGTAAGAAGTGATGCTCTTAAATTAATTATTTCATATTTAAGTAACAGAATGCAAAAAGTTGTCATTAACAGTATGAGCTCTTCCAGGTCGATGGTACAAATGGGCATGCCTCAAGGCTCAATTCTCGGCCCCTTTCTGTTTCTTGTATACATTAATGACTTACTTTACATAGTAGGGGATAACCATGATATAGTATTATTTGCTGATGACACTTCTTTCATTTTCAAATTAAGACGACAATTAATAAAATATGACGAAGTAAATAAAGCTATATCTAAATTAGTAAATTGGTTCAATGTTAATAATTTGCATTTAAATTGCACTAAAACGAAATGTATGAAATTCATGACTCTAAATGTCAAACAATTAAATACTAATGTGGTTTTAAATGGGGAGGAACTGAGTCTTGTAGATACCACAATTTTTCTTGGAATCACACTAGACGCGAAGCTTCAATGGAGCCCCCATATATCAAAACTAGCATGCAGACTTAGTTCTGTAGCATATGCTGTAAAAAAGATTAGAAATCTTACCAGTGTTGAAACAGCTAGACTAGTTTACTTTAGCTATTTCCATAGCATAATGTAGTATGGTATTTTGCTATGGGGACACGCAGCTGACAATGAAATTATATTTGTTTTACGGAAGAGGCCATAAGAGCAATTTATGATTTAAAGCCTAAAGTCACTGCGACAAAATTTAAGGAAATTAATATATTAATTTTGGCCTCTCAATACATTTATAAAATGTAACGTAAGTACACAAAAATAAAAGTAGTTTTACAAAAATAAGTGATATTTATTCTGTAAATATTCAGGAACAGACACAAGCTAGTTAGTACCTGCTCAAAGTTCAAAACTTTATTTAACAAAGTTTGTATAAAAGGGTTATTATAATATTAAGGAATTTATGGATGATAATAAAGGAGGTGATCGCTACCAAGCTATTTCTAATTAGTTGTGTTGTTAAATGTGTAACATACATGATTGTAAGCTGTTATTTAAAAAAAAAAGTCCCGCTGGGTTTCTTGCTGGTTCTTCCCAGGAGGTTTTTTTTTCGAACCAGTGGTAATTAAACGAAAGAGTGACTTTCAATGAGTATTATTTATAATCTATATTGAATAAAAAAGTTTCTTATATTTACGCGAACACGAATGTCCTTTTAATGAATATATTTAGTGGATATATAACAGTAAGACTTCAAGATACTGTAAGTTCATACTGCCTAGATCGGAAAATAATTTTTAATCCGGAGGTAACCGTGGTTAACTATGACATTGGGATATCAAATACCTCAGTCCCCCCGTGACCATGGGTGCTGTAAAGTACTCGAAACGACGGGAATATAAAATAACTTAATATACGCGGTAAAATCCGTAAAACTAGTCTTATTTAAAAAAGTTTCTGTTTCTGTTCGTGCTGATCCTTCGAGCCAAATGTTTCTTCTTGGATGGTCAGAAGAATAAATTAAAAGCGCTGGTAAATGATAGAAATTTTTTTTCTTTATTTTGCCGACATTTGCAATCGTTGTCAGGGCGGGAAACGGGGGCATGGTGACACAGGTGAATCTATATGTAGTTACCGTGTCATTGATGATATTACTTCCGGTAACGAACAGATGCATTCATAACAACCATAATATTATAGCTGCAACATGGCTCTGCCACGTATTAAATGCTTATTAAATTTTATATTTACAGTTTAAAAATTCCTGAGTGAATTCAGAGTGTTCGAACTCAACGCACCGCCTACCGGAAAGGATAGCACAATGTCTGCCGAACCAGTTAGTTTCCTTATAAATTTTAATAAGCTACTTTGGTTGAAGTTAGTAATTTCAACGAATTACTCAAGCAAAAATTATCCCTAAGATTCTGTTTTATAAAATAAGTACGAAGTAATTTTAAGTTGGAGAGTTGCAATTAAAATTTAAGGAATATTTAATCCGTACCGTATTTAAAGTCAAAGGAATTGGGCATTCATTTTCGTTATTGGCTTATATTATATTTCAAATAGATTTGTGCTCAATCCATAGTGTATAAATATGTACACGAACACACACCTTAACCTACCCAGATATTCTTTTTCTGCGCAAACACAAATATAGATTTAGAGAGCCAGTACAGTGACTGCCTCGTTTTTCTAGTGGCCGTAAAAACGGCTGCTGATCATGAGGTCTCAGGTTCGAATACTGATTCTGGTAAAAAAAAAAACACTTGTAGTCTATCAATATATTCTTAGTAGCACTCCTGAGTCAGAAAGTTAGAAATCACGTAAAGCCGGTGGTCCTGCGCTTGACATTTCTCCGGTCGTGTCGGTTTGCCGTCCCATCAGACTATGAGAGTGAGGGAATAAAGATTGCACCTGTGCTTGCACACACTCGGCACTATATTTCTGTCCTGTGCAGATGACCAGCCTTCGTAAGACGGGCCAGCGTGACCAATTCGGTCTGGAGGTCATAATTATAATAACAGGCTGTAAACCATTTCACGTTAGTCTTCAGTGGTGACAACGCATATGTAGACTTCTTCATATAAACTTGGATGGAGGTGGAAATGATCCGCAGTGTTAGTTCGTTTATCACTTCAATATTATATAATGGAAAAGGAGTCCTTAAATATTTCATTATCTTTAGAGTATGTAGAAGTTATAATTATTGTATTCGTTATAACTGTCAAAAATTCTAGAAAAGTACTCGTAAGTAGATATGTGTAGTCTACATACATAACAAGTTAATCCTTAGCTTTTTACACGACCATATTAATATTATCGACTAAAAGTTTGTGTAAAAATTACGTGGAGAGCAAAGCTGCAGCTACATTATTTAATTGTAGCCCGAATGGATTGGCTTGACTGGGGTAGAACAACGCTATGACAAAACCAACGTAAAATATCAGAATAATATGTGTTTCGAATGGTGAGTGTTGAGAAACAAAGACCCTTTTTAGTGGAAACAAAGCATTCCATCTTAGTCCTTATAGATGAAAACATGATCCCTAATCGAGAAGAGATGAAGAAGGTAAGTCATAGCATCCACTTACCATCAGGTGGACTGTGTGCTCATTTCACACCAAAATTTCCTAAAATATCTAATTTGTATCTACAAGCTTAATAAATGATTTAAGTTTTTTAAAGATTATTTTATGAATGTTGGCTACGTGTGAATGACTTTTTAAAAGGTTTAGTTTTTCTGACAATGTTTCCCTGCGTCGTCCTCGAGCACGTGGTAAGACAGCACTTTAAATGCAATTAACAATTTCATTGGTACTGGCGGGGATGAGTCCGCATTGCTTGCGTACTGTCAAATTTACGGCGAAAGTTTAGAGCTATCACGGTTATGTGTAAGTTAAGAGGTACAAGTTAAGGTTATACTTTTATTTAGTGATGGTTAATAAAAATATAACTTTAACTTCAACACTATACGAAACATAGCAGCATTTAACTGCTCTTTTACCGTTGGTATTCTGTGTTGAATCATAATATAGCTACAGCGTGACTCTACCATGTATGAAATGTTAAGGTTGAATCAAACAGTACCTGAATCGTCCATCTGAATAGGAGAGCCTGTATCCTGACTATGAATTCTATTGTAAATCACCTTTGGAAAATACGGTGTTGAAGTTAACTATGCGCCAGATGAGGTATTTTTATCTGAGAAGGACATTTCTTCCTATTAGTGACATTTAATAAATATATTTAGGTCAAAATTATGGCATGACATGATGATTAATGTATGTGAGTCGTCTGCAAAAACTAGCATCATCTAATTGTTGTGGATTGGTATTGATAATTTGTTTCTTGCAACAATAATTTATGTACTCGTCGATGACTTTGACTAGAATTCCTTTCTCTATGAAAAATTTCTCAATTGCAGCTCGGAGTCAGAATGATGGCGGTGCACATAATGATTTCTTATATTTACGCGAACACTACACATTGAATAAAACTATTTTTACGGATTTTATCGCGTTTAATTTTACTAATTTTGATTCCCGACGTTTCGGGTACTTTACAGCACCCATGGTCACGGGGGGGACTGAGGTGTTTGACGTCCTAATATCATTGTTAGCCTGGCTACCTTCAGTTTTTGAATATTAATTTTGGTCCGATCTACGCAGAAAGAGCTTACAGTATCTTGAAGTCTTGCAGTGGTATGCTTGGGTTTGGATTTCATTTTGTTAATTATAGGATCCCAAGCAGATGGCAGCACCCATCCATCTTCTCTATTGAAATTAGGATGTTTTAATTTCAATAGCCTCGCGTATCATCCTTGGTAGGAAACCTTTTTCCTAAAAAACATCAGTTTTATTCAATGATGGCGGTGTTTAACCTCGATGCGTTGTAATCCACGTAAAGTATTTTGTGGGCTACACACGGCCCTATAGCTGAGCAAAAATAAAAATAATCATAGACTAACTAGCAATCCGCCTTGGCATAACACGGGTGATATCTGACCTCAACAACAGTGGCACCTACCAGGTCCAATTCTGAATCTAAACCTTTCTCGAATCAATTTAATCACACACCAAAATTTCATCAAAATCGGTACAGCCGACTAGGAGGAGTTCATCACCACTTATACTGGAGTTTGCGTATACGTCAGAGAGGTCATCTGTTTTCGACGCCTCAGCAGTCTTGAAGGTACTGACCTGTCCATCCTATGGCTGCGTAGACAGCGACGACCATCCCCGCGTCTACGGGTGCCTCTATAGGTCCCATATCGGTAATGCCGAAACAGACCGACTCATCGACCACATCCAAATGGCTACAGATTCCTTGTTACAGCAGATTTAATCCGCAGAGATCGTGATCCTTGGCAATTTTAACGCCCACCATGCCAAATGGCTCAGTTCACGTTCAGCCAATCATGCCGGTAGATCTGTTTATGACTTTGCCTTGGCAAATGGTCTTACACAGCTGGTTACTTCGCCTACGTGGATTCCAGATGTGGAGGATCATGCACCTTCTGTTGGACCTTCTGCTGACGGATATCAGGTTTCCGTCGACGCTCCTTTAGGCTCGTCCGACCATTGTCTTGTCCGAGTGTGGTGCCGCTCACTAACGTCGCGGTTGCATTGTGCAGGCTGCCGCCGTGTTTGGCACTATAGGTCGACCGATCGGGATAGGATGCGGTCTTTTTTGCATTCTACCCTTGAGGGCGGGTTTGCTTCTTGCCGTAAGATCCCAGCATTGTTACTGATTCTGTTGCTGATGTAGTACTTCAGGTATGAAACTTTTATTCCATCCTCTGTGGTGCCCATCTGAGGCTGATCCCAGCCACGGTTTGGTCGCTCCTGTCAAATACCACCACGCTATAAGCAGGAGTGCTACCGGGCCTGGGCTGACGCATCAACGTCTCGGGATGTAAACACCAGCGCTCTTAAAAGAATGAATATTTTCCATCTCTGCACAGAGAGGACGACTCACTGGCCCACGCCGCAAAGGAGAAAGCCGATCAGTTAGGCTCTCTTTGCATCAACTCGACTCTCTATGACGGGGAACACACCGCTGACCATCCTGCGGTGAAAGTGCTCCATGCCAGATGTGCGGTTTACACAGCGCTCGGTTCGCAAAACACTCCTATCCCTGGAGGTCAGCAAGTCAAGTTGGCCTGATAGAGTCCCTCCCATTGTGCTGAAGACGTGTGCTCCGGGTTGGTACCGGTTTTAATGCGTAATTTCCGGTACTCCTACTCCCAAGGTGTAGTCCCGAATTCATGGAAGACAGCTTTGGTCCACCCGATCCTGAAAATGGCAACCGCCAGACCCGTCCAACTAAAGGCCTATCGCCATCAACTCCTTGTTCTCCAAAATAATGGAGTACATTATAAACTGCCAGCTTATGAGGTACCTTGAGGATCAACAGCTGATTAGTGGTCTACCTGACTTATACATGGGCGGAGGCAGTAGAGTCAAGGGAGGCATTGGCCGTTAGTTTGGACATAGCGACAGCTTGCGATCGGGTCTGGCACAAAGCGCTTCTTTCGAAGCTCCCTTCCTATGGGCTTCTCGAGAAATTGTGCAATTGGATCACCAATTTCTTTGCAGATCGGAACATCAAGGTCATAGTAGACGGTGCATGCTCTGATTACAAGCCTACTAACGCTGGTGTTCCACAAGGCTGCGTGCTATCACCAACACTGTTTCTTTTGCATATCAATGATATGTTGCGAACTGGTAACATTCATTGCTATGCAGACGACAACACTGGTGATGCTCTATACACCGGCCGTGCCAATATTTCTCGGGAAAACGTCGCCGAGTACCGGAACAAACTTGTGTCTGAAGTCGAGTCTTTGCTGAACAAAGTCTCGGATTGGGGGCGACTAAATCTAGTCCAGTTCAATCCCCAGAAGACACAAGTTTGCGCGTTTACCGCTAAAAAGAACCCTTTGTCGTATCTCCTCAGTTTCAAGGCACTCCCCTTGCTGCCTCAGCTAGCATCGGAATCCTCGGCGTCAACATATCGAATAGTGTGCAGTTTCGTGGTCACTTGGAAGGGAAGGCCAAATTGGCCTCTAAAAAGCTTGGCGTGCTCAGCAGAGCGAGACAGTATTTCATGCCGGCACATCGCTTGCAACTTTACAAAGCGCAAGTTCGGCCTCACATGGAATACTGTTCTCATCTCTGGGCCGGGGCACCCCAGTGCCAGCTTCTTCCACTTGACCGCATCCAACGCAGAATGGTTCGAATCGTCGACGACCGAGTTATTTCTGATCGGCTCGATTCACTGGCGCTCCGTAGGGATGTTGTATTCGTTTGCATTTTCTATCCCATCTACCACGGGGAGTGCTCTGAGGAATTGTTCGGATTAATTCCAGCCGCCAAATTTCACGAACGCACATCGCGTCAAAATTTACGATACCATCCCCACCATCTGGATGTGGCGGTCCACCACTGTTCGTTTTACTAGGTTTTCTTCCTCGTACAACTTCTCTGTGGAATTGTTTACCACCGGTGATTTTCCGGACCGATACGACTTAGGGACTTTCAAGAAAAGAGCTTACCTTTCTAAAAGGCCGGCAACGCACCTGCAATTCCCCTGGTGTTGCGGTTGTTCATGGGCGGCGGTAGTGACTTACCATCAGGTGAGCCGCATGCTCGTTTGCCCCTTCTTCTATAAAAGAACACACACGGACAGAAGAATTATATATCTACAAAGATAAAATATTTTGTTTCATACATACATTTTTATGGCAAGATTTCTACAAGTTTAAGTCAAAAATGTTTACTTATTCTCACAGAAATTCGTTGTATATTCATACACAATCAACCCTATTTAATATATTTTTAATAATTATAATAAAAAAAAATTAATACATATATGTATATTACAATATATATTATAATATAACTGGTCTCTTTAAAACGGCTCTAATCATTTGGAAAAAATTTGTACAAAGTTATTGTCTTACTTTAGCTTTTCTAGAGAGGTGTATCCCTGAGAGAATTATTATTTTTCTTTCGCTAAAGAAATGTCAGTCGCTCAGGTTCTATAATGCGAGTACATTTATATTAAGTATTTAAATAAATATTTCAAAATAGACAACAAATTCATAAATTTCGTAAAATTGAAATCAACTAAACCGGAAGGCGTATTCAAACCCATTGAAGCTTGAATACGAAATCTTTATACATATTCAAATTTTCTGAATGGAAAGGATTAGCTTATTCTTACGATCCAGGTCAACAGAAATATTAGTGTTATATAACTTAGAGTTTTATTTTAAAAATACAGAACGAGAACAATGTTCATTTTATGTGGATCTAAGTATGGAATATTGGTGCCAAACGACCACAGTCTACCTTATGGTAAGTGGATGCTGAAGTCCAGAGACATTTACATCTATCTTCAATTGAGAATTAAAATGCAGATGCGATTTCACCCTTGAGGACTAAGATAAAATGCCTCATTTTCAGTAATACGGGTCTCCCGTTCTCTACACTCACCATACGAAACACAGCAGCATTAAGGTGATGGTCTACGCTGGTATTCTGTGTGAGCGTGGTCCTTCCCCGGTCGAACCGAACCATTCGTGCTACAACAATAACGTGGCTGCACCGTGACTCTACTCCGTAAATCTATTTGAATTTATATAAACCAGGGATGAGGTAAGATAGGGAAAGAAGTTATTAGGTAATAGGATTCGGTCTTCGTAGATACCATGCCCTAACTTCTGCCACAATTGCAGTGCGTGTATTACTTTGTCCGGACTGAATAGCCAGCCTAGTACAGCCAGTACAGTAACAGACTGTGAAGCATTCCATATTAATCATCAGAGGTGACAAAATATCTGTAGTCTTCTTAGCTTGAAGTTGATTGAAGTTGATGATCTGCAGTAGCTACTTACCATCAGGTGTACTGTAAGTTTACTTGTTATTTAATTTTTTATAAAAAGTTATGTAAAAAATGTAAAGTAAAGTTACAGCCTATATACGTCCCACTGCTGGGCACAGGCATCCTCTCATTTCTGAGAGGGTTTTAGGGCAAGGAAATGTCCGCCACGCTGCCCCAATGCGTGTTGGCGAACTTCACATGTCTTCGAAATATTTTTTTTGATTTCTCAGACATGCAGGTTTCCTCACGATGTTTTCCTTCACCGACGAGCACGTGGTAAATCAGCACTTAAAATTGTAATTAACAATTTTATTGGTGCCGGCGGGGATCAAAACCCGGGTTGCTCGCGTACTGTGAAACTTACAGCGAGCGCTAACCATCTGAGCTACCACGGCTCTATTAATTTATGTACTTTAATAAATAAGACGAGAGACCTTTTAACAATGAGCACATTTGCTCACGGGACTAATATTTTAATTTTATATTAAATTGAAGTTTAAATTTTCTTCAAGCTGCATCATTTAAACGCTGTGATGTGTGCATTCTATAGAACGCCTGTAACGATCAGGTAATAATATATGAAATATCGTTTATTCCATACTTTAGGCATTCCATAAAATATTAAATACAAGGGCGGCAAAGTGTGCTAATTGTAACTAGTTCTTTTTCCAACTATCTTCTATTCTATTCTATTTGTGCCTAATTTATATAAATATTTTTGATGCCCACCACGCCGCTTGACCCATGGGCTATCCCAGCCACACCTACCGTCGCTGATATCACTTGATTAGTGCTTCGTATTTTGGCATTTTTATTCACTAATACTACGGTGTAATATTCATTGTTTATACATTCATAATAATGACTAGCTGTTCCCCGCGATCGTACTGTATATAATATACTTTCATATGCATTTGGTAAAAAGCTGTTATTCTGACATTACAAACACACACTTCAATTTTGTTTATTTGTATAGATTTGATAACTTTTAAAAGGCGGATTTTTGGTCATATGATAATAATTTAACCGGCCTCCCAATGGCATTGTATATAATTCTCAGATATTATGTACATTGCCTAACTGTGTCGTGGCGGTGTAAGAATATCCACTACCCCATATCATCCCGTGGGTGTCGTAAGAGGCGACAGAGAGAAATAAATCAGGAGATGGGCAGCAGCGTCTTCCTTAAACGACTAAAAATAAAAAACTGCGGTTGCCAAACCGCTTGAAAAGCGTGGCAACTATGGCAAATATCCCCCCTATGAGGCAATCTATGGGGGAAGCCTATGTTCAGCAGTGGACTTTAATAACATGTAACGGTAATCTGTGTAAGCCGGTATTCTACAGAATATCTAGGCATTCTATAGAATGCCTGTTAAATGTCCACGGGTTAGCCTTTGGGTTACCCCAGCCACACCCTGACCTGCCTACACTGATATGACTTGATAAGTACTTTGTATTTTGGCATTTTTGTTCACTGATTCTACGGTGTAATGTTCTTTTTATACATTTTATAACTAAATTTAGTTGGTCATTATAGGACACTTTACCCACTATTCCAATGGCGTTCTATATAATTCCTAGGTATTATATACATTGCCTAGGTAACGTATGTAATGGTTTAAAATAGATAAAATATTTTATACATTTCATAGGTAATATTTTACAATTAATTGAGTAGAATGACTAGGTATTCTACTAAATTTTTAAATTTATTAACGTTGCCGGTAACATTCTGATATTGGAACCGTATTTGTTTAGCAAAAGAAGGCCGTACCGGCGATTTATAACTTAAATTTTAAAGAATCACTCAGATAATTTTTTTAAGAAAAAAAAATTACTTTTTTAATATATTCTTGAAAATATTTACTTATCTTAAAACATAAATAGCTTTGTAATAAACAAAGATGTTCATGCTTTACACACTAGGAACAAACATAAGCTTGTAATACCAGTCACTAGACTCCACAGAATTAGTAATTCATTTATAGGGCAATGTATAAACATTTACAACAAAATCCCAGAAAATGTTCAAAGTTTGTCAATCAGCAAGTTTATAGTCTTATTATAGAAAAAATTGTACAAAAAGGGTTGTTATAATATCGATTGAATACATGAATGAAAATAACCCCTAGGAATGAGGTGATCGCCAAAATGCCGGTTCTATTAAAATTCATATAAATATTGTACGAAATTATTGTAAAGTTATATAAGTTTATAAAATATAATCCCGCTGGGTTTCTTGTTGGTTATTCCCAGAACGGAGGTAATTTTCGAGCCAGCGGTAAATAAAAGAAAATGACTTTCAACCAGTATTATCTATTATTATGAATAAAAATTAATGTATTCTATTATATTTGTGGCGGCGCTGTCGTCGCGCCACAAGCGAAATACATCGAAGCCTAAATCGCGCTATCAAAGTTCCGAATTAAAAACAGTATATATAGAATAGCTCCGAACTACCACTGAGCGTTGGCTGCCCCGGCCGATTACCTTGCCCGGCGGAGATCTTCCTTTTCCTTCCACCCGCCACAGTGGTGACCCCGACGTGATATGAACACGCAACCAACATCCTTCGGAAACCTACAAATTCAAACCCTCGTCATCGTTCTCAAGTACCCCATTCATTTGCTCCCGAGCTAAATATTCAGTCTTCACATCCTGCAAGCCTGTTCAACTTGTCTTCATCTCGACTCACCGCAAATTTATAAGGCAGACTTCTGGCACTTGCTTCCGGCACATCGTTCTCACCGGCATCACTTGCCAGTGCGTAGTATGGCATGCATTATACACCGCCATATCGTTCGTACCGGTGTCACTTGCCCTTACGCACACAGCATGCATTCCCCACCGGCATTAAGGACACACCGGCAATCGGACTGCACTATCGACCTCCGGTCTGAGCAGGGGGGTGATGTGGCGGCGCTGTCGTCGCGCCACAAGCGAAATACATCGAAGCCTAAATCGCGCTATCAAAGTTCCGAATTAAAAACAGTATATATAGAATAGCTCCGAACTACCACTCGGAGCGTTGGCCGCTTCCCGGGCCGATTACCTTGCCCGGCGGGAGATCTTCCCTTTTCCTTCCACCGCCACATATTCATACATACATAAATAAATATATTATATGTCAGCCGATATACATTATTCTAAGCTTTAAGCTGATTACAACAGAACACAATTCCAATATCCATTACTAGGATACGCCAAAGAGAAACACTAATACGCTTAAACTAATTAGAACAAGTTAATAATGGTAGCGGTTGCTTAGTAATTAGATAAAATTGGATATGTTTGTAGAAGAGGACTAACACGAGGCATGTAGTTCTTTTATTAGCATCTTCCAATCACACAGGTTCTAATTCAATAAAATCTGAAGTAATTTTTTTTAACTCATAACATTTCGATTTAATTCAAGACTCAATTCGACTGTATGTTATTTTCTGCTACCCGACATCTTCGTCGATTATTAACCTATTTTAAAGATCCTATGGAACCCTTAAGGATTTTAAGGATATTTTGATATGATAATAAAAAAAAATTAAAACATATTTTGATTCTTTTGAGTGAACTAAGGAATAAGTAATCTTACAGATAAAAATTAAACATGTAACAATAATTTAAAATTAAAAAGTTTGTACAACCGACTTCAATTTAAGTTATTAGTTATAACTCAAAAACTATTAGTCAGACCTTGATCAAATTGATATGGGACCACATGAGAAACACTAGCTTTCAAATAAAAAACAATCATTGAAATCGGTTCACATAGAAGAAAGTTATGAGGTAACACACATAAAAAAAGAACATAAAGTCGAATAGAGTACTTCCTCCTTTTTGTAGTCGGTACAAAATTAAATAAAAATAAAAAATAAAAAACAAGGGTTGTAATGATGATAAAAGACTTCATCATTTATCATCATTACAACCCTTCACAAGTCCACTGCTGAATATAGGCCTCCCCCAAGGAATGCCACAGAGCACTGACCCGAGCCACCTGCATCCATTGACTTCCTGCATGTCTTACCAGATCGTCACTCCATCTAGGGGGAGACGCCCAACACTTTGCCTGCCGGTACGAGACTGCCACTCGGGAACCTTTCTGACTTAAAAGGGCTTAAATAACAAGTGGTAAAATTAAAAATTTTGTACAATCCTTTTCAATATAAATTATTAAGGATAACTCAAAAACTACTGGTCAGACCAAATTTATGTGGGACCACATGAGAAGTACCAGCTTTCAAATTAAAACAGAATCATCAAAATCGGTTCACCTAGAAAAAAGTTATGAGGTAACACGCATAAAAATATACAGTCGAATTGAGTACCTCCTCCTTTTTGAAGTCGGTTAAAATCACTTAATAATAGCTTCTGAAGTCAAGGCTTTAATTTTCTATGCACCGTGTCCTAGCGTCGAATCCTAAAGGTATTATATGGAAATTATTTTATTCTTTTAGTTCTTTTAAATCGTCTTTAATTTTTATTTAGGACTTTATTTTTATCTCTGTGTGAAATGCTATTGGCCCTATGGCTTTCACAATATAGTCGCAGACAGATGTCTCCGAATAGGACTGTTCCCATGAATGCAGTGAGAGCAAAGCTACAAAAAAGTTTGTTCCGTATTGGAATAGAATTCTTTAAATATGTATTATAATTTCCGTTTACCATGATCATGTCACAATATCCACTACCCTATATCATCCCGTGAGTGTCGTAAGAAGGACAGAGGGAAACAAACTAGGAGATGGCAGCGGCGTCCTAATTATACCTAAAGAAACTACACTCACCATACGTAGAAGCATTTTACGCTATTTTACACTAGGATTCTATGAGAGCGTGGTCTTTCCCCGGTCGAGCGACTCATTCTTGCCACAGCTATATATATTTACAGTTTATAGCTATATATAAGTATTTTTTTTTTTTTTCAATTTATTGGGTAAACAAACAACATCACAATAACAAATGGTTATAATAGTGTTAACCTATACATTATTAACAATTGTGACATCCACACCGTTTACCACGAGCATTATGAACAAATTGTTTTTACAGGTTGAGAGTTTTATTCATCTGTACATTTTTCACTGTTGTGTGTAGTATACATTGTCATGCAGTTCCTTAATTACTAAGTTTCTGTAAACGCTTACACTATTTACAAAAATATCAATATGACTGAAGTTGCGGTTATAAGAATTTAGTATACGACGAATAGGTGCACGCATGCCTGCGTTAGTGCGTGATGTTCGTATGGCAAATAGGTGTTTCGAACGACAGGCTCGCATATACGATCTAGTAGGCACTCTGTAGTTAATATTATTGACAATATCAGAGCAGTCGTACCTATTATGGCAAATGTCATACAAAAGCATGGCTTGCATTTGTATTCTCCTAGATTTCAAGTCTAAGAGTTTATATCTTTGCAATAGCTGGTGGTATGACTGATAGTTATGACAGCATTTATAGTGCATACAACGCAGAAATTTCTTTTGCACTCTTTCTAAGCTACCTGAGTATTTTATATACAAAGGATCCCAAATACAAACAGCATATTCTAATTGTGAACGGATTAAGGTCTTATAAATATGTAAATATGTATTAGGACGTACAAAGTCATTACTGGCTCGGAGTACAAAACCATACATTTTATAAGCCCTACTACATACGTTATCAACATGTGCATCAAGTGTTAACTTAGTATCCAATGTGACTCCAAGATCGCGAATAGTTTGTACTCTGGTAACATTGTGGCCGCCTATGGAATAATTATGTGTACTCCACGCTCGTTTTCTAGTAAATGTAATAACTTTACATTTATCGAGACTTAGTTGTAGTTTGTTAATGTTACAGTAATTGTTAAATCTGTTCAGGTCCTCCTGGAACTCGAGGTGATCATTAGAATTATGTATAGTTCGATAAATTTTAGGTCATCTGCATATAATAAGAAATTACAATGCTGAAAGCAATTATTTATATCGTTAATAAACAGAATGAATAATAGGGGGCCAAGGATAGATCCTTGTGGCACACCAGACGTTATAACAACCGTACTTGATTCATATCCATTGATGACCACTTTTTGTGTTCTGTTTGTTATATACGACTTGAACCACCTCCAAAGATTTCCGCGAATCCCGTTGAAAGCAAGCAGTATTTATAATCCACTCGGTCAAACGCTTTCCGAAAATCTGTATAGACACTATCGGTTTGCGTATTAGCGTCTATATTGTCAAACAAATCAGAAGTATAAACAATAAGATTAGTGATAGTAGATCGTTTACGAACAAACCCATGTTGTTGTGGAAGGACAGTCCTATGCAATAGTGGATAGATATTATTGTGCACCAGCCTCTCCATAAGTTTAGATAAAGTGGGAAGGATTGAAATTGGACGATAATTGACTACATCTCTTTTTATGCCTCCTTTATGTATTGGTGTTATCCTGGCTGATTTCCACATAGCTGGAAATATACCTCTGTAAGACATTTATTATATAATATAACCAACGGTTTACATATGGTTACGGCAGTATTTTTAATGAAAATAGGGGGAATGTTATCAAGGCCTGCGCCTTTAGTAATGTCTAGTGCCTTTAGTTCCTTTAAGACATCTGTTTCTGATAGGTATATGTCACTAATAATGGTGTCATTGAGCATACCATTGTCTATATCATCTATATGGTCAATACAGAAGGAGTCAGATACATTAGTACGCTGGAAAACTGAATGAAAGAAGGAAGAAAACAGGTTACAAATGCCTTCAGGACTATCCGCCTCTGTTCCGTCATAGTGAACACTATTTGGAATATCTGATTGATTTTGGCGATTTTTTATGTAAATCCAAAAGTATTTAATATTTTTAGGAATACTGTCTTCTACTGATTTTATATATTTGTTATAACAAATCAATGATTCTTTCCTAAACCTATCCCGATACATTGAAAATGTAGAATAATCAGATTTGTTTTTATATACTTTCCACTTAATCCAAGCTTTGTTTTTATTCTTAAATATGTGTATCAATGCAGGGGTAAACCATACTGGAAATTTTGACTTGGAATCCCGTTTAGAGGGAACGTGTTTACGTATAAGATCAAATATATTTTCATAGAAAACGTTAACACTTTCTTCGGCAGTTTTATTTTGAAATAGTTCACACCAATTAATTTCTAATATATCGTTATTGATTTGTTTATAATTAGCATTCTTGTAACAATATCGTAAACGTGGATTCGTTGGCATGGGTTTGAATAAGTTATTATCAATTGGTATTAAGAGGTATAAGGAGGATGATGTACGTCAGGTGGGACTAGAGTGATAGGCGCAGAAAAGGTTTTACTGTTGTGTACGTTAGTTAAGCATAAATCGAGTAACCTATTCATATTATTTTTAAAGATATTCACTTGTATACAGTCCATGACGGACATGAAATTTACTAAGTGAGAATATGGTGGCGTAATATTGCTTAGACCTAGAAGTTTTGCTTGAGTTCCATCTACATACCAGTCAAGACAAGGCAAATTGAAATCGCCAATTAAATAATAGTTATCATATCCATTTAACTGTATAATCTCTTGTAGTTTATTAAAATAAGTAAAATATATATCAGAATCTAGACCGGGTGGTATGTAATTCGCGCTTAATAAATAATGAGACTTACCGATGCGAAATTCTAATAGAATATGATCTATGATGGGTGGGATATTGAGGGGGGCAGCGGGAAGTGCGGGCACGCAGCACTGCACACAGCGAGCGCAGCACAGCCACCAACACACCGCCACCATCGTGACGCTTTGTTACAGTGCGATCTCGGTCGCAACGGAACACGTTGTAGCGAGAATCCACAAATTCATTGTTTACAATGCAATCATGTAACCAAGTCTCGGTTAATATTATAACATCATAATTATGCGATAATATATTCATATAAATAGTATTTAATTTAGTTCTCAAACCGCGGCAATTTTGATAGTAGACTGATAATACATTGTTATTTATGTTATTGAATTTTGTATCGAAAATATATGGTATTGCATACAAATCGTTAGAGCCACAGTGAGTACAGAGTAGGATATTCAGTATAAATGCACACGTTGAATTGTATGAACATGGAATTTGTTTATTAATTAAATTAAATATCGGTAACAAAACAGATAAAAACAATTATGTACCTGAATAGATATTAATATTATGCCGTGAGTATTATGATTGGAAATAATAACAGAAATTAGAATTTTGGAAGAGTAATTAAGCAGATCAGATATATAACAATTTAACCAAAGTGTATGTCTTTCATATAATACTAATAAGATATTAATTAAATTTAAAAGAGTGCACTTTAAGTCTGAGACACGAAGGTACAAAAATTACACCACATGTATCTAGTCTATTGTAATAACAATATTTACTTATAAAAGTGTGATTACTTATAATAATATAATATGTGGAACGTTGACTTAACCATTTGAGAATATATATTTTCTTGTGACACATAATATAATGATGAAATTTGGTTAGGTTTACATATGTAGGTGTAAATAATTTAGTTTTAAACCGGTTTATGAAGTTGCAATGCTGCCTGTTATCATCCGGGTGTTGTTCATTTGATTCGTGCGATGTCCTGAGGGATCTGATTGCGATAGCGGGTGAAGTATCCGTCTTGCGAGCCAGAACAGTGCCATGTTTAACCCATACATATTTATATTCGTTTTTCTTAGCAGCCTCCCGGCACTCACGAAACAACAATTTGTTATTCAACGTTAAATGCTCGTTAACGTAAATGGTGGCAGGCTGGCCAGGTACGGACAATGATGTTGAATTTAACCCTTTTGTAGCACGGCAGGCGGCGATCACATTGTCGCGCAGTGTCCTGTTTGCGAACTTTACTATAACATTCTTCGGACGTCGATCATTTTGTCAGCATGAGGTACACGATGAACGGCTATTATGTCGGATGATTGTAGAGGATGCTTAATAGCATCGCCCAAACACCCATTATGCTGATTAGATTCTCACCTCGCCTGTCCGGGATATTAGCTATTTCGACATTGCACTGTCTTGCTTGCTGTTCCATGGTATGTATTTTGTTCTCAAGTAGTTGTATTTGAGTTTTAAAGCCATTATATTGTGATATATTCTGTTCTACAGTTTTCAGTCGACTGTCAAATAAGTCCTGTCGTTCATTCGAGAAGCTAAGTGATTTCTCTATTTCGCACAGTCGGGTGTTAACTTCGTGTAATGATTTATTAAGGTTGATAGTATCCATGTTAAGTTTCAACACATTATCATTAAGTTCTGATAACGCAGAGGTAATCTTTGATAGCTCGCCCTTTAGGGCTGTATTTACCGCGGTGGCAATGCTATTTGCGATGCAATCGCTAATGGTTTTATTCCATATTTGCATTTGATTATCAAATTTTTCTTCAAATTTAATCATATTTGTATCAGTTTTATCGTTTTCCATTTGTTTACGTTTACGGGTAGTTATAAAACTTTCGCCACTAATCTTCTTTACCGATGCAGGAATATCACCGTCCGATGAAAACACATTCGGTGGTGTGCGCTAAAGACATCGTAGTGTGCAGGTATATCTGTAGTTACACAGGTGTGAGAGAGTTAAAAAATATAGCGCTGTCCTTACGCCTACCGGTGAGGAAGTGAGGTCCCCGCACTGCTACAGTCCGACGATGCTATGTGAGAACGAGACGGCAATTGCTGATTTATTTATTTTTTTTCACTCAATCCACTAGAATGAACTACAATCTTAGTACAGTAATCACGACACTAATAAATATCGCACTATGATCGATTTTTGTGTACATACAATTAGATAATTAAGGAAGTTGTTAATACAGGGTACCACTCTCAACGCTTGTTGCGAACGGAATGATATTTACAGTTATTATTTGTAGTTTAGCTCTATTGAATTTTGTACTACAGTTTCTTGAGGCAGTTCCGGAAGTATAGCTGTTTCAATCGACTCGTCGTCGTCGTCGGGGTCACCACTGTGGCGGGTGGAAGGAAAAGGGAAGATCTCCCGCCGGGCAAGGTAATCGGCCCGGGGAGCGGCCAACGCTCCGAGTGGTAGTTCGGAGCTATTCTATATATACTGTTTTTAATTCGGAACTTTGATAGCGCGATTTAGGCTTCGATGTATTTCGCTTGTGGCGCGACGACAGCGCCGCCACAAATATAATAGAATACATTAATTTTTATTCATAATAATAGATAATACTGGTTGAAAGTCATTTTCTTTTATTTACCGCTGGCTCGAAAATTACCTCCGTTCTGGGAATAACCAACAAGAAACCCAGCGGGATTATATTTTATAAACTTATATAACTTTACAATAATTTCGTACAATATTTATATGAATTTTAATAGAACCGGCATTTTGGCGATCACCTCATTCCTAGGGGTTATTTTCATTCATGTATTCAATCGATATTATAACAACCCTTTTTGTACAATTTTTTCTATAATAAGACTATAAACTTGCTGATTGACAAACTTTGAACATTTTCTGGGATTTTGTTGTAAATGTTTATACATTGCCCTATAAATGAATTACTAATTCTGTGGAGTCTAGTGACTGGTATTACAAGCTTATGTTTGTTCCTAGTGTGTAAAGCATGAACATCTTTGTTTATTACAAAGCTATTTATGTTTTAAGATAAGTAAATATTTTCAAGAATATATTAAAAAAGTAAATTTTTTTTCTTAAAAAAATTATCTGAGTGATTCTTTAAAATTTAAGTTATAAATCGCCGGTACGGCCTTCTTTTGCTAAACAAATACGGTTCCAATATCAGAATGTTACCGGCAATGTTAATAAATTTAAAAATTTAGTAGAATACCTAGTCATTCTACTCAATTAATTGTAAAATATTACCTATGAAATGTATAAAATATTTTATCTATTTTAAACCATTACATACGTTACCTAGGCAATGTATATAATACCTAGGAATTATATAGAACGCCATTGGAATAGTGGGTAAAGTGTCCTATAATGACCAACTAAATTTAGTTATAAAATGTATAAAAGAACATTACACCGTAGAATCAGTGAACAAAAATGCCAAAATACAAAGTACTTATCAAGTCATATCAATGTAGGCAGGTCAGGGTGTGGCTGGGGTAACAAAGGCTAACCGTGGACATTTAACAGGCATTCTATAGAATGCCTAGATATTCTGTAGAATACCGGCTTACACAGATTACCGTTACATGTTATTAAAGTCCACTGCTGAACATAGGCTTCCCCCATAGATTGCCTCATAGGGGGGATATTTGCCATAGTTGCCACGCTTTTCAAGCGGTTTGGCAACCGCAGTTTTTTATTTTTAGTCGTTTAAGGAAGACGCTGCTGCCCATCTCCTGATTTATTTCTCTCTGTCGCCTCTTACGACACCCACGGGATGATATGGGGTAGTGGATATTCTTACACCGCCACGACACAGTTAGGCAATGTACATAATATCTGAGAATTATATACAATGCCATTGGGAGGCCGGTTAAATTATTATCATATGACCAAAAATCCGCCTTTTAAAAGTTATCAAATCTATACAAATAAACAAAATTGAAGTGTGTGTTTGTAATGTCAGAATAACAGCTTTTTACCAAATGCATATGAAAGTATATTATATACAGTAAGATCATGAGGAACAGCTAGTCATTATTATGAATGTATAAACAATGAATATTACACCGTAGTATTAGTGAATAAAATGCCAAAATACGAAGCACTAATCAAGTGATATCAGCGACGGTAGGTGGCTGGGATAGCCCATGGGTCAAGCGGCGTGGTGGGCATCAAAAATATTTATATAAATTAGGCACAAATAGAATAGAATAGAAGATAGTTGGAAAAAGAACTAGTTACAATTAGCACACTTTGCCGCCCTTGTATTTAATATTTTATGGAATGCCTAAAGTATGGAATAAACGATATTTCATATATTATTACCTGATCGTTACAGGCGTTCTATAGAATGCACACATCACAGCGTTTAAATGATGCAGCTTGAAGAAAATTTAAACTTCAATTTAATATAAAAATTAAGAAATATTAGTCCCGTGAGCAAATGTGCTCATTGTTAAAAGGTCTCTCGTCTTATTTATTAAAGTACATAAATTAATAGAGCCGTGGTAGCTCAGATGGTTAGCGCTCGCTGTAAGTTTCACAGTACGCGAGCAACCCGGGTTTTGATCCCCGCCGGCACCAATAAAATTGTTAATTACAATTTTAAGTGCTGATTACCACGTGCTCGGCGGTGAAGGAAAACATCGTGAGAAACCTGCGTGTGTGAGAAATAAAAAAAGTATTTCGAAGACATGTGAAGTCCGCCAACATGCGTTGAGGCAGTGCGGCGGACACTTCCTTGCCCTAAAACCCTCTCAGAAATGAGAGGATGCTTGTACCCAGCAGTGGGACGTATATAGGCTGTAACTTTACTTTACATTTTTTACATAACTTTTTATAAAAAATTAAATAACAAGTAAACTTACAGTACACCTGATGGTAAGTAGCTACTGCAGATCATCAACTTCAATCAACTTCAAGCTAAGAAGACTACAGATATTTTGTCACCTCTGATGATTAATATGGAATGCTTCACAGTCTGTTACTGTACTGGCTGTACTAGGCTGGCTATTCAGTCCGGACAAAGTAATACACACTGCAATTGTGGCAGAAGTTAGGCATGGTATCTACGAAGACCGAATCCTATTACCTAATAACTTCTTTCCCTATCTTACCTCATCCCTGGTTTATATAAATTCAAATAGATTTACGGAGTAGAGTCACGGTGCAGCCACGTTATTGTTGTAGCACGAATGGTTCGGTTCGACCGGGGAAGGACCACGCTCACACAGAATACCAGCGTAGACCATCACCTTAATGCTGCTGTGTTTCGTATGGTGAGTGTAGAGAACGGGAGACCCGTATTACTGAAAATGAGGCATTTTATCTTAGTCCTCAAGGGTGAAATCGCATCTGCATTTTAATTCTCAATTGAAGATAGATGTAAATGTCTCTGGACTTCAGCATCCACTTACCATAAGGTAGACTGTGTGGTCGTTTGGCACCAATATTCCATACTTAGATCCACATAAAAATGAACATTGTTCTCGTTCTGTATTTTTAAAATAAAACTCTAAGTTATATAACACTAATATTTCTGTTGACCTGGATCGTAAGAATAAGCTAATCCCTTTTCCATTCAGAAAATTTGAATATGTATAAAGATTTCGTATTCAAGCTTCAATGGGTTTGAATACGCCTTCCGGTTTAATTGATTTCAATTTTACGAAATTTATGAATTTGTTGTCTATTTTTGAAATATTTATTTAAATACTTAATATAAATGTACTCGCATTATAGAACCTGAGCGACTGACATTTCTTCAGCGAAAGAAAAAATAATAATTCTCTCAGGGATACACCTCTCTAGAAAAGCTAAAGTAAGACAATAACTTTGTACAAATTTTTTCCAAATGATTAGAGCCGTTTTAAAGAGACCAGTTATATTATAATATATATTGTAATATACATATATGTATTAATTTTTTTTTATTATAATTATTAAAAATATATTAAATAGGGTTGATTGTGTATGAATATACAACGAATTTCTGTGAGAATAAGTAAACATTTTTGACTTAAACTTGTAGAAATCTTGCCATAAAAATGTATGTATGAAACAAAATATTTTATCTTTGTAGATATATAATTCTTCTGTCCGTGTGTGTTCTTTTATAGAAGAAGGGGCAAACGAGCATGCGGCTCACCTGATGGTAAGTCACTACCGCCGCCCATGAACAACCGCAACACCAGGGGAATTGCAGGTGCGTTGCCGGCCTTTTAGAAAGGTAAGCTCTTTTCTTGAAAGTCCCTAAGTCGTCGGTCCGGAAAAATCACCGGTGGTAAAAAATTCCACAGAGAAGTTGTAAGAGGAAGAAAACTCCTAGTAAAATGAACAGTGGTGGACTGCCAAGCATCCAGATGGTGGGGATGGTATCGTAAATTTTGACGCGATGTGCGTTAGTGAAATTTGGCGGCTGGGATTAATTCGAACAATTCCTCAGAGCACTCCCCGTGGTAGATGCGATAGAAAATGCAAACTAATGCAACATCCCTACGCAGCGCCAGTGAATCGAGCCGATCAGAAAGAACTCGGTCGTCGACGATTCGAACCACTCTGCGCTGGATGCGGTCAAGTGGAAGGAGCTGGCACTGGAGTGCCCCGGCCCAGAGATGAGAACAGTATTCCATGTGAGGCCGAACTTGCTGTGCCTTCCCTTCCAAGTGACCACGAAACTGCACACAAATCGATATGTTGACGCCGAGGATTCCGATGCTAGCTGAAGCAGCAAGGGGAGTGCCTTGAAACTGAGGAGATACGATAAAGGGGTTCTTTTTAGCCGTTAACGCGCAAACTTGTGTCTTCTGGGGATTGAACTGGACTAGATTTAGTCGCCCCCAATCCGAGACTTTGTTCAACAAAGACTCAAATTCAGACACAAGTTTGTTCCGGTAATCGGCAACGTTTTCCCGAGAATTATTGGCACGGCCGGTGTATAGAGCATCACCAGTGCTGTCGTCTGCATAGCAATGAATGTAACCAGCTTGCAACATATCATTGATATGCAAAAAAACAGCGTTGGTGATAGCACGCAGCCTTGTGGAACACCAGCTTTAGTAGGCTTGTAATCAGAGCATGCAACGTCTACTATGACCTTGATGTTCCGATCTGCAAGGAAATTGGTGATCCAATTGCACAATTTCTCGAGAAGCGAGCTTCGAAAGAAGCGCTTTGTGCCAGACCCGATCGCAAGCCTTCGCTATGTCCAAACTAACGGCCAATGCCTCCCCCTTGGACTCTACTGCCTCCGCCCATCTATGAGTCAGATAGACCAGAAGATCACCAGCTGATCGACCCCGACGAAAACCGTATTGGTGGTCACTAATCAGCTGTTGATCCTCAAGGTACCTCATGAGCTGGCAGTTTTAATGTACTCCATTATTTTGGAGAACAAGGAGTTGATGGCGATAGGCCTTTAGTTGGACGGGTCTGGCGGTCGCCATTTTCAGGGATCGGGTGGACCAAAGCTGTCTTCTATGAATTCGGGACTACACCTTGGGAGTAGGAGTACCGGAATGTACGCATTAAAACCGGTTCCAACTCCGGAGCACACGTCTTCTGCTGAAGATCTATCAGGTCAACTCGACTTGCTGACGTCCAGGGATAGGAGTGTTTTGCGAACCGAGCGCTGTGTAAACCGCACATCTGGCATGGAGCACTTTCACCGCACGATGGTCGGCGGTGTGTTCCCCCCGTCATCGAGAGTCGAGTTGGATGCAAAGAGAGAGCCTAACTGATCGGCTTTCTCCTTTGCGGCATGGGCCAGTGAGTCGTCCTCTCTGTGCAGAGATGGAAAAGATAACTGACAGAAGTTTCTGAAGGAAGACGCTGCTGCCCATCTCCTGATTTATTTCTCTCTGTCGCCTCTTACGACACCCACGGGATGATATGGGGTAGTGGATATTCTTACACCGCCACGACACAGTTAGGCAATGTACATAATATCTGAGAATTATATACAATGCCATTGGGAGGCCGGTTAAATTATTATCATATGACCAAAAATCCGCCTTTTAAAAGTTATCAAATCTATACAAATAAACAAAATTGAAGTGTGTGTTTGTAATGTCAGAATAACAGCTTTTTACCAAATGCATATGAAAGTATATTATATACAGTACGATCGCGGGGAACAGCTAGTCATTATTATGAATGTATAAACAATGAATATTACACCGTAGTATTAGTGAATAAAAATGCCAAAATACGAAGCACTAATCAAGTGATATCAGCGACGGTAGGTGTGGCTGGGATAGCCCATGGGTCAAGCGGCGTGGTGGGCATCAAAAATATTTATATAAATTAGGCACAAATAGAATAGAATAGAAGATAGTTGGAAAAAGAACTAGTTACAATTAGCACACTTTGCCGCCCTTGTATTTAATATTTTATGGAATGCCTAAAGTATGGAATAAACGATATTTCATATATTATTACCTGATCGTTACAGGCGTTCTATAGAATGCACACATCTCAGCGTTTAAATGATGCAACTTGAAGAAAATTTAAACTTCAATTTAATATAAAAATTAAGAAATATTAGTCCCGTGAGCAAATGTGCTCATTGTTAAAAGGTCTCTCGTCTTATTTATTAAAGTACATAAATTAATAGAGCCGTGGTAGCTCAGATGGTTAGCGCTCGCTGTAAGTTTCACAGTACGCGAGCAACCCGGGTTTTGATCCCCGCCGGCACCAATAAAATTGTTAATTACAATTTTAAGTGCTGATTTACCACGTGCTCGTCGGTGAAGGAAAACATCGTGAGGAAACCTGCATGTCTGAGAAATCAAAAAAAATATTTCGAAGACATGTGAAGTTCGCCAACACGCATTGGGGCAGCGTGGCGGACATTTCCTTGCCCTAAAACCCTCTCAGAAATGAGAGGATGCCTGTGCCCAGCAGTGGGACGTATATAGGCTGTAACTTTACTTTACATTTTTTACATAACTTTTTATAAAAAATTAAATAACAAGTAAACTTACAGTACACCTGATGGTAAGTAGCTACTGCAGATCATCAACTTCAATCAACTTCAAGCTAAGAAGACTACAGATATTTTGTCACCTCTGATGATTAATATGGAATGCTTCACAGTCTGTTACTGTACTGGCTGTACTAGGCTGGCTATTCAGTCCGGACAAAGTAATACACACTGCAATTGTGGCAGAAGTTAGGCATGGTATCTACGAAGACCGAATCCTATTACCTAATAACTTCTTTCCCTATCTTACCTCATCCCTGGTTTATATAAATTCAAATAGATTTACGGAGTAGAGTCACGGTGCAGCCACGTTATTGTTGTAGCACGAATGGTTCGGTTCGACCGGGGAAGGACCACGCTCACACAGAATACCAGCGTAGACCATCACCTTAATGCTGCTGTGTTTCGTATGGTGAGTGTAGAGAACGGGAGACCCGTATTACTGAAAATGAGGCATTTTATCTTAGTCCTCAAGGGTGAAATCGCATCTGCATTTTAATTCTCAATTGAAGATAGATGTAAATGTCTCTGGACTTCAGCATCCACTTACCATAAGGTAGACTGTGTGGTCGTTTGGCACCAATATTCCATACTTAGATCCACATAAAAATGAACATTGTTCTCGTTCTGTATTTTTAAAATAAAACTCTAAGTTATATAACACTAATATTTCTGTTGACCTGGATCGTAAGAATAAGCTAATCCCTTTTCCATTCAGAAAATTTGAATATGTATAAAGATTTCGTATTCAAGCTTCAATGGGTTTGAATACGCCTTCCGGTTTAATTGATTTCAATTTTACGAAATTTATGAATTTGTTGTCTATTTTTGAAATATTTATTTAAATACTTAATATAAATGTACTCGCATTATAGAACCTGAGCGACTGACATTTCTTCAGCGAAAGAAAAAATAATAATTCTCAGGGATACACCTCTCTAGAAAAGCTAAAGTAAGACAATAACTTTGTACAAATTTTTTCCAAATGATTAGAGCCGTTTTAAAGAGACCAGTTATATTATAATATATATTGTAATATACATATATGTATTAATTTTTTTTTATTATAATTATTAAAAATATATTAAATAGGGTTGATTGTGTATGAATATACAACGAATTTCTGTGAGAATAAGTAAACATTTTTGACTTAAACTTGTAGAAATCTTGCCATAAAATGTATGAAACAAAATATTTTATCTTTGTAGATATATAATTCTTCTGTCCGTGTGTGTTCTTTTATAGAAGAAGGGCAAACGAGCATGCGGCTCACCTGATGGTAAGTCATACCGCCGCCCATGAACAACCGCAACACCAGGGGAATTGCAGGTGCGTTGCCGGCCTTTTAGAAAGGTAAGCTCTTTTCTTGAAAGTCCCTAAGTCGTCGGTCCGGAAAAATCACCGGTGGTAAAAAATTCCACAGAGAAGTTGTAAGAGGAAGAAAACTCCTAGTAAAATGAACAGTGGTGGACTGCCAAGCATCCAGATGGTGGGGATGGTATCGTAAATTTTGACGCGATGTGCGTTAGTGAAATTTGGCGGCTGGGATTAATTCGAACAATTCCTCAGAGCACTCCCCGTGGTAGATGCGATAGAAAATGCAAACTAATGCAACATCCCTACGCAGCGCCAGTGAATCGAGCCGATCAGAAAGAACTCGGTCGTCGACGATTCGAACCACTCTGCGCTGGATGCGGTCAAGTGGAAGGAGCTGGCACTGGAGTGCCCCGGCCCAGAGATGAGAACAGTATTCCATGTGAGGCCGAACTTGCGCTTTGTAAAGTTGCAAGCGATGTGCCGGCATGAAATACTGTCTCGATCTGCTGAGCACCCCAAGCTTTTTAGAGGCCAATTTGGCCTTCCCTTCCAAGTGACCACTAAACTGCACACAAATCGATATGTTGACGCCGAGGATTCCGATGCTAGCTGAAGCAGCAAGGGGAGTGCCTTGAAACTGAGGAGATACGATAAAGGGGTTCTTTTTAGCCGTAAACGCGCAAACTTGTGTCTTCTGGGGATTGAACTGGACTAGATTTAGTCGCCCCCAATCCGAGACTTTGTTCAACAAAGACTCAAATTCAGACACAAGTTTGTTCCGGTAATCGGCAACGTTTTCCCGAGAATTATTGGCACGGCCGGTGTATAGAGCATCACCAGTGCTGTCGTCTGCATAGCAATGAATGTAACCAGCTTGCAACATATCATTGATATGCAAAAAAACAGCGTTGGTGATAGCACGCAGCCTTGTGGAACACCAGCTTTAGTAGGCTTGTAATCAGAGCATGCAACGTCTACTATGACCTTGATGTTCCGATCTGCAAGGAAATTGGTGATCCAATTGCACAATTTCTCGAGAAGCGAGCTTCGAAAGAAGCGCTTTGTGCCAGACCCGATCGCAAGCCTTCGCTATGTCCAAACTAACGGCCAATGCCTCCCCCTTGGACTCTACTGCCTCCGCCCATCTATGAGTCAGATAGACCAGAAGATCACCAGCTGATCGACCCCGACGAAAACCGTATTGGTGGTCACTAATCAGCTGTTGATCCTCAAGGTACCTCATGAGCTGGCAGTTTTAATGTACTCCATTATTTTGGAGAACAAGGAGTTGATGGCGATAGGCCTTTAGTTGGACGGGTCTGGCGGTCGCCATTTTCAGGGATCGGGTGGACCAAAGCTGTCTTCTATGAATTCGGGACTACACCTTGGGAGTAGGAGTACCGGAAATTACGCATTAAAACCGGTTCCAACTCCGGAGCACACGTCTTCTGCTGAAGATCTATCAGGTCAACTCGACTTGCTGACGTCCAGGGATAGGAGTGTTTTGCGAACCGAGCGCTGTGTAAACCGCACATCTGGCATGGAGCACTTTCACCGCACGATGGTCGGCGGTGTGTTCCCCCCGTCATCGAGAGTCGAGTTGGATGCAAAGAGAGAGCCTAACTGATCGGCTTTCTCCTTTGCGGCATGGGCCAGTGAGTCGTCCTCTCTGTGCAGAGATGGAAAAGATAACTGACAGAAGTTTCCTTGGACAGCCTTGGCGAGAGGCCAGAATGCACGGGTTCCTGAAAGAAGGTGAACTAGCTTCTCACCAATTCTGCCGATGTGCTCAGACCTTGCCTTGGCAATGACACTTTTGAAGGACCTGGACGCGGAATTATACTTCTTTTTGAGAGCATGGTGTTTACATCCCGAGACGTTGATGCGTCAGCCCAGGCCCGGTAGCACTCCTGCTTATAGCGTGGTGGTATTTGACAGGAGCGACCAATCTATGGCTGGGATCTGCCTCAGATGGGCACCACAGAGGATGGAATAAAAAATTTCATACCCTGAAGTACAACATCAGCAACAGAATCAGTAACAACGCTGGGATCTTCCAGCAAGAAGCAAACCCGCCCTCAAGGGTAGGATGCAAAAAAAGACCGCATCCTATCCCGATCGGTCGACCTATAGTGCCAAACACGGCGGCAGCCTGCACAATGCAACCGCGATGTTAGTGTGAGCGGCACCACACTCCGGACAAGACAATGGTCAGACGAGCCTAAAGGAGCGTCGACGGAAACCTGATATCCGTCAGCAGAAGGTCCAACAGAGAGGGTGCATGATCCTCCACATCTGGAATCCACGTAGGCGAAGTAACCAGCTGTGTAAGACCATTTACCAGGGCAAAGTCATAAACAGATCTACCGACATGATCGGTTGAACGTGAACTGAGTCATTTGGCATGGTGGGCGTTAAAATTGCCAAGGATCACGATCTCTGTGGATTAAATCTGCTGAAAAAAACTAAAATCATTTATTAAGCTTGTAGATACAAATTAGATATTTTTAGGAAATTTGGGTGTGAAACGAGCACACAGTCCACCTGATGGTAAGTGGATGCTATGACTTACCTTCTTCATCTCTCCTCGATTAAGGATCATGTTTTCATCTATAAGGACTAAGATGGAATGCTTTGTTTCCACTAAAAAGGGTCTTTGTTTCTCAACACTCACCATTCGAAACACATATTATTCTGATATTTTACGTTGGTTTTGTCATAGCGTTGTTCTACCCCAGTCAAGCCAATCCATTCGGGCTACAACTAAATAATGTAGCTGCAGCGTTGCTCTCCCACGTAATTTTTTTTTACACAAACTTTTAGTCGATAATATTAATATGGTCGTGTAAAAAGCTAAGGATTAACTTGTTATGTATGTAGACTACACATATCTACTTACGAGTACTTTTCTAGAATTTTTGACAGTTATAACGAATACAATAATTATAACTTCTACATACTCTAAAGATAATGAAATATTTAAGGACTCCTTTTCCATTATATAATATTGAAGTGATAAACGAACTAACACTGCGGATCATTTCCACCTCCATCCAAGTTTATATGAGGAAGTCTACATATGCGTTGTCACCACTGAAGACTAAGGTGAAATGGTTTACAGCCTGTTATTATAATTATGTCCTCCAGACCAAATTGGTCACGCTGGCCCGTCTTACGAAGGCTGGTCATCTGCACAGGACAGAAATATAGTGCCGAGTGTGTGCAAGCACAGGTGCAATCTTTATTCCCTCACTCTCATAGTCTGATGGGACGGCAAACCGACACGACCGGAGAAATGTCAAGCGCAGGACCACCGGCTTTACGTGATTTCTAACTTTCTGACTCAGGAGTGCTACTAAGAATATATTGATAGACTACAAGTGTTTTTTTTTTTACCAGAATCAGTATTCGAACCTGAGACCTCATGATCAGCAGCCGTTTTTACGGCCACTAGAAAAACGAGGCAGTCACTGTACTGGCTCTCTAAATCTATATTTGTATTTGCGCAGAAAAGAATATCTGGGTAGGTTAAGGTGTGTGTTCGTGTACATGTTTAAACACTATGGATTGAGCACAAATCTATTTGAAATATAATATAAGCCAATAACAAAATGAATGCTCAATTCCTTTGACTTTAAATACGGTATGGATTAAATATTCCTTAAATTTTAATTGCAACTCTCCAACTTAAAATTACTTCGTACTTATTTTATAAAACAGAATCTTAGGGATAATTTTGCTTGAGTAATTCGTTGAAATTATTAACTTCAACCAAAGTAGCTTATTAAAATTTATAAGGAAACTAACTGGTTCGGCAGACATTGTGCTATCCTTTCCGGTAGGCGGTGCGTTGAGTTCGAACACTCTGAATTCACTCAGGAATTTTAAACTGTAAATATAAAATTTAACAAGAATTTAATACGTGGCAGAGCCATGTTGCAGCTATAATATTATGGTTGTTATGAACGCATCTGTTCGTTACCGGAAGTAATATCATCAATGACACGGTAACTACATATAGATTCACCTGTGTCACCATGCCCCCCGTTTCCCGCCCTGACAACGATTGCAAATGTCGGCAAAATAAAGAAAAAAAATTTCTATCATTTACCAGCGCTTTTAATTTATTCTTCTGACCATCCAAGAAGAAACATTTGGCTCGAAGGATCAGCACGAACAGAAACAGAAACTTTTTTAAATAAGACTAGTTTTACGGATTTTACCGCGTATATTAAGTTATTTTATATTCCCGTCGTTTCGAGTACTTTACAGCACCCATGGTCACGGGGGGGGGGGGACTGAGGTATTTGATATCCCAATGTCATAGTTAACCACGGTTACCTCCGGATTAAAAATTATTTTCCGATCTAGGCAGTATGAACTTACAGTATCTTGAAGTCTTACTGTTATATATCCACTAAATATATTCATTAAAAAGGACATTCGTGTTCGCGTAAATATAAGAAACTTTTTTATTCAATATAGATTATAAATAATACTCATTGAAAGTCACTCTTTCGTTTAATTACCACTGGTTCGAAAAAAAAACCTCCTGGGAAGAACCAGCAAGAAACCCAGCGGGACTTTTTTTTTTAAATAACAGCTTACAATCATGTATGTTACACATTTAACAACACAACAAATTAGAAATAGCTTGGTAGCGATCACCTCCTTTATTATCGTCCATAAATTCCTTAATATTATAATAACCCTTCTTATACAAACTTTGTTTAATAAAGTTTTTGAACTTTGAGCAGGTCAAATTTTGTATATTTTCTGGGATTTTGTTGTAAAAGCGTATACATCGCCCCAAGAATGAATTACTGACTCAATGGGGTCGAGTAACTGGTACTAACTAGCTTGTGTCTGTTCCTGAATATTTACAGAATAAATATCACTTATTTTTGTAAAACTACTTTTATTTTTGTGTACTTACGTTACATTTTTATGAATGTATTGAGAGGCCAAAATTAATATATTAATTTCCTTAAATTTTTGTCGCAGCGACTCTTTAGGCTTTAAATCATAAATTGCTCTTATGGCCCTCTTCCGTAAAACAAATATAATTTCATTGTCAGCTGCGTGTCCCCATAGCAAAATACCATACTACATTATGCTATAGAAATAGCTAAAGTAAACTAGTCTAGCTGTTTCAACACTGGTAAGATTTCTAATCTTTTTTACAGCATATGCTACAGAACTAAGTCTGCATGCTAGTTTTGATATATGGGGGCTCCATTGAAGCTTCGCGTCTAGTGTGATTCCAAGAAAAATTGTGGTATCTACAAGACTCAGTTCCTCCCCATTTAAAACCACATTAGTATTTAATTGTTTGACATTTGGAGTCATGAATTTTATACATTTCGTTTTAGTGCCATTTAAATGCAATTTATTAACATTGAACCAATTTACTAATTTAGATATAGCATTATTTACTTCGTCATATTTTATTAATTGTCGTCTTAATTTGAAAATGAAAGAAGTGTCATCAGCAAATAATACTATATCATGGTTATCCCCTACTATGTAAAGTAAGTCATTAATGTATACAAGAAACAGAAAGGGGCCGAGAATTGAGCCTTGAGGCATGCCCATTTGTACCATCGACCTGGAAGAGCTCATACTGTTAATGACAACTTTTTGCATTCTGTTACTTAAATATGAAATAATTAATTTAAGAGCATCACTTCTTACAATGGAACTGCTCAACCGAGGAGGGACCACGCTCTCACAGAATACCAGTGCAAAATAATTGCTTAATGCTGCTATACTGTTTGTGTAAAAGCCGGAGACCCGTTTTACTGGATACGAGGCATTCCAACTTTGTCCACCAGATTAGATTACTATTTAAATTCTCCACAATAATAATAATAAAAATAGGTGCCTTCCGGCCATAGTATTCACTTACCATCAGGTGAGTTGTGAGCTTGTTTGTCACCCTCATTCTATAAATAAAAACAATTGCAAAATTAAGCCGAGGAACTTACTTGAGGTACATTCCCAAAAGAGCTGTGGGAAACAAAGAGATCCCGACGGTATTTGAACAATCTTCCGGCAACCGTCAATTCAAATTAAAATACGTCCCAAAAGGGTCCGAGTAATGCGTTCTAACAATACACTCGATATTATCTGGCACCGTACGTTCTTTGTTGAATGGGCTAACTTGCCTGCTGATAAGATCTGATAACATATCTACTAAGGTATAAAAATTAACAAAATATAAAATAAAATATTTATTATAATAATGAAATAAAATATATAAAGTGCCGTTGGAGCTCAAGGCGCTTGTTCTTAATTTCACAATACTCCTACAACCCTGGTTCGATCCCCGCCGCCACCAATAACTGTTAATTGCAATTTTAAGTGCTGATTTACCTCGTTCTCGGTAGATTTGAAGTTCAGGAGATTTAAATAAACATATTTCGAGGATGATGTGAAGTCAAATACATATCCTGTTGTAGAACGCAGCTTTATTTTCATCATCTAATCCTTGACGGCTTCGAGGTGCAGTGGCTTTTCATTGAATTGCGGCGCTGAGGGCCGCGTGTTCGAATTCCGCGCAGAACAAGTAATTGTAAGGCATATAAATAATTGTTCCAGGCCTGGATGTTTGCCCTTGTTAAATTTATGTATGTAAACTACCTCCACAGAAAGCGAGGTAAATTCCTGGTGCTATAGTTATAAAACTGATGGTGAATTGCTACTGCATCTAAAATGAACCAAAGATTGTGAAATTAACATAACTAACGTCAATCACCCTAATCATCTTTAGGTGCCGCAAGAGATGACACAGAGAATTGAAACAGTTTATGGGCAGCAGCATCTTCCTTAAAACAACTCAAATTTATAAAAAAGAAACTGAGGTAGCCAACGCGCCTGCTAAACGAGACAACTAAGACAAATCTAATCTTTGGGAGAGGTCTATGTTCAGTAGTGCGATTTTGATTGGCTGTAATAAATAATCTATATTTATAAATAAAATAGAAATGTCTGTAAGAAACAGTCGAAATAGCTCTCTTTTGTTGAGATGAGGGAGTTATTTGCATGCAATTAGTGAATAATGACTTTCTGGACCGATTTTGATGAAGTGACGAGAGAGTAATGCAAATAGCGATCTGGGATATATTTATCCAAAGTAATTTAACTTTTTTTTAATATATGAAAAATTAATAAAATGAATGATATTTAAATATAATCTAAATAACACCGCATTAATGGTTACTATTTAGACGAAACCAGGGCGGGTTGCTAGTGAATGATAACATCAATTAAGTTTTAACCACAATCTACCGTCACAAAGAATAATTAATTTAGACATGTCTCTCTAAAACGCACCATCCAAAATTTTATGTTATTTAGTAAATTACAGCTCCGCTTAACATCTTTTGACGGAGCCTTGGTACGAAATTAATAGGATAGTGTTATTTTATCATTGCACAAATTTTCAAATAAAGACAATGTTAATAATCAGAACATTGGACTGATGTGCTGTCACTTTTGGAGAAAGTGATAAATAATGAAGTGAATTGAATAGATTAAATAACACAAAAAGCCCACTCAAATATGTTTTGATGAATCAAATGTTAATTAGGGCATCATGACGACTGCTGTGATCCGCCCATCCGTAAACAAGGTCAAAAACTAATTACGGAGACAAAGTCCAGCCGGTAAAGTTGAAAATATACAAAATTGTACTGTTCAGTGCCCAGCGAAATCATATTGTAACTTTGTGTAACTGTGCTTAGATATAAATGTTTCTAAAAGGCTCAAATATTTTCCAATTTACAGAAAATGGACAAAGAATAGATGGACATTTTTCGAATATATTTAAGATTTCATTTGAAAGACTGAAACAAAAGAATATAAGGGAAAAAATAACTTAGATCCTTTTTACTTATTTGTCTGATGCTGGCAAGCTAATTGCATAAAGGCCGGATGTTTGCTGATTAAACTGAAAAGGGTATCCTTATTATTTCTAATATTTTAATTGTAATGTGATTTATTTCGTGAAATAAAGGAAAAATGTTTAGAACTCCGTGAATGTTTTGAAATTTTGGCTAGTATACTTTTAGTGAGTCTGCTTATTCACGAGCAACAGTTTTTAATTTATTTGCTAAATTCAAGTGGACAGAGAAGCTGTGATGATGAAGCGAAAACAATTCGGTCACCAACTGCGATCAACAGGTCTTCATTAATGCTGACTTAGATCAGTAGTAGTGCAAATTATGGTGCCGCTTAAACTTACCGGTGAGTAGAAAGACGATTGGGTAAATTGATATCTGTTTATAATAGAGAAATAGAGGTAGACGAGTGAGACGATTAGAGATGAAACGTAACTACTTCACTATGATAATGAAATAAAGCCACAGTCAACTGTATGGTACATAAAAGATAAGATTAGCCAACTCCAACGAAATGTCACCGTGAGTGAAACACACAGAAATCAGTCAATCCACAAGACGAGTCATATTACAACTGTGGTACTCTGGAATCAAAGTACGGTTGAGTCTGAGTGATATGTGGCAATTTGTGCCCGTTGGAAAGCGACGAAATTTTGCCAGAACATTCGAGTTATTTAATTCAATAATGCATCCAACATCAATAACATGCCCTATTCTTCTGACTTAGGACCAAGTGGTTTTTACGTTTCTCAAACATCAAATTCAAAATATAAATAAAGTCGGTTTTGGGATTTTGCACACATATTCACAATATTTATTTTTACTATTGGGGTCCATTATGTTGCCATTAGTCGAAACCGGTGGGTTTTTATTGTTATTAAACTAATAATTTAAATAAATATTGTGTAACAAGTGTGTATCTAAATCACAAAATGAAGCTGACATTTCACCAAGTGACATCAATCGTAAGTATAAATTATAAATAAGGTCGGTTGGAAAGCAAACACCAGTCATCAAAAAATGGCCGATTGAAAGGGTCCAGCAGACAGGGATTAATCTTTATAGACATTCTATCCCAAGAGCTCTTATCATTCCACGTTGGGTTCGATGAACAACGAGGCGGATGTGAACCCAGTGAAGAAGTATCACACAAGAGCGTCCGCTGGCCTTTCTGAGAAGAAAGGTTGGACTAAGATTACGGGTCCTCTTGAAGTTGTACCGGTCCCGTCGTTCTTTGCGAAGCGGACTGTATTGCTTCTTTAGGTGGTGGAAGATACTTTAGGAAATAAAACAGTGATTAATCTTCAAACTTTCCCCATAAGAGTGCAATGTTGACTTTCACTAATTTGCTATCACTTCCCTATGCGCTCTTATTTCTTTCTTGCTTTAAATATAAACTGGTAGCTGGTCCCGAACTGTCCCCAACGGATTGCCCAGCTACCAGTTTACTAACCTACTAGCGAGCTATACTCGAAAGAGAACCGCGCACCGCTCGCAGTTTTGCAATATCTTAACACCGATTTTCACCATTGCGCTCTTATATTTTTCCCCATATCTTTATTCATACAAAACATATGGTAATACAATTTATACATAAGAATCATACAAAACGTCTTAATATTATGACATACATTACATCATTATCACATAAAAACTTATTAAGTTATTCAACAAAATATGCCTATTTTACAGAACATTTTCAAAGTAAGAAATCTTAAATATCTAACACACAAGGTTGAAACAACTATCTTTATTAATAAACATGAATAACTTAACTAATGCAGTAGTTTAATTCACAATTTTTCAAGTATTTTCACTATTTAAACAACTTTAATTTCTTTTTATAAAACTATCATTATTTCACTATATTTCGCACAAATTCATACACTTTTAACACAGAACTATCTTATTTTGTGCATACAACAATTCTGAAACATTTATGACTTATTTTATTTTTACACACATTGCTGAAATTTTCACAAATTAATAAAATTTATTTTTCGTATTTATTTCACATGGTTTTGCGCTCGGCTCACATCTCACACGACATGAACAACCGACATCTATACGACCCTAATCACATTGATAGAGGTTATTCCATTCCGCTTGCGCCGTCGCTCCCAGCGGTCGTGTGCAGGGTCACCATGACCACACCGTCCCGTATCTTCTCCTCGGTCGGCACAGTTTCAGAATAGAACGTCAGTCCGTCCGTCCTCGGCTGGCGCCGCCGCCCCGTGCGGTTGCGTTGGCTGACCGCTCTTCCATCCGTGCGGTTGGGTGCCCTCCACACTCCCGTCCTTGCACGGTCAGTATGCCCTCCCGCTCAGCTTTAGCCGCGCCGTGCGGTTTAATAGCTGTCGCCGTCGCCGTGTTTCCGTGCCCATGAATATGGGTTCGGGCGATATGGGAGCCTCCGTCTCCGCCAGCGCCCCGTGCGGTGGTTGTGTTAGCGTCGCACTTGCCGTTGGACGGTGAGTGCCTGCCCTCTCCAGCACCGTCGCACTTTGCGGCTGTGTTGGTTGATCACCTTCTGTCCCCGGACGGTTGTGCCCCACGCTCTCTCTCCGGGGAGGTCGTCTCAGATGCGACTGTACAGCCTTCGGGCTAATGTCGATCAAGGTGGTGTTTGGTGGGTAGGCACTTCTTCAAGTAGTCCCACATAACCACCAGCCGGCTGCGTGGTATGCCAGGAGCATTCACCACCTCCTCCCGCTAGGAGATGTTGCTTGCATTGGGCTGAGGTTATTGTCTTCCTTGTCTAAATTACATCTGTCTGTGTTCATTATGAAACACCATTGTTTACATATGTTATCCTTATCAGTCATAACGTTTCTTATCTGTTATCACAAGAACAAAAATAATCTCAAGCGCCAAAATATATTTCCATCTGAAATAGGTATATAATTTAATATAATACTTCTATTCGTATTACACAGCTGATCACTATGTAACACATGACTCTAAATTGGTTTAAAACAATCTTTCATGAAATTGACGCTCAACCGGGAATCGAACCCCGAACTTTCGTTAGACATTATAATGAATCTATTCATTTTTAACATAGATTAATTTATATATGAAGTGCCTCCGACAATTTAATAGCAATGTCTTAAAACATTATATTGTTTATTTTTGAAAGGAATTAATTAAATAAGCTGTTTTTTAAGCGTGTCGCCAACACCTATAGATAAATATTATGTTAATGTGTTTGTTAAGATTACGTAGAAAGTTACCTACAGTTTACTAAGTAGTAGTGTACACTTTACTACTTCCTTGCCCTAAAACCTCTTCAGAAATAAGAAGAGGCCTGTGCCCAGGAGTGGTTCGTAAAGAGACTGTGACTTTACTTAAATACACACTTACGTTAAATATAAAATTTCCTCGCCATTGACTTCAATAAATCAAATAAAAGCAAATGAAAGATCAAAAGAGTGTTTCAAGTAAGATGAAATAAACGTAAGTATTCCTAGAAACCTCTTCCCTTTAGAATAGATAGCTTCATTTCTATGTTAATAAGCCTTTAAAAAGTCTTTCCCGCGTAGCCGACATTCATAAAACATTTTTTAGAAAAAAAATACTGAAATTATTTATTAAGCTTGTAGATACAAGTTAGATTTATTTTTATAAAATTAAGGAGACAAACGAGCACACAGTCCTCATGATTAGTCGATGCTGTGGCCCATAGGATTCTTCATCAATCTTCTATTAAGAATCAAAATGCAGTTGCGTTGTCACCGCTGAGGTATAATATGGAATGTCTCATCTCCAGCAAAATGAATCTCCGGTTCTCTACATTCATCACACGAAAAACAGCAGTATTACACTGCTGTTTCACACTGTATTCTGTATAAGCGTTGACCTAAGTCGATCCGATCTATTCGTGCTACTATAATATAAAATAGCTACTACATAAATTTATTATTTTCACAAAATCATTTAAAAACTAAGAGTAGACTTGTTATAAAGACGACACAACATATCAACTCGCCGTTCTAGAGTTTCTTACAATTATAACGAATACACTAATTTAAACACATAAATACACTAAAGATAATGACATCTTCAAGGACTTCTTTTTCATTATATAAAATTTAAGTAATAAACGAACTAACAGTCCTCCTGATCAGTGGCTACTGCGTATCATGGCCACCTACATCCTAGTTCAAATGAGGAAGTCTACAAATGCGATGTCACCACTGAAAACTAAGATGAAGTGCTTCAAAGCCTGTTATTATAATTATGTCCGAATTTTGGTCACGACGGCCAGTTTTAACGAAGGCTGGTCATCCGCACAGGATGGCATTATAGTGCCCAATTGTGTGTGCAAACACAGGTGCAATCTCTATTCCCTCACCCTCATAGTCTGATGAAACGGCAAATCGACACGACCGGAGAGATATCAAGCGCACGACCAACTGCTTTACGTGATTACTGAGGTACGAGTTTGAAATACCGCCATCTTCCTGACTCAGGACTGCTGCTTAGAATATCTTGATAAACTACAAATAAATATTTTTAAACAGAACCAGGATTTGAAATTAAGACCTCATGATCAGCAGCTGTTTTACGGCCACTAGAAAAACGACGCAGTCATTGTAGTGGCTCTCTAAATCTATATTTGCGTTTGCGCAGTCAAAGAATATCTGGGAAGGTTATTTGACACTGATTTGACACTGTAGATATTAATATGTGAGTGTACGTGTGCATGTTTAAGCACTATGGATTGAGCATAAATCTATATGAAATATAATATAAGCCAATAACGAAAATGAATGCTCAATTAATTTTACCTAAAATACGGTATGGAATAAAATGAAAATCCTTAAATTTTAATTGCAACTCACCGACTTAAAATTACTTTGTACTCATTTTATTTTAATGTTAGGAATAATTTCTGCTTGATTAATTCGTAGAAATTACTAACTTCAACCAAAGTAGCTTATTAAAATTTATCCTTTCCGGTAGGCGGCGCGATGAGTTCGAACCACTCTGAATTCACTCGGAAATTTTTACACTGTAGATATAAAATTTATCAAATATTATATACATGGTAAGCCATGCTGCAGCTATAATATAATGGTTGTTTAAGGTGTCCCTTGTGAAATTTATGTATGTAAGTTGCCTCCACAGAAAGCGAGGTAAATTCCTGCTGCTGGAGTTATAAAACCTGATGATTAGATGCTATAGTAACTAAACCACAGATTGTGAAATTAACCTAACTAACGTCAAGTGGTGATTGCTTCTATCTCTCGGAATGCTAATATTATTTAAAACATTAATATAAACTATCGCATAATGAAATTCCACTATTTTGTGGCAGCGTAAGAGAATCACCCTAATCATCTTTACGTGTCGCAAGAAATTACACAGGGAATTGAAAAAGTTGATAGACAGCAGCATTTTCATTAAAACGACTCAAATTAATAAAAAAAATTGAGTTTGCGAACCTGGCTTTTAAGCGAGACAACTAAGGCAAATCTAATATTTGGGGGAGGCCTATGTTCAGTAGTGCGATTTTGACTGGTTGTAATAAACAATCAGTATTATACAAACATACACACATACACAACTCACTCTCACACAAACACACACTCACTCCCTCTCACACACACACTCACACACACACCCACACACACACAGCACTCACGTGTAAATTAGTTTTTAGTTTTTAAAATGGGTTTTTTTTTCTTTTTTTTTTTCAATTTTATGGTAACTTTTATTATAATAAAAACAATTATAAATCATATTGTCTTACGAAGTGTACTAAAGTTAAAGGTATGTTGATAAATGTTAAATTAAGGGACGAGAGTCTGGTGATTAGTCATACAGGTCTTTCCTAGTACTAACACCAGGCTCTCACAAATTAAAATCGTTATACCTCCAATATTACAAGGCAATGTAAACTTGTGAGAGCAAAAATAAAGCTAACATTATTATTATTGTGGGGAATCTATAAAGTTTTCTCATCTGGTTGGGCTGTATAAATATAGTTGTAAATGAAAATGATAAACATACATAAATATCAATAAAATAAAATAAACACATAAAAAAACTACATAAATAAATAAAAACGCAACCTGATGGAAACCCCCGGCAGGGGAGACCAAACGGCCAAACGACCAAATTATTATTATTATTATGAGATATTTATGAAGTATTCTCATTTGGTTGGGCTGAATAAATATATAAAAGAAATATAGTAAATAAATATACATAAATATAAATGTATATATATTAAATATACTAACACAAATAAAACATAAATAAATAAAAACCCAACCAAATGGAAGCCCTCGGCAGGGGAGACCAAACGGCCGAGGGTTAGGGGGAAAGGGAAAAAAACCGGCGGACAATGCGGGCGGTGTTGAGGAGCCTTCTGCATTTGAGCACGGAGCGGTCCTTCACGGAGTCCCAGTCGCCTCAGATGACCCGAGAGGCTGATCAGGATTAGACCGTTCGCAGAAACGACCACAGGAATAATTTCGGTCGGCAGACCACCCCACATGTCGGTCACCTCGTGAGCCAGGTCTAGATATTTTGTCAGTTTATCTGTTTCGGCTTTCACGAGGTTCTCGTCATAAGGAATGGTAATATCGACCAAAAATATCCTTGACTGTGCCCGATCCATCAGCACAATATCAGGCTTATTCGCAAGAATAGTCCTGTCTGTGATGATGGCCCGGTCCCAGTAGAGCCTGGCGCGGTCATTTTCGAGCACGGCTTCCGGCAAGTACTTATAATATGGCATTTTCCTATCCACGAGACCGTATTTCAGAGCGAGCTCCTGGTGTAGAATCCTGGCTACTAGGTTGTGTCTGTGCAAATACTCAGTGTTAGAAAGCGCCGAACAACCGGAGATGACATGCCTAAGTGACTCGCCGGAATGGCGACAAGCTCGACAGATGTCGACGGCGCCATCCTTTAGGATGTATCTCCGATAATTGTTGGTCTCAATAACCTGATCCTGTATCGCACAGACAAAACCCTCGGTTTCCCCAAAGAGGTCACCGAAACGTAGCCAGTGGAGGGAGGCGACTGTGTCTACGAAAGGCTCATGTATAGCCTTGTAGAACCTCCCGTGGAGCTCCTTCTCCTTCCATACGGTCTCCCGGTCGGAAATGCACTATACTGCTGGGTCTTGCCATTGCTCGTTGGCTAAGGATAGAGGAGTAAGCCCTTTATCACACGAAATGACGTCCCTGTAGAATGGATCATCCGATCTCGCCAGAAAGTAATTACGGAGGCTGCACACTTCGCGATTATGCATGGTGAGAGCGCTCAAAAAGCCGCGCCCACCATGTTTCCGCGGCAAGTACAGCCTCATTACTGACGATCTCGGGTGATGCATCCTGTGTGACGTCATAACAGTGCGGACTTTTCTATCCAGAGCATTCAGTTCGGTCTGAGTCCACCTGAGCATGCCGAAGGTATATATGAGGACAGGCATGACCCAACCGTTATATGCGTGTGTCTTATTCACACCCGACAAAAGACTGTTGAGCACTTTTGACAAGCGTGCATAAAACACATCGCAAACTGACTGTTTCATATCCGCCTCATCGATACCTATGTTCTGTGACATACCCAGGTATCGGTATGTTTCAGCCTCAGAAAGGGTCCTTATGTTGATGGGCATAGATAAATCTATGCCCTCAGAGTTAGCAACCCTACCCCTTTCGACATGGAGGACCGCACACTTATCCGTCCCCAGCTCCATTCTAATAGAATTGCTAAAATCACAAGTGATGTTTAGCAATTCCACAAGATGTGAGCGACTGGAGGCGAATAACTTGAGATTATCCATATAGAAAAGGTGGGTCACTTTTGTACCTCCTTTCCGAAGCTGAAATCCCCTCTCAGAACCCTCCAGTAAGGTACTGAGAGGGTTTAGAGAGAGGCAAAACCAGATTGGACTCAGACAATCGCCCTGGAAGATACCCCTTCTTATCCATATGTGGTTCTCCGCAGCCGTCATCCGCTCGCTAGATGACGAAGGATCGTACTCCACTGCTCCATACACTGCCCGAGGAAGTCTCTAACTGTACAGTCAACCTTGTACAGCTCGAGGACCCTCTTCAGCTATGTATGAGGCACCGAGTCGAATGCCTTTTTGTAGTCTATCCAGGCGGCGGAGAGGTTCCGACGGTTGCGTTTAACCACCTTGCCAATGACCGCGTCAATGAGGAGTGGTTCCTTGGTTCCACGACCACCGCCCCGACATCCATTTTGAGCGCGCGACATCACCTGATTTGCGTTCAGGTGACGAGTGATTCTCGCGCTCAAAATGGATGTTAGTGTCTTGTATATGGTAGGTAGACACGTTATGGGGCGGTATTTGCTCAGGTCTGTGGAATCCCGGTCTTTAGGAACCAAATGAGTGATCCCAGTAGTGAAGAGGCTCGGGAGTGACTTTTGGTCGAGAGCCTCTTGAAACTGTCGGGCGAGCACAGACCGTCAAATGTTATGACATTGCCAACTTTATTTTATAAGTTTAGTTTCCATATGATCCCTACGACTAGTCTTTCATGGAATTTAGAAGTTATAGTTGTAATTTTTTAATACAATTAGACAATCAATTGTACCCTGACGAAACAAGCAGTTCGTTACTACAAAATGATATTGAAATTAATAAACGTACTTACTTGGGTTTGGTTATCTTTGATTTGTACAAGAAAATAGAAATAAAATAATTAATAATTTAATAGTTAAAAAACAATTGCAATTATGATCGACAGTTAATTAATCTAAAAATATTATTTTACTTACTTTATTGACTTTCCGTTTTAATCCTTCCAATACTTTGATTTGAAAACAGGTACGTCAAAACTATTACAAATTACTTGCAAGTTTTATTGTAATTCCGCCTCTAATTTTATGTCGCTTGCAAACAAATCTTAGTAGGAAAATTTGGGAATTCTTATATGTTGGCGCTGACGCGAGGTGACACACAGTCGGCCGGGTGGCGGCAGCGCGGTGTACGAAGGGGCGCGATGGGGAATGCTCGCCAGTATTGTTGTGCGCGCACGCTATTGGTTCCTCTTATTTGCTGCGCGCTTTGAAAAAGCGATGTTTCCTAATATACAGTCGCACACAGCTTTCTATGCACGACGCGCGACGATGTTTTAAAAGGAAGGAAAAATTATTTATATCTATTGTTTTATGACTGAACTAGTGAACGAAAAGGTAAATAGAATGAATAAAAATTGTGCAGTAAAGTTAAATGTATTGAGGAAGAATACCGAAAAATTACCATGTGGTCAACCTGATGACGGAAACATTTATCATTCGCATTGATGATGATGATTCTGATGAAGTAGCATCCAGTAACACCAACACACCATCGACATCCGGCTTCATGTTCCATGTTCTAACGGTATAATGGACGGTGTCACCTTAGCTTAAGTTTTCTTGTTACAAACTACTTTTATTTACGATTGAAATAAAAAATAATGCTCAAGCATACATTATCCATTTTTAATTTCAACCTCTTCCAAAGTTCTAAGAAGCTAGTAAAGTAACTATTATGATTCTACAATAAAACCATTAATTACTATTATAATATTATAAAACAACAGCCTAGTACCATGTAGTACTTTAGAACGCGACTGTACCCATGCGCAGACACACCCCCTCCACTGTCGCTCAGCGTCGACGGACCTGTACGGAGCTAGATAAAAGAGTTTGGCTTCGACGCGGATATTGACCCTAGTCAGCTGATTTTATGATTTATTTATTTTAAATTCCACTGCTGGTTTAATATTTAAGTATTTTCATGATTCTTTTTAATGAAATTAATGTTTTATTTAACTATATCAACACGATGGAGCGTGAATGAAGCTAATAAAACGTTGTGAAAAGATGATTTTTTTTTCATCAGGATCGATTTTATATTTCACCCATCATCTAAGATATAGTTAGTACTGTCGTCTGTCTTCGTTTTCGGGAGCGTTTCAAAAATACCCTGTATATATTAAATATACTAACACAAATAAAACATAAATAAATAAAAACCCAACCAAATGGAAGCCCTCGGCAGGGGAGACCAAACGGCCGAGGGTTAGGGGGAAAGGGAAAAAAACCGGCGGACAATGCGGGCGGTGTTGAGGAGCCTTCTGCATTTGAGCACGGAGCGGTCCTTCACGGAGTCCCAGTCGCCTCAGATGACCCGAGAGGCTGATCAGGATTAGACCGTTCGCAGAAACGACCACAGGAATAATTTCGGTCGGCAGACCACCCCATTACGTCGGTCACCCGTGAGCCAGGTCTAGATATTTTGTCAGTTTATCTGTTTCGGCTTTCACGAGGTTCTCGTCATAAGGAATGGTAATATCGACCAAAATATCCTGACTGTGCCCGATCCATCAGCACAATATCAGGCTTATTCGCAAGAATAGTCCTGTCTGTGATGATGGCCCGGTCCCAGAGCCTGGCGCGGTCATTTTCGAGCACGGCTTCCGGCAAGTACTTATAATATGGCATTTTCCATCCACGAGACCGTATTTCAGAGCGAGCTCCTGGTGTAGAATCCTGGCTACTAGGTTGTGTCTGTGCAAATACTCAGTGTTAGAAAGCGCCGAACAACCGGAGATGACATGCCTATGACTCGCCGGAATGGCGACAAGCTCGACAGATGTCGACGGCGCCATCCTTTAGGATGTATCTCCGATAATTGTTGGTCTCAATAACCTGATCCTGTATCGCACAGATAAAACCTCGGTTTCCCAAAGAGGTCACCGAAACGTAGCCAGTGGAGGGAGGCGACTGTTCACGAAAGGCTCATGTAGCCTTGCAGAACCTCCCGTGGAGCTCCTTCTCCTTCCATACGGTCTCCCGGTCGGAAATGCACTATACTGCTGGGTCTTGCCATTGCTCGTTGGCTAAGGATAGAGGAGTAAGCCCTTTATCACACGAAATGACGTCCCTGTAGAATGGATCATCCGATCTCGCCAGAGTAATTACGGAGGCTGCACACTTCGCGATTATGCATGGTGAGAGCGCTCAAAAGCCGCGCCCACCATGTTTCCGCGGCAAGTACAGCCTCATTACTGACGATCTCGAGTGATGCATCCTGTGTGACGTCATAACAGTGCGGACTTTTCTATCCAGAGCATTCAGTTCGGTCTGAGTCCACCTGAGCATGCCGAAGGTATATATGAGGACAGGCATGACCAACCGTTATATGCGTGTGTCTTATCACACCCGACAAAAGACTGTTGAGCACTTTTGACAAGCGTGCATAAAACACATCGCAAACTGACTGTTTCATATCCGCCTCATCGATACCTATGTTCTGTGACATACCCAGGTATCGGTATGTTTCAGCCTCAGAAAGGGTCCTTTGTTGATCATCATCATCATCATCATTACAGCCCTTCACAAGTCCACTGCTGAACATAGGCCTCCCCTGCTGAATGCCACAGCACGGTCCTGAGCCACCCGCATCCATCGACTTCCTGCATGTCTTACCAGGTCGTCACTCCATCTAGTGGGGACGCCCTACACTTCGTCCGCCGGCATGAGGCCGCCACTGAGAACCTTTTTCCCATCGGTTGTCGGTTCTTCGAGCCATATGGCCGGCCCATTGCCACTCAGCTTACTAATCTGTTGTTGGGTTATGTCGGTCACTCTGGTTCTACTGCGGATATCCTCATTTCTAAGTTTATCACGCAGTGAGACCCTGAGCATAGCTCTCCAGCGCTCGCTGAGCGACCTGAGCCTCATCCGGCCAGCAGTGAAGGACCACGTCTCAGTTCCGTAGGTCATCATGACCTTATGTTGATGGGCATAGATAAATCTATGCCTCAGAGTTAGCAACCCTACCTTTCGACATGGAGGACCGCACACTTATCCGTCCCCAGCTCCATTCTAATAGAATTGCTAAAATCACAAGTGATGTTTAGCAATTCCACAAGATGAGCGACTGGAGGCGAATAACTTGAGATTATCCATAGAAAAGGTGGCTCACTTTTGTACCTCCTTTCCGAAGCTGAAATCCTCCCAGAACCCTCCAGTAAGGTACTGAGAGGGTTTAGAGAGGCAAAACCAGATTGCACAAGGACAAACGTCCAGACCCGGAACAATTATTTGTAGGCCATACTAATAATTTTTCCGTGCGAGATTCGAACCCGCGGAGCCGTCAAAACAGTATAACAGACATTTAAAAATTTAAATAAAATTTAAATGTCTGTTATAGACAGTCGAATTAACTGTCTTTTATTGAGGAGAGGGAGTTATTTGTATGCAATTAGTGGATAAGCATTTTTAAAATGTTTTTATGTCTGACTGTCTGTTCGTGCTAATCTTCGGAATGGCTAAACCAATTGAGATGAAGTGATGAGAGAGTAATGCAAGTAGCTTTCTAGGATATATTTATCCAAAAAATGAGATTTTATTTTGGAAAAAAAAAGAAAACTTATAAAATAAATAATATTTAAATATAATCTAATTAACGCCACATTAATGGATACTATTCAGACGATACCGGGGCGGTCGCTAGTGAATAATGAAATCAATTAATTTTTAACCACAATCTATCGTCACAAAGAATGATTAATTTAGACATGTCTCTCTAAAACGCACCATCCAATAACATTGAGCAAATGTAATTTACTCAATGTTATTGAGTAAATTACAGCTCCGCTTAACATCTTTTGACGGAGTTTTGGTACGAAATCAATAGGAAAGTGTTATTTTATCATTGCACAAATTTTCAAATAAAGACGAAGTTAATGATCAGAACATTGGACTGCTGTGCTGTCAATGTTGGAGAAAGTGATCAATAATAAAGTGAATTGAATAGATTAAATAACACAAAAAGCCCACTCAAATATGTTTGATGAATCAAATGTTAATTAGGGCATCATGACGACTGCTGTCCGTAAACAAGGTCAAAAACTAATTACGGAGACACAGTCCAGACGGTAAAGTTGAAAATATACAAGATTGCACTGTTCAGTGCCTAGCGAAATCGTATTGTAACTTTGTGTAACTGTGCTTAGATATAAATGTTTCTAAAAGGCTCAAATATTTTCCAATTTACAGAAAATGGACAAAGAATAGATGGACATTTTTCGAATATATTTTAAGATTTCATTTGAAAGACTCAAACAAAAGAATATAAGGGAAAAAATAACTTAGATCTATAGTATATAGATACTTTTAGTGAGTCTCCTTATTCACGAACAACAGTTTTTAATTTATTTGCTAAATTCAAGTGGACAGGGAAGCTGTGATGATGAAGCGAAAACAATTCGGTCACCAACTGCGGTCAACAGGTCTTCAGTAATGCAGACTTAGATCAGTAGTAGTGCAAATTATGATGCCGCATAAATTTGCCGGTGAGTAGAAAGATGATCGGGTAAATCGGTATCAGTTTATAATAGAGAAGTTAGAGGTCGGCGAGTGAGACGATTGGAGATGGAACGTCACTATGATAATGAAATAAAGCCACAGCCAGACGATCGGCCAGTCTCCACCCTTTCGTTGTTGACTTACCACGCATTCGAACCAAACGGTTTGCTACATCGGTTGTGATGCGTACAGCAAAGGAGTGGAATAAGTTGTCAGCATCTGTATTTCCATCCGATTACAATGTGGGTGTATTCAAGGCAAGAGTGAACAGGCTTTTGTTAAGCCAGTGCTCTTCACTATCTTAGGCTACATCAGCACTTACCATCAGGTGGAATTGTAGTTAAGCGCTGGCTTAGTATAATAAAAAAAGTCAATACATAAAAGATAAGCCAATTTAAACTAAATGTCACCGTGCGTGAAACATACAGAATTCAATCAGTCCGCAAGACGGGTCATATTACAACTGGTGCTCTGGAATTAAAGTATGGTTGAATCCGAGTAGTATGCGACAGTTTGTGCCCGTATCAAAGCGACCAAATTCTGCAAGATCATTCGACTTTTTTAATTCAATGATGTGATCAACATACCTTACCTGCCAAACTCTTCTGATTTAGGATCATGTGGATTTTACCAGTTTTCAAGCATCAAAGTTAAAGTCAAAATAAAGTCGTTTTTGTGATTTAGATTCACATTTGAACCTGTTTCACAATATTTATTTAGATTATTAGGGTCTCTGATGATGCTACGAGGTGAAACTGGTGGGTTTCTATAGTTAGTAAACTAATAATTTAAACAAATATTGTGAAACAAGTACAAGTGTGTACTTAAATGACAAAAATGTAGCTGAAGTTTCACCAAGTGACAACAATCGTAATTATAAATTATAAATAAAGTTGGTTGGTAAGCAAACATCAGTCACCAAAAAATGGCCGACAGATACCTGTATGTAAAATATAAACTATTTTGATCGAATATGTTAACGTGTTTTAAAGATTACGTAGAAAGGTACCTACAGTTTACTGATCTGTGAGAGTAAGAATTATTTGTTGTTTATAACAATCTTTACTTCTGAAAATAGACCAATTAAACAGCTCTATTCCTCGAGAGATATTGTCAAAAATGCTGGTAGCTAAATATACATTAGTAACTACAGTAAATGTTCAAATACGAAATTAATACTTCTGTTACTTAAAATAAATGATATGTAGATAATCTAGGCACAGCTCATGCATCTACTCGATCCGGTATTGCTATATTGCTGAAACCTACTCAATCGTTAATCGTACTGTTGTGGAAATCTGTCGAAAGCAAGCGATGTCGTTCCGGTTAAATGGGGTTTCAAACGGAACATTAGCCACAATCCGTGAACACTGGTAAGCGTCGAGCAATTGTCACTCAAAGGGTCGCTTTGAACTCGAATTAAGATACGGTGCCAACACGTCCGAATTAGAGTGCGGTTTAATTCTGTTTCAATTAGTAAAGGATTATGGTTCCATATATCTGTGTGAAGAATCAATCCATTTATGCGAACTGTTGTCGTAATTTAAAAAAAAATGAAATTTACACTTTTTAGTTATTTTTTATTAGCCGACGAAAAAGGAGGAAGTTCTCAATTCAACTTTAGGCTCTTTTTTCGTAAGTCGCAATATCGTCGTTAATTGTAAACTGATTTTGATAGTTAGTTTTGTTAAATAGAGTAAGTTCTTAATGTTACTATTTAGATGACATTTTAATTTTTACCTTGAGCTTGTATTTTTCTTTAGTCCACTTTAAATGGTTAAAAAAATATAGTTTAATAAAAAGTTAAAGCTGAATTTAAAGAACTAAAAAGAAATAAATAATTTCTACATAATATCCTCTAAAGTCGGAGCTTTATTTGTTTTATAGACCATGTCTAGGCACTGAACAGCCTTTAGACCGGAACACAGCAGTACATGCAGTAATACTTGATGGTAGAAATAGCTACCCAGACTCCTAGACAGAAAATAAGACTTACCACCTAGATATTAAAGTTTAATTAGACTGTGTACTCGTTTGCCGCCCCCTATTTATAAAATAAAAAAGTACATATCATATATTTTTCATTACTTGGTACTGAGGTAAATATTTGCCATAGTTTGCATAATAATATACACATATTTATTACTCTTTCTATTGAAACCATGAATTTGTTTCACAGTAATCTGTAGGTCGGCGTTAGTTGGAAAATTTACGGGCGGTTCCCCGGAAAACTCGTTTTGCAAGCGCATGAAAGGATAGGTTCATTTGTTTCTATGTAAATTATGGAAATCATGAGGACGGTTGGTCCATAGATATTTTTAGATTAAACTTATGAGGGAATTATCATATGAAAGTAATTCAACCTTTGTACTCTAGGCATATTTATGATAAGAATCTATGAAGAAAGAAAACTTTTATTTTATATCAATATAATATACCTAGTGGTCAGTGTCTACCGTGTGGTAGCGCTAAGGGAATTTTTTGACGTGAAACGTCTTACCATCATTCAGAAACATACGGAAACCAGGTCTGAAAAGTGAACCGTAATGAAAAGGTATATATCGTCTTGCCTTACTAATAACAAAACTGTTAGTCTTAGAGACCTAAGTAAAGTGTCATTATTTAACTTATATAGTCGGCTTGCTGTTACGTTTGCATCAGGGCCGGGCGGGTTGGCTTGGAAGGGGCAAAGCGCGGATTGACCAAAACTGGAGCTCTTTCTCTTTTCTAACACTAAATGCGACTCGCTGACATAGACGTTTCACGTTAAACCAACCAATGGACGTGTGCCGTGACACAGCCTCACCCAATTTTTTAAATAAGGGTGACAAACGAGCGTCCAGTTCACTCGATAGCATCCTCTATAAGGAATCAAAATGCAGATTTTATGACTAAGATGAAATTCCTCTTAATCAGTAAAAAGGTTCCGCGTTGCTAGTCAAAATGTTTTCTTGGAGGCTCTCTATACACTTCTGACAGGAAAACAGTAGTGAAGCCACTGCTATTTAGCGGCAGGAATTTTTACCCACATAGCCAGTTAGTTCCAACTTTATGTACTGTACGGCATGACAGTAAATTAACGCAGTATAAATGACGTCATTAAAAATATTTTAGGGGTGACTCTGAATGATAGGATAAGAAAAGAGTGTGGTATGCTAGAAGATGTTGTGAACAGGATTAAGAAAAAGTTCTTTGGTGGTTCGAACACGAAGAAAGAACGAATGGAAAAAGAGTGACAAAGCAAATTCATGCTGCAAAAATGATTGGCAGAGTTGGCAATGCTCACCCTGGTTTTAGTTTTGTAATTTGGCATGGTTGTCGGTTCTTCGGCCATATAGCTCGAAGAACCGACAACCGATGGGGAAAAAAGGTTCTCGAGTGGCAGCCTCGTACCGGTAGGCGAAGTGTAGGGCAACCCCCACTAGATGGAGTGACGATCTGGTAAGACATGCAGGAAGTCGATGGATGCAAGTGGCTCAGGACCGTGCTTTGTGGCATTCCTTGGGGGAGGCCTGTGTTCTGCAGTGGACTTGTGAAGGGCTGTGATGATGATGATGAATTTGTCATGTGTGTAGATGTAAGTGTTGGAATAAATTATGTCTTTTAAGTTAATCGACCGAATTGACGATATTGTATTGAATATGAGCCGAATTAAGAACAACCTTTAACCGATGAGCATGTATGCGTAGATATATGGATTTGAAAAAAGTAAAAGAGGGTCAGTAAAGTTACAGCTTATATACGTCCCACAGCTGGGCACAGGCCACCTTTCATTTCTGAGAGGGTTTTAGGGCAAGGAAATATCCGCCGCACTGCCCCAATGCTAGTTGGTGAACTTCACATGTCTTAGAAATATCTTTTTTTTGTTATTTCTCAGACATGCAGGCTTCCTCACGATGTTTTCCTTCACCGCCGAGCACGTGGTAAATCATCACTTAAATTACAATAAGCAATTTCATTGGTGCCGTCGGGGATCGAACCCGGGTTACTCGCGTACTGTGAAATCTACAGCGAGTATTTAGCCGCTGAGCTACTACGGCTTACGGAGGTGTCAGGATCGTGCCAAATGGAAGTCTGTAGTATCTGCTTACACCCCTGGGTGATGGGCGGGAGAGTTTGTGGTGATTATGATTACCTACTCTAATTGACTCTTAGGCAGGATAGGAATCCTACCACAGAAGGATAAATAGATTTGATAATAACTAGATTTTCAACGAAATTAGGTTTTAATGTCTCTCATAAAAAAATACTCAATACTTTTCTAATGCAGCGATGTGTAGTTCATTAAATAAAATAAAGCGTACCTTTGTTGCTTCGTGCTCGCACGCAAAGTTCATTAGCGCGTGTAACACTGTATGATATTATTCACATAATGTTTTTTTTTATGGTGGCCACACATTTTTTATATAGAATAAGGTTGACAAACGAACACACAGTCCACCTGATGGCAAGTGGATATTGAGGCCCATAGACACATACTTCTATACTCGATTAAAAACTATAATGTTGATGCGTCTCCAGAGGATTAAGATACAATACCTCGTTACTAGTAAAAAGAGTCTCCAGTTCTCTTCGAATGTGTTCACCATGAGACATTAATCAGGAAGTTACAGTACTATGGTGTCAAGAACACAGCGCTTAAACTTATTATTTCATATTTAAGTAATAGAACGCAGAAAGTTATTATCAATGGCAAAAGTTCTTCCGGGTCACCTGTACTAATGGGTGTTCCTCAGGGCTCGATTCTATGCCCATTCCTATTTCTAGTGTATATTAATGACTTACCTTACCTTGTAGGGGATAATAATGATATAGTATTATTTGCTGATGATATTTCCTTGATTTTTAAACTTAAACGTCAATCATTTAAATGTGACGGAGTGAATAATGCTATATCAAAATTAGTGCATTGGTTTAACGTTAATAATCTACATTTAAACGGAAATAAAACTAAATGTATTAAATTTACAACATCGAATGTTAAAAATCTGAATACCAATGTGTTTTAAATGGGGAAGAACTGAGCCCTGTTGAATCCACTGTTTTTCTTGGCATCACTCTCGATGCAAAGCTTCAGTGGGGCCCCCATATATCCAAACTAGCAAGCAGACTAAGTTCTGCAGCCTGTGCTGTAAAAAAGATATTAGAGGTCTCACCAGTGTCAAGACAGCCAGATTAGTTTATTTCAGTTATTTCTATACCATAATGTCTTATGGGATTTTGCTATGGGTAAATGAGGCTGATTCAGAAACTATTTTTGTTTTACAGAAGAAGGCCATTAGAGTTATTTACAACCTAAAACCGAGAGAGTCTCTTAGAGATAAATATATTAACTTTGGACTCTCATTATATTTACGAAAATTTAATGTATTTTCACAAAAACAAAAGTTAAGCTGAAGCTGTATAAAAAGGGTTATTATAATATAAATTAATACATGGTTGATAATAACCTCTGGGAATGAGGTGGCCGCTCGCAAGCAGTATATAAAATAAATTTTGTAAATAGATTGTACAACTATTAATGTAAAATTTACTTTAAAAAAAGTCCCGCTGGGTTTCTTGCTGGTTCTTCCCAGGACAGAGGATTTCTGGTCATGTGGACTTCAATAAGAATTACACATGTGATCTATATTGAACAAAATTATTCTATTCTATTTTATTCTACAGTCACTATAAGAAACACAGTAGTTCGTTTGTCTGCGCTCGTTGTCACTCATATTCTATTTTTTTTAAAGAATAAGGGTGACAAACAAGCACTCAGTCCACCTGATATTATGTGGACATTGTGGACAACTAGACACATAGATAAATTTGACTTGAATTGTAATTATTGAAATTAATCTCGACTTAATTTATTGACATGTTTTAACTAAAAAATATTATCAATTAATTGATTGACATTTTTGTTTTTATATAGATGCTATTTAGTTTCCATAAGTATAGCTGTAAGTATATTTATATGCTATAATAATTAATGTCTTGGTTTTCTATTATATTCTAACATAATCTGTCTGAAAATATTTGTACGCCGGAAACGGCAGAATATTTAGGATCTGAATTATTTTGTAACAACTTAAATGTACCATATTGTAACAAATAAATCATTTATTATTATTTTGGGGTATTTATATAGTATTCTCATCTGGTTGGGCTGAATAAATATTTTAAAGGAAATAATAAATAAACATAAATATATATTTAATATACTAACATAAATAAATAAATAATACATAAATAAATAAAAACCCAACCAGATGGAAACCCTCGGCAGGGGAGACCAAACGGCCGAGGTTAGGGAAAGGAGAGAAACCGGCGGACGATGCGGGCAGTATCGAGGAGCACCGCCTTCTGCATTTGAGTTTGGAGCGGTCCGTCACGGAGTCCCAGTCGCCTCAGATGACCCGAGAGGCTGACTGGGATTAACCCGTTCGCAGAGACGACTACGGGTATAATTTCGGTCGGCAGTCCACCCCACATGTCGGTCACCTAGTGAGCCAGGTCCAGATATTTTGTTCGCTTATCTGTTTCGGCTTTCACGAGGTTGTCGTCATACGGAATGGTGATGTCGACCAAAATATCTTGACTGTGCCCGGTCCATCAGCACAATATCAGGCTTATTCGCAAGAATAGTCCTGTCTGTGATGATGTCGGTCCCAGTAGAGCCTGGCGCGGTCATTTTCGAGCACGGCTTCCGGCAAGTACTTGTAATACGGCAATTTCCGGTCCACGAGACCGTATTTCAGAGCGAGCTCCTGGTGTAGAATTCTGGCTACTAAGTTGTGCCTGTGCAAGTACTCAGAATTAGAAAGCGCCGAACAACCGGAGATGACATGCCTAAATGACTCACCGGGATGGCGACAAGCTCGACAGATGTCGACGGTGCCATCCTTAGGATGTATCTCCGATAGTTGTTGGTCTTAATAACCTGATCCTGTATCGCACAGACAAAACCCTCGGTTTCCCAAAGAGGTCACCAAAACGTAGCCAGTGGAGGAGGCAACTGTGTCTACGAAAGGCACATGTAGAGCCTTGTAGAACCTCCCGTGGAGCTCCTTCTCCTTCTATACGGTCTCCCGGTCGGAAATGCTCTGTACTGCCGGGTCTTGCCATTGCTCGTTGGCCAAGGATAGAGGGGTAAGTCCTTTATCACAAGAAATGACGTCCCTATAGAATGGATCATCCGATCTCGTCAGAAAGTAATTACGGAGGCTGCACACTTCGCGATTATGCATGGTAAGCGCGCTTAAAAAGCCACGCCCACCATGTTTCCGCGGCAAGTACAGCCTCATAATCGACGATCTCGGGTGATGCATCCTATAGGACGTCATAGTAGTGCGGACTTTTCTATCCAGGGCGTTAAGTTTAGTTTGAGTCCACCTAAGTATGCCAAAGGTATATATGAGAACAGGCATAACCCAACCGTTATATGCGTGTGTCTTATTCACACCGGACAAAAGGCTGTTAAGCACTTTGGTCAAGCGTGCATAAAACATATCGCAAACTGACTGCTTCATACCCGCCTCATCGATACCGATGTTCTGTGACATACCCAGGTATCGGTATGTTTCAGCCTCAGAAAGGGTCCTTATGTTGATGGGCATAGATAAGTCTATGCCCTCAGAGTTAGCAACCCTTCCCCTTTCAACATGGAGGACCGCACACTTATCCGTCCCCAGCTCCATTCTAATAGAATTACTAAAATCACAAGTGATGTTTAGCAATTCCATAAGTTGGGAGCGACTGGAGGCGAATAATTTGAGATCATCCATATAGAAAAGGTGGGTCACTTTGTACCTCCTTTCCGAAGCTGAAATCCTCCCGGGTCCTCCAGTAAGGTACTGAGAGGGTTCAGGAGCGGCAAAACCAGATTGGACTCAAACAATCGCCCTGGAAGATACCCCTTCTTATCCTTATGTGGTTCTCCGCAGCCGTCATCCGTTCGCCTAGATGACAAAGGATCGTACTCCACTGCCCCATACACTGCCCGAGGATGTCTCGAACTGTACAGTCAACCTTGTACAGCTCGAGGACCCTCTTAAGCCATGTATGAGGCACCGAGTCGAATGCCTTTTTGTAGTCTATCCAGGCGGCGGAGAGGTTCCGACGGTTACGTTTAACCACCTTGCCAATGACCGCGTCAATGAGGAGTGGTTCCTTGGTTCCACGACCACCGCCCCGACATCCGTTTTGAGCGCGCGACATCACCTGATTTGCGTTCAGGTGACGAGTGATTCTCGCGCTCAAAATGGATGTTAGTGTCTTATATGGTAGGTAGACACGTTATGGGGCGGTATTTGCTCAGGTCTGTGGAATCCCGGTCTTTAGGAACCAAATGAATGAACCCAGTAGTGAAGAAGCTCGGGAGTGACTTTTGGTTGAGCCTCTTGAAACTGTCGGGCGAGCACAGCGTGACACACCACGAACCCCTTCAGCCAGTAGTGATGCAGTCCGTCGAGTCCCGGACTTTTCCAGTTCAGGGCCCTACGGACCGCCTCAGCTACGTCATCCGGCGTTATGATGACGGGGTCCATGGGCGTAACACTCGCACTGACTCGCCACAACTTCCGTCCAAGGGCCCTCGCTGTGGTTTACGGGCTCTGACCACAGGCCGCGCCAGAATGCGATAGTGTCGGCCTGATTTGGTGCTGAGCCCGTTCCACGTACCATCGGCCGCTCAATGATTCATAGAGCCTCTTCTGATCACTCTGGAAGAGACGATTCTGGTTGAACCGTGTCGACCTCTCGGTATATTGCCGAATCCGTTTCCCCAAGCAGTGATTCTCTGCTTCAGGTCGTCTATGCGCTCCGTCAGTTTTGCGTTATATCCGGCTGAGACAAACTGATATTTGTCCCAGCAAACGCCATCCTGACGGTGCGCACAATTCTCAGCCTATTATTGCCCGACCTGAAGCTTATCAGTCTGCCGATGAGGGCCCTTGCCTTTGCGATACGGTCCTCAATCCTTCTTCTCCAGGCTGGGATAGCGCTACTTTGCCCAGTAGCACGTCAAGACTTGGGAAGTTTGGCACCAACAATACGGCAAACTGCCAATGCGGCGCCAAAGTATTGAGTCCGTATCGCAAAGGTCCCGGCTGGTTTCCAAAAAGGTTGCCAGCAATGGGTTCAGGGCCGTCACGACATCCCGATTCCGCTTGCTTAGGGTTATGCGTGGGAGTCGCGGTCGATTTTCGAGAGGCGTACAGCGCGTTTCCACAATCGCCTCCTCCAATTTACTCCTCATCTGCTCTAGTTCTTGGGTGACCATTCCAACATCGCCTGAATCAACCAAAGCGGGAAGATCCATGGCGGCTTCCACATATGGCTGCTGGTCTATGGCCTTAGGAGCCGCATCCCCAGCTATAGCTGGTTCATTCGATGAGGGAATAGCCTCACGCCGTAGTCGTTCGAGTTCGGCATCATCAAATATTTTCGAGCGTATGATGTACCGAACTCGGTCTGCCAGGTTTTGCTCTGTGACGGGAACAGACGGCTCCAGCTCAGCAAAAAAGCGGTGCATACGAGCCCGATACGCTGTTCCTCCAGTTTCTTCCCCTTTCGCCCTATAGTACGCCCGCAATGCGTTTATGTTCATATATTTTGTCCAACGCATGCGGCGTACTTTACCAGCGGCGGGTGCCGCTTGCCGAGTCCGAGAGGACCCTGCCGACACCAAGCCATCTGGTGGGGATGATGGATGCGAGGGACTGCTAGGTGGTCGCAGTACTCGCGCTCGGCTGGCGGCCCGCATGCTGTCGCGTCCAGCGCCAGCTCCAGACGCGCCCCGGCGACCCCCAGGCAGCGGCCCTATGCGCTTTCTATTCCTTTCCATCATCCATAAAAATGGGCGTCAATTAACGGGAGACGCCCAGGCCCGCCACCGTTTAATAGTGTGGCCGTAAGCACAAACGGGCTTTTGCACCCTCAATTCTGCCGAGGCACGGCGCTCACACCTCTTGGCAAGGTGCTGACTGACTGCGCCGACGTAGCAGTTTTGTCACTTAACTGTTACGTCAGCGGGCGATGGGGTCGTCACTTCCCTACGCCTTTTTATTATTATTATTATAGGACACAGCTATGGTTAAGAATAGCGCAGCAAAAAAACTGTGACACCTAATTTGTAGGACTCCTTTTGTGCCTAGGAGTCCTACCACCTAGTAGAAGGAGTCGCTGTTTTTTTAATAATCTATTTATATTGCATATTGCAGCTCAGGCGCTAAGTGCACGCCATGTATACCAGCGAATACCGGCGTAAAATAGCAGCTTAATGCTGCTGTGATTCGTATGGTGAGTGTAGAGATCCGGAACCCTTTTAACTGGAAACGAGATTTTCCATCTTATACCTCAAAGGTGACAACATATCTGCACCTTGATTCTTAATCGAGGATAGATGTAGATATCTATGGGCATCCACTTACCATCAGGTGGACTGTGTGTTAATTTGTGACCCTTATTATATAAAAAAAATTATTTCATTGTACACGAGCAACCAGGGTACGATACTATCTGGCACCAATGAAATTGCAATTATAATTTTACGTGCTAATTTAGCAGGTGCTATATATTTTCTGAATTTTTCAGTAATTTTTCTTCAGCTACTTGAAGGAAAATTTCTGAAAAATTCAGAAAATATTTCATAGACATGTAAAATCCGCTTACACCAATTGGGCCAGAACAACAGACGACTAACACCTTTTAGAAATGAGAGAAGACTTGTGCTTAACTGTGGGGCGTATATAGGCTGGAACTATAACTATAAATAAGTTGTTATTTAAAAAAACGCTACCTCCACACTCGGATTTACTCCTGTATCGTGGGGCCTACATACATAAATTGCACAAGGACAAACATCCAGACCTGGAACAATTTTATTTGTAGGCCATGTAAATACATGTTCCACGCGAGATTCAAACCAGAGGCCCTTAGCGCAGTTACTCATTGCTCAGGCACTGCGCCACGGCGCCGTCATAAAAATCTTTAAAATAAATTTTTAAGCTTCCGGTAAATTTTAGATTAAAATAGAATCAACTTATATTTATAATTATACAAACAGGTGTAAGTAAATGTCCCCTTATTAATTAATACGGTTTTTATTTCCCGGGTGAACTTTGCACGCCATGCCAAGTAACACGCAAAACGTCAGTTTTCATTAAGCGACAGTCACTGTTTTAACCTGAAGTAGTTTTTTTTTTTTAATGTACTACATTTACATAATACAGACTTCGTATACCAATACTTTGTTGTAAAAGACTATAAAGAAAATAAAATACAAGTAAATTACTCTGTGGAGTAAACTAACTTGTGTAACTTGTTTTTGTGTTTGATTATAATGTTCGTATTACGTATATCCCATTTTTATTTTTTATTATTATTTATTTAATTTATATTCATTATATTTTATGTTATATTTATTAGGTCCTTTTCAATAATGGTTTTGAAATAAAAATGAAGTCGGTATCTTCCATTGTTCACAGAGTGACGCGGAAAGCTTGTGGCCATTTTGTCATTAGTTCAGTACAATCACGACTAAGAGCCAAGTGACGCAGAGCTCGCTCATTTATTACCTTACCAGGAAACATCAGAACATGAATCATAATTAAGCAGGGATATCACTGTACTTAATATACAACTGTTGATTTAAGAATATTTTGCTCTGCTCTGAAATAACAAATGCAGTCGAATTACTTCCAATGTTTCCACTTGTCGTGTTAAAGTCATAGGCAAATTAAAAACTGTTTATTAAATTATTTACATAACTATGGTGTTGTTTATAGGAATAGTATCACCGTGTAGTGGCGATGTAAGAATATTTTTTACAGAAGAGGGGCAAACGAACATGCGGCTCACCGCTCACCTGATGGTAAATAGGTACAGCAGCCCATGAAAAACTGTAACACCAGCGGAATTGCAGGTGTGCTGCCGTCCTTATAAAAAAGAGCAGGCTCTTTTCTTGTAGGTTCCCAAGTCGTATCGGTCCAAAAAAATCAAATATCCTTTACTTCATATCGTCCCGTGGGTGTCGTAAGAAGCGAAAGAGGGAAACAAACAAGATAATATGTTTAAATGCTTTTACTAGGAGTTGAGTATGAATTTGCAATAGTAGCGTAATGGCTGATTTGAATCCAAGGCTATATTCAGGCTTGTAGTCCTTTCTTTAACAAATTTAGTTACTGTCGCTTTAGCTATATCGCAATAACATGAGTAATGGTGTGAGTATTAAAACGCAGTTAGAATTTCGCCTGCTATTTCGCTATTTTCATATATGTGAACTCTTTTGCTTGTGTTTGCGTTTAATTATAACAAGAGTAAACAAGCGCAAAATAAAACTTGCTTTGAAAACATAAAGGCTCGCTCGTATGCTAAGGTTCAGTCATTAGACGTATATTTTCGCTACGGTAAATAAGTAGGAGTTATTTGATTTCCTGAATGTACGCTGCTGAGTTTATTGATGTTTGCTTAATATTCTAATTTGTTTATTTGACGTGTTATTTATTAAGATTTTTTCTTTAGTTATGGATTCGTGCGGTTAAATTTTTACCACTGTAAAGTAATATGAAATTATCCCTTATAATATTTTTTGAATTCTCTCTCTCTCTCTCTCTCTCTTAGTGCTCATGTTTCACAATGTGAAGTTTTTGGGAGATTTTGCCGACAGCTTAATCCTGCGGACAGTCGAAGTCAATGGTATCTCGCGTTCGTAAGGTACTTAAGTAGATAAAATAACTTCAGGTTTATATCAACATCGGGGCTTTTATTAAGTCGTTCTTAGTTCACATAGTTCACATGTAGAGGCACTTAATTCTCGAAATCGCGTCACTATTACGTATCGAACGTAGTCCAATTCAAACCACCAACACTCACCGACAGTGGGTTTCCCGTCAAAAAATCCCTATTTATATATAGCACAATTAATAATTCATAACATTACAGATAGCAATCTATCCATACTAATATTATAAATGCGAAAGTGTGTTTGTTTGTTTGTCGGCATGGCATGATTTTTTGTATGGGGATAGTTCGGTGACTGTAGAGTGACATAGGCTACTTTTTTCCGCAGAAAAACATCTCATTCCCGTGGGAACATCGAATATGTTGCACAAGTTTGTCCTTCTTTCACGTCGCAACAGAGCGTCGGCATGGCATGATTTTTTGTATGGGGATAGTTCGGTGGCTGTAGAGTGACATAGGCTACTTTTCTCAGCGGAAAGACATATCAATCCCGTGGGAAAATCGAATATGTTGCAAAATTAAATTAAGCTAGGTGGCGCCACTGATTATTTGTATGGGGATAGTTCGGTGGCTGTAGAGTGACATAGGCTACTTTTTCAGCGGAAAACATATCATTCCGTGGGAAAATCGAATATGTTGCAAAATAAATTCAGCTAGGTGGCGCCACCGTGATTCTACAAGACGGACGACGGTACGATGGACGAACACAGAAGGTCAGAATATCTGGATTATTATGTCTTTTACCAAAATTAAGATAAAAATGTATGGATCTGTATTTTCCACGCAGGACCGGAAGAGAGCGATAAAAACATAAAATTCACCAGCTGATTTTCTTCAAACGTTTTGGTGCATCGTAATTCACAATAGGCGATAACCTCGCAGACGATATTAAGTAATCCGTTGATGCTCTGCCTACCCCGCAAGGGTTGCAGGCGTGATTATAAGTATGGATCAGAAATACTATCACCACCTGTCACGCTTTCACCCTTAACTATTACTTAACAATGGTAGAAACAGTTCTTAGTAAGCCTTATTAATAAGCCTTAGTAATATTTATTGAACGGAAATGAATACAGTTCTTATATGTGGTTATGAATGAATCGGTATTACAATAAGAAAAATTGTGCAAAATTATAAGAAAAACATTTTTTGAGAGTTCTTATTAACTAACGTATACATAGTTTAAATTGATTCCGCTAGATGTCGTTACTAGGTTTTTAAAACGCGGTAACGAAATGTTTCCTGACATGTACTTAACTCCCGCCGTTGAGCCGCGCGTCAACTTATAGTGCATACGGTACCTATACGCTTAAATTGTTTCTATTTTGTAGATTATTCGACTACCTGCTTTCGATTTCGGTTGTTTGTTATTTGCTTTGTGATTTGGTTAAGTTTGAATGGATTTATATTGGCTTTCATTTTCGGATTTGTGTATTTTCTTGGATCGGTTTTGTTGATTTGATTGGTATTCCTTTATACATATTTAGACTCTGGCTTTGATTTTGGATTTTGTTTATTTAGAATCGTGAATTGGTTTTCGTTGTTTTAGGTTGTTTAACAATATTTCAAAGGAATATTAATAGTATAGATAGTGTATACCGTACCTATACACTTACTTCTTTTTTCGTTGGTTATATTTATATTGACTACTGCTTTCGATTTCGGTTTTCTGCGATTTGTTTTGTGATTTGGTTTAAGTTGATTCGATTTTTTTTGGCTATCGTTTTCGGATTCGTGTTGTGTCTTGAATTGGTTTTGTTGTTTTGATTTTAAAAAATATTTAAAAGGAATATTTATTCCTTTTAGATATTTTGGATTTGCTTTTAAAAAAAATATTTTAAAGGAAATTTAATTCCTTTTAGGTATTTCAACGTTTTTTTTATAAATAGGTTTTTTCAGAGATGCAGTGCTTCATGTGTTCAATTGAATGGCAAAAAAGAGGATTACCGCATGCCCACATTCTAATATGGCTTAAAGAGAAGTTGCGGCCCAGCCAAATAGACGACATAATAAGCGCCGAGATTCCGGATCCTGAGCAAGATAAAGATTGTATGATACCATCGTCCGAAATATGATTCACGGTCCATGTGGAGCACGAAATTCAATATCGCCATGTATGAAAGAAGGAAAATGTACAAAGAAATTCCCTAAACAGCTATTAAAAGAAACAGTGTACAATGACAATGGCTACCCTTTATACAGACGCAGAGCTCCCGAAGATGGTGGCAGGAAAGTTACAATCAAATCTCGCTCTGGAGCGTTCGAAACCTTAGATAACAGCTGGATTGTCCCGTATTCGCCCATTCTATGTAAAATGTTTAATGCCCACATTAATGTAGAAGCATGTAGCTCTGTCCGCGTAATCAAGTATATCTGTAAGTACATAAATAAAGGAAGCGACCAAGCAATATTTAATCTCAGGAGTGAAGGTGAGGCAAATCCCGTTAATGAAGTACAGACCTTTTAAGCAGGGCGTTATGTCAGCAGTAACGAGGCAGCGTGGCGTCTCCTTGGCTTCCCTTTACACGAAAGGCACCCAACAGTTACTCACCTTGCTGTGCACTTAGAAAATGGAGAGCGTGTATATTTCACCGAAAGAAATTTCCAAGAAAGAATTGCATCACCACCAAAAACTACACTAACAGCCTTCTTTCAACTTTGTCAAACCGACCCCTTTGCAAAAACCTTGTTATATTCTGAAGTCCCCCGCTATTATATTTGGAACACATCTAGGAAGGAGTGGAAATGCCGTATTCAAGGCGCGCCTGTTGCAAATTGGCCCGGTGTAAAGTCATCAGATGCCCTTGGTCGTGTGTATACCGTCCATGTAACTAATTTTGAATGTTTCTGTTTACGACTGCTGCTGCACCATGTTCGGGGTCCTACAGGATATAAAGACCTTAAAACTATCAACGGTCAGGAATGCGCAACTTATAGAGAAGCATCTGAAGCTCTGCATCTTTTAAAAAACGATAATCACTGGGATGAAACCATGGAGGAAGCTGTGCAGTGCCAGTCACCAGCCAAAATTAGGGATCTTTATGCAACTCTCATATCATCTTGCGGGCTATCTAATGCACATAAATTGTGGCACAAATACAAAGAGTACATGGCGGAAGATATTTTGCGAAGGTTACAGCAGACACACGCGAACATGACATACAATGAACACATTTATAATGAAGCACTTGGAAAAATTGAAGATAAAGTAATAGCAATGGTAGGCAAAAAATTAAGTGACTTTGGAATGATAAGCCCTCAGCGAACAACCGAAAATGAACTTAGTGATGAAATTATACGTGAAACTAACTACGATATACCAGCTTTGCAGCAGCAAGTAGGCGAATTTGTACCCCGCTTGCTTCCCGAACAAAAACGAGTTTTTGACAAAGCATTAGGACAAATTGAATCTGGAAATGGTGCACTTTTCTTTTTAGATGCCCCTGGAGGAACTGTGAAGACATTTTTGTTAAATTTATTATTAGCGCAAGTACGGAAAGATAAAAACATTGCTGTGGCCGTAGCTTCCTCCGGTATAGCCGCCACGCTGCTAAGCGGGGGCCGCACTGCACATTCTGTTTTAAATCTCCCTCTAAATCTAGCCGAGGAAGAATCGCCGATCTGCAACTTTAGCAAAAATAGTGCACGAGGTATAATGCTACGACAATGCAAACTTTTAGTGTGGGACGAAAGTACAATATCGCATAAAAAAGCTGTAGAAGCACTAAATCGAACGCTCCAGGATTTGCGCAGCAATACCGATGTAATGGGAGGAATGGTGGTTTTACTGGCTGGTGACTTTCGCCAAACTTTACCTGTCATTCAAAAGGGCACACCTGCAGATGAAATTAAAGCATGCCTCAAGTCGTCTATTTTATGGAACAAGGTGACAAAATTCAGTTTAACTACGAATATGAGAGTGCATTTGTATAATGAAATCAATGCTGGAAACTATGCTGACACACTATTAAAATTGGCGATGGGCGGTTGGAAACGGATGCTGAGGCTGCGTTAAATTGACGAGAGATTTTGTAATTTAGTACAGAGTCATTCCGAATTAATTGCGAGCGTTTATTCAGATTTAACGAACAACATGCATGAAGACAAATGGTTATGTGAAAGGGCGATTCTTGCACCAAAAATGAGAGCGTTAACAAAATAAATTCAGATATATTAAGCGAAGTATCAGGAGCAATAACAGAGTATTTGTCAGTAGACACAGTTATGGACACAGAACAGAGCACTTCATATCCCGTAGAGTTTCTAAATTCTCTAGAGTTGTCAGGTGTGCCTCACATAAGCTTCAATTAAAATTAGGCGTCCCAGTCATGCTAATGCGAAATTTAGATGCTCCTCGGTTATGTTACGGGACAAGGCTGCGTGTGACACATTTTGGACGGAACATAATCGGTGCTACAATTTTGACAGGCGTAGAAAAGGTGAAAATGTTATTATACCACGGATCCCTAAAATTCTACAGATCTTCCTTTTCAATTCAAAGGTTGCAGTTCCTGTTAAGCTCAGTTTTGCAATGACAATTAATAAAGCGCAAGGGCAAACGTTACAGGTAGCGGGGTCAACTTAGAAAAACCGTGCTTCTCTCATGGTCAGCTGTATGTAGCATGTTCGCGTGTCAAATGCCCAGAATCTCCACATTCTTTCCCCGAATGGAAAAACATATAACATTGTGTACAGTAGCGTCTTAAAATAGTGTTCAGTTAGTTTTTTTTCCAAAATTCCCACAATCAATTAATCAGAACTCCCACAGATCTTCCCTTTCAATTCAAAATTTCCTATTTAGCTCAGTTTCTTTTCAATTCCAAATGCTGCACCTCTGACGGACATATTAAGCTCAGTTTCCTTTCAACTCAAAAGGCTGCATCTCTGACGGATCTTTTATTTGGCTCAGTTTCCTTTCAATTCAGAAAACTGCATCTCTGACGAATCAATTTAGCTCAGTTTCTTTTCAAAAGTCTGCATCCCTGACGGATAATTATGCTCAGTTTCCTTTAATTAAAAAAATATCCCATTTCCATTTGGAATAAACAGGCTATGTTCATGCTTTCCTATACGCTGCGTTTCAAAACATTTAAATAGGCTGACGAATCAATTTTGCTCAGTTTCCTTTTAATGGCTGAATCTCTGACAAATCTATAAAACTCAGTTTTCTTCCAATTCAAAAAGCAATGGATAGTTCATTTCCCAGTGATCATGCGGGCGAAGCCGCGGGTAACAGCTAGTGGAGATATAATCAAATTATAATGATTTCTTATATTTACGCGAACACTACATATTGTATAAAACTATACGGATTTTATCGCGTTAAATTTACTTACTTTAATTCCCGACATTTCGGGTGCTTTATGGTACGGTTTCCCGATGTTATAGTTAGCCCGGCTACCTTCAGTTTTTAAATATAATTTTTTTGTCCGATCTACGCATAATGATGAGCGTCGGTGCCTCACGTCAGCTATATGTTCTTTGACGCGGGTTTTAATAGATCTTTTTTGTCGTCCTATGTAAGAAACATCACATTCGCAATCAAGGTTTTACACTGCATCTTGTAGAGGGATAATACACTTGACGGATGGTAAAAATTGACTAATCTTCTTCGGCGGCTTGAAGTATGTTTTACTGGAAGCTCGCTTCAAGATGTAGCTAACCTTGTCTGTGACTCCTCTGACATAGGGTAGTACAGCAGGCACACGCTGGAGCGTGGCCGGCTTCACTCGTTCACTGCGACGTCTTGCAATACTTGCTTGACTTACTGAAACTCGGTGGCCTGATGTTTTCTGTCACAGATCCCTCGTGCTCTCTGAAACAAATATTTTCCCACGGTAGCTAACTGTGATGGATGATGGTGAGGTTCACCATTTAATTATCGGTTGGTATGGGTCTTTTTCTTATACACAGCGTGACCAATAGAGTTATCAGGATTTCAGATGACTAAAACATCTAGGAAAGCTAAAGAATTGTTTGCCTCTAACTACTTGGGATCCTATAATTAACAAAATTAGCCACTGAACCGTCCACGCTGCGCGAGTGATTCTCGCTCCACCTGTTCGCGCATTAAAATGTCACTTTTTTTTACGACCGCGCGAGACTGTCTCAACAAAAACGATTACTACTGAAAAACTACTATACCTACATTCAAATAAAAATATTCTCAAAAAGCTCAAAGAAATAATTTAATTTGTTAAAAGACAATTTGTCAAATTAAAAATAAAGGAAGAAAATAAAGCTTAATATGGGAATATCAAAAAAACTATATTTATGTTTTATTTCGAGTTTTAAAAGAAAAGTATAATATTTACTGGAGACCATTATTTTATATTATAATAGTACATGATATTCCCTTTAAAATGACACCAATATTATTTATTCTCCTTGTACCTTTTTTTTTTTTTTGCGGATGGAAATCATCTAATGACGCCTTTCGCTGTGGGTGGAGCGGAAGGGAGTGTCAGACTTTTACTGACTAAAACCATCCGTGTTCCTTCAGTGCCCTTACGTTCCGGAGCCGCGGTATCTCTTTCGAACAGCCCGCAGCCCCGGCAGGATTCTCCTTGTACCTAGATTTACATACTTACTCCGCTCGAGTAAAGTCTGGAAATGTTCGGATATTTTAAAAGATATTGATAATAATCTTAAAATAGCTATAGAAAAAATTCTAAATTTAACTTTAAATACAACAGCCTGGACTCAAGCTACTTTACCTATAAATTTGGTGGTATTGGTGTGAGAAATCTTTCTAGCGTTGCATTGCCTGCTTTCCTTTCTTCCGTGCATAGTGTCAGTAATTTATGTAACATAATTTTAAATAATAAAGTAGACCTGTGCTTTGCTACGGAGGCAGGGCAGACATGGCAAACGCTCTGTCCCGGCGAAAATATTCCATTGGAAGTTAACCAACAAAAACAGTGGGATATTCCGTTGGTACAGAGGGTGCAGAAAGATTTGTTTAATAATTTCCATAGTGACCAAGATAAGGCACGCCTTCTAGCTGTTTCGACTAAGGAATCTAGTCACTGGTTACACGCTTTGCCATCAAGTAATATCGGCACATTACTTGATGGGGAAAGCTTGCGCATCGCTGTAGGAATCCGACTAGGGCGGCGATTTGTCAACCCCATCAGTGCCCTGTGGTAGCAGCGTCGACAAGTTTGGGCTCCACGGACTTTCTTGTAAGAAAAGTGCTGGTAGGTTTTCACGGCACGGTTCTTTGAACGATGTCATCCGAAGAGCTCTTGTCTCTATAAATGTTCCCTCGGTTTTAGAGCCTTGTGGAATATTTAGAGACGATGGCAGGAGACCCGACGGTATGACATTGGTCCCTTGGGAGAGAGGTAAAGCCCTAGTGTGGGATGCTACTTGCGTAGACACTTTGGCGGCCTCTCATCTCAGGGGTACCTCGTTCAGAGCCGGGGCGGCATCAGAGGCAGCTGAACTGAGTAAGTGACGCAAATATGAGTCTCTGAGAGATGACTACATATTTGTGCCATTTGCTGTAGAGACTATCGTTTCGTGGGGTCCACGTGCGGTGAAGTACCTAAAGTTAACTTTAAACGAGTTACGCTCGTATTCTGTGAGAGCGTTGTGCTAACCCGGTCCAGCTGACCCATTCGTGCTACAACCATAATATGGCTCTACCACTTAAAATACAAAACGTAGAAAAATAATAATTGAAATTCTATTGACACAATTATACGATAACAATTGCATAGCACACAATGCCAATGCACAATGCTCGGATGAGCCCCAAATTAGTATGTTACTAAATCTATGGCCTCAAACCGTCGCTTAGTTGCATAACGATGAGTGAATCAAACGATTCTTGTACAGAATTACGTTTCGGTTCGATCTCATGCGTTACGTTAGCTTATAGATTGGCTTATGATTCAACAACAGCAGGTTCACAGAATAGTGTGACCGTAAAAACGGTTGATTTAATTCGGTTTTCTAATACATTTTAGACATATAATACGTTAAAAAATCTAAAGCGATCACATTAGTACGTTTGAATCGTTTTACACTTTACAGATGCGCGCGGCGTTTGGTACAAAACAAACGAACTGTGTGAATTCTTTGGTTTAGTTAAGCTGACTGAGACAGTTTCGGTTTTGGCGATGCTCACGTATTTCATTGACAAGATACGGTAGCAAAATTAAACGAAAATATTTTTCAGTTCATTAGGTTTGACTGTAATAGTAAGAATTCACCCATATGTGTGCACACACCATTGGAAACCGTATAAGAAAAACGTTTCAGAAAACCGTATCGTATCAATCCGCTTTAATAATAAACAAACGATCAGCCGTCAACGGTAATACGTGGTATATTATACAATTCTTGTTTAAACGTACGCGTTGACATTAATGATTTAATTTTACAAAATTAAAGTGATAAACGAACTTACGCAACCAAACAACCAACTTGAGCAACCAACTTCAAATATATAACGCTACAGAACGCAGTGTCACCTCTGAGGACTAAGACTTCACAGCTTTTAATTCAATCATATTATACTTCAGACCCAAACACAGCTATAAACTCACTGCTCGCTACTAGTCCTAGGTGGTAAAATCGCTGTCTTACCGTAACAAAAGCCTATTGACTTTTAAGACGCCAAGATTATAGTCGGACGAAAATATAGACGCCGGCAAATAATTTCACTCCTTTCCTGTACGCACTAAGGAAGACGAAGCAAACTGTTTATTTGAATTTGTGGAATATTAAAAAAAAAGAGGTGAAGGCCCGTCGACCGCCCAGTTATCAAATGGTGGAATAGGGAGAGAGAAATAAAGGTGTGCAATTGTGCACACTCTTCGATATAATATATGCTAAGGAATACCGAGAAGCTGGCTACTCTAGCCCTGTGCTCGAGGATGACAAAATTGATATCAACGAAACAAAAGTCACCAGGTCTCCACTAACGACAACGGTGCTAGGTGGCATTTTACAGCACCAGCCCGTAATATGTGTCGGTAGTATTTCTTGAACGATCGACCAGAATTGCGCTTTTAAAAATGTCAAAAGCTCTCCCGGCATGTAGTACCGCCGCACCCTTGCAAGAAACCTTGTTTTCTTGCGGCTATTGGCCCTGAACTCAATGGACCGCCTAGGTTCAAGTTCGGAGAAATCTCAATCCCTAATAACTGAACACGGTCGTTGTACTCAAAAGATACATCCCGGAAGTAAGAGGTGGGGTGGCGAGCTCATTTTGCGGGTTTTGAACATTCAAAAGTATGGCATGTAATTGTAATTAACAATTTTATTGGTGCCAGCGGGGATCAAAACCCGGGTTGCTCGCGTACTGTGAAACTTACAGCGAGCGCTAACCATCTGAGCTACCACGGCTCTATTAATTTATGTACTTTAATAAATAAGACGAGAGACCTTTTAACAATGAGCACATTTGCTCACGGGACTAATATTTCTTAATTTTTATATTAAATTGAAGTTTAAATTTTCTTCAAGCTGCATCATTTAAACGCTGTGATGTGTGCATTCTATAGAACGCCTGTAACGATCAGGTAATAATATATGAAATATCGTTTATTCCATACTTTAGGCATTCCATAAAATATTAAATACAAGGGCGGCAAAGTGTGCTAATTGTAACTAGTTCTTTTTCCAACTATCTTCTATTCTATTCTATTTGTGCCTAATTTATATAAATATTTTTGATGCCCACCACGCCGCTTGACCCATGGGCTATCCCAGCCACACCTACCGTCGCTGATATCACTTGATTAGTGCTTCGTATTTTGGCATTTTTATTCACTAATACTACGGTGTAATATTCATTGTTTATACATTCATAATAATGACTAGCTGTTCCCCGCGATCGTACTGTATATAATATACTTTCATATGCATTTGGTAAAAAGCTGTTATTCTGACATTACAAACACACACTTCAATTTTGTTTATTTGTATAGATTTGATAACTTTTAAAAGGCGGATTTTTGGTCATATGATAATAATTTAACCGGCCTCCCAATGGCATTGTATATAATTCTCAGATATTATGTACATTGCCTAACTGTGTCGTGGCGGTGTAAGAATATCCACTACCCCATATCATCCCGTGGGTGTCGTAAGAGGCGACAGAGAGAAATAAATCAGGAGATGGGCAGCAGCGTCTTCCTTAAACGACTAAAAATAAAAAACTGCGGTTGCCAAACCGCTTGGCAATGGCAACTATGGCAAATATCCCCCCTATGAGGCAATCTATGGGGGAAGCCTATGTTCAGCAGTGGACTTTAATAACATGTAACGGTAATCTGTGTAAGCCGGTATTCTACAGAATATCTAGGCATTCTATAGAATGCCTGTTAAATGTCCACGGGTTAGCCTTTGGGTTACCCCAGCCACACCCTGACCTGCCTACACTGATATGACTTGATAAGTACTTTGTATTTTGGCATTTTTGTTCACTGATTCTACGGTGTAATGTTCTTTTTATACATTTTATAACTAAATTTAGTTGGTCATTATAGGACACTTTACCCACTATTCCAATGGCGTTCTATATAATTCCTAGGTATTATATACATTGCCTAGGTAACGTATGTAATGGTTTAAAATAGATAAAATATTTTATACATTTCATAGGTAATATTTTACAATTAATTGAGTAGAATGACTAGGTATTCTACTAAATTTTTAAATTTATTAACATTGCCGGTAACATTCTGATATTGGAACCGTATTTGTTTAGCAAAAGAAGGCCGTACCGGCGATTTATAACTTAAATTTTAAAGAATCACTCAGATAATTTTTTTAAGAAAAAAAAATTACTTTTTTAATATATTCTTGAAAATATTTACTTATCTTAAAACATAAATAGCTTTGTAATAAACAAAGATGTTCATGCTTTACACACTAGGAACAAACATAAGCTTGTAATACCAGTCACTAGACTCCACAGAATTAGTAATTCATTTATAGGGCAATGTACAAACATTTACAACAAAATCCCAGAAAATGTTCAAAGTTTGTCAATCAGCAAGTTTATAGTCTTATTATAGAAAAAATTGTACAAAAAGGGTTGTTATAATATCGATTGAATACATGAATGAAAATAACCCCTAGGAATGAGGTGATCGCCAAAATGCCGGTTCTATTAAAATTCATATAAATATTGTACGAAATTATTGTAAAGTTATATAAGTTTATAAAATATAATCCCGCTGGGTTTCTTGTTGGTTATTCCCAGAACGGAGGTAATTTTCGAGCCAGCGGTAAATAAAAGAAAATGACTTTCAACCAGTATTATCTATTATTATGAATAAAAATTAATGTATTCTATTATATTTGTGGCGGCGCTGTCGTCGCGCCACAAGCGAAATACATCGAAGCCTAAATCGCGCTATCAAAGTTCCGAATTAAAAACAGTATATATAGAATAGCTCCGAACTACCACTCGGAGCGTTGGCCGCTCCCCGGGCCGATTACCTTGCCCGGCGGGAGATCTTCCCTTTTCCTTCCACCCGCCACAGTGGTGACCCCGACGTGATATGAACACGCAACCAACATCCTTCGGAAACCCACAAATTCAAACCCTCGTCATCGTTCTCAAGTACCCCATTCATTTGCTCCCGAGCTAAATATTCAGTCTTCACATCCTGCAAGCCAGTTCAACTTGTCTTCATCTCGACTCACCGCAAATTTATAAGGCAGACTTCTGGCACTTGCTTCCGGCACATCGTTCTCACCGGCATCACTTGCCAGTGCGTAGTATGGCATGCATTATACACCGCCATATCGTTCGTACCGGTGTCACTTGCCCTTACGCACACAGCATGCATTCCCCACCGGCATTAAGGACACACCGGCAATCGGACTGCACTATCGACCTCCGGTCTGAGCAGGGGGGTGATGTGGCGGCGCTGTCGTCGCGCCACAAGCGAAATACATCGAAGCCTAAATCGCGCTATCAAAGTTCCGAATTAAAAACAGTATATATAGAATAGCTCCGAACTACCACTCGGAGCGTTGGCCGCTCCCCGGGCCGATTACCTTGCCCGGCGGGAGATCTTCCCTTTTCCTTCCACCCGCCACATATTCATACATACATAAATAAATATATTATATATGTCAGCCGATATACATTATTCTAAGCTTTAAGCTGATTACAACAGAACACAATTCCAATATCCATTACTAGGATACGCCAAAGAGAAACACTAATACGCTTAAACTAATTAGAACAAGTTAATAATGGTAGCGGTTGCTTAGTAATTAGATAAAATTGGATATGTTTGTAGAAGAGAGGACTAACACGAGGCATGTAGTTCTTTTATTAGCATCTTCCAATCACACAAGGTTCTAATTCAATAAAATCTGAAGTAATTTTTTTGAACTCATAACATTTCGATTTAATTCAAGACTCAATTCGACTGTATGTTATTTTCTGCTACCCGACATCTTCGTCGATTATTAACCTATTTTAAAGATCCTATGGAACCCTTAAGGATTTTAAGGATATTTTGATATGATAATAAAAAAAAATTAAAACATATTTTGATTCTTTTGAGTGAACTAAGGAATAAGTAATCTTACAGATAAAAATTAAACATGTAACAATAATTTAAAATTAAAAAGTTTGTACAACCGACTTCAATTTAAGTTATTAGTTATAACTCAAAAACTATTAGTCAGACCTTGATCAAATTGATATGGGACCACATAAGAAACACTAGCTTTCAAATAAAAAACAATCATTGAAATCGGTTCACATAGAAGAAAGTTATGAGGTAACACACATAAAAAAAGAACATAAAGTCGAATAGAGTACTTCCTCCTTTTTGTAGTCGGTACAAAATTAAATAAAAATAAAAAATAAAAAACAAGGGTTGTAATGATGATAAAAGACTTCATCATTTATCATCATTACAACCCTTCACAAGTCCACTGCTGAATATAGGCCTCCCCCAAGGAATGCCACAGAGCACTGACCCGAGCCACCTGCATCCATTGACTTCCTGCATGTCTTACCAGATCGTCACTCCATCTAGGGGGAGACGCCCAACACTTTGCCTGCCGGTACGAGACTGCCACTCGGGAACCTTTCTGACTTAAAAGGGCTTAAATAACAAGTGGTAAAATTAAAAATTTTGTACAATCCTTTTCAATATAAATTATTAAGGATAACTCAAAAACTACTGGTCAGACCAAATTTATGTGGGACCACATGAGAAGTACCAGCTTTCAAATTAAAACAGAATCATCAAAATCGGTTCACCTAGAAAAAAGTTATGAGGTAACACGCATAAAAATATACAGTCGAATTGAGTACCTCCTCCTTTTTGAAGTCGGTTAAAATCACTTAATAATAGCTTCTGAAGTCAAGGCTTTAATTTTTCTATGCACCGTGTCCTAGCGTCGAATCCTAAAGGTATTATATGGAAATTATTTTATTCTTTTAGTTCTTTTAAATCGTCTTTAATTTTTTATTTAGGACTTTATTTTTATCTCTGTGTGAAATGCTATTGGCCCTATGGCTTTCACAATATAGTCGCAGACAGATGTCTCCGAATAGGACTGTTCCCATGAATGCAGTGAGAGCAAAGCTACAAAAAAGTTTGTTCCGTATTGGAATAGAATTCTTTAAATATGTATTATAATTTCCGTTTACCATGATCATGTCACAATATCCACTACCCTATATCATCCCGTGAGTGTCGTAAGAAGCGACAGAGGGAAACAAACCAGGAGATGCAGCAGCGGCGTCCTAATTATACCTAAAGAAACTACACTCACCATACGTAGAAGCATTTTACGCTATTTTACACTAGGATTCTATGAGAGCGTGGTCTTTCCCCGGTCGAGCGACTCATTCTTGCCACAGCTATATATATTTACAGTTTATAGCTATATATAAGTATATTTACAGTTATTATTTGTAGTTTAGCTCTATTGAATTTTGTACTACAGTTTCTTGAGGCAGTTCCGGAAGTATAGCTGTTTCAATCGACTTCAAAAAAGGAGGAGGTTCTTTATTCGACTGTATTTTTTAAGTGTGTTACCTCAAAACTTTTTTCTATGTGAAACGATTTTAATAATTCTTCTCTTATTTGAAAGCTGGTGTTTCTCACGTGGTCCCATATAAATTTAATCAAGATCTGATCAGTAGTTTTTGAATTATTCTTAATAATTTATATTGAAGTCGGTTGTACAAAGTATTTAATTTTATAATTTGTTTACAATCCTGCTGAGTGTCACTAACACTACAATGATATAGCGAATAATATGTCTACACGTATATTACGAATCTGAATGTATATAAGCCCTGTAATGACGGCGTAAGAATATCCATTATCTCATACGATCGTAGCCATTTCTTTTACACCAGACGTAAGTACACCAACCGGTGATGGGCAGCATCATCAATGGTGCGACACGTCTCATACTGCGATCATCAATCCTACCTATCCTGCTTACGTGATGTAAGGCAAATCTTTCCTACAGCAGGAGAGATCCATGACCGGCAGTGGATTTTTACATGCTGATGAAGAAAAATAATAAAATGAACTACAAAAATAAATCTATTCATAGGTATAAAAGAAATTGAAGTGTCTGTCTGTGCTATCGAAATAACTGGCTTCTATTAAGCTCAGGGGGATATTTGCATGCTATTAAGTCATCAATAACCATTTTTTTTAATTTTTGTCCGTCTGTCTGTCTATCCGGGTTAATTTTCGTAATGGCTGAACCGATTGTAGTGAAACTTTACGAACAGATAGAGAGCAATGCCTAGAGGGATCTAGGCTATATTTTTATCCAAATAACTTAGTTTAAAAAAATAGATAAAAATATATGGCCTTTGATTTTCTTAAATCTAAATAACAAATAACAAAAATAATCCAAGTTAATAGATCTTATCCAGACGAAGCCGGAGCGGTTCGCTAGTGATCAAATAAGACATATATTTATATAACAGGCTTTAAATAAATACGAACTTAATTTATGAGAAACTGCAGCAATTTAAAAATTTTACTTTTCGACGTTTCGGGTGATTTACAGTACCCATGGTCATGGGGGAGACTGAGTTGTTTGACGTCCCGATATCATAGTTATCCCGGCTACCTGGAGTTTTTGAAAATTAATTTTTTGTCCGATCTACGCAGAAGGAGCATACAGTATCTTGAAGTCTTGCAGTTGTATGCTTGGGTTTGGATTTAATTTTATTAATTATAGGATCCTAAGCAGACGGTAGCACACATCCATCTTGTCTATTGAAATTAGGATGGTTTTTAGGGTTTCGTACCCAAAGGGTAACCAACCCTATTACTAAGCCTCCGCTTATGTTATGTTATGCAACAAATAATAAAAATAAAATAAATAAGAAATTAAAGGGGGCTCCCCTACTAGAAACGTGTTTTACGATGGTACGGAACACTTCATGCGGGAGTCCAACTCGCACTTTGTCGGATTTTTTAAGTTCAATAGCGTCACTAATCATCCTTGGTATGGATCGGTGTTCTTTTGCGAGGATTTGTGGTCTATTAAATCTAATGTAATGGCGGGGACGATCTTGAACCAAGTCCTATGACTTGCAATCATTGAATTTTCATAATTCCTATATTAGTTTGGAGATGTCCGGCAGCAGGTGAAAACTGAAATAGAAAATTCAATTAAATAAGATAGATACATACAGGTCAAGCTAGTAATAAAATCGTTTTAAAAAGATACCGTTCCAGTATATCAAATGCCCACTGCTGAACGTAGGCCTCCCACAAAGATTGACTCACAGGAGGAATATTTGCCATAGTTGCTACGCTTGGCATGCGGGTTGGCAACCGCATTTTTTAAGTAAATATTCTTAAACCGCCACTACACGGTCAGATCGATGTTAAAAAGTGACTAACTGTAATAGAAAATTGTCGATTTTACATAATAAAGCCATGCAAATGTTTTATGACTGCAGCATGGTTGAGTCGGACCGGAGAATGGCCACGCTTGCACAGAATATCACAATCAAATAACATCATAATATTTAATAATATCTGTAATTTAATTTTAGAGTATGCAATTAAATTAAATTTAATATTATACGTGGTAGAGCCACGTTGCAGCTATATTATAGTTGTAGCACGAATTGGTCGGCCCGTCCGGGGTAGGACCATGTTCTCACAGAATACCGGCGTAAAATAGCACCTTAATGCTGCTGTGTTTCGTATGGTGAGTGTAGGGCCAGAGACCCTTTTTACTGGAAACGAGGCATTTCATCTTAGTCCGCATGGGTGACAAAGCATGTACATTTTGATTCTTAATCGAGGATAAATTTAGGTGTTTATGGTTCACAGCAACCATATACCACCAGGTGCACTGTGTGCTTATTATTAATAATAATAATAATCATTTATTTCAAGGCATCAGATCATAGTTACAGTAGTAAATTTGAAATGAAATATTGTCGCCCTTGTTATTATTTGTCACCTTTATTCTATAAAAAAAAAACACTTACCATCAGCTGGACTGTAATTTAGCTTATCACTACATTTTTTTAAATAAAAATATTTATGTAGATGTATATCTAAATTTATCCTCGATTAACAACCTACGATTAAGAAGGAATGCCTCTTTTCCAGTAAAAAGAGTATCCGGTTCTCCACACTCACCGTACGATATACTCCCCAAGCAGCACACAAGCGTTATGAACATCAATTTACCAGCCCACATAGATCTTATAGTGCTTTTAGAAGCGTATAAGAGTGTCGAAAAGAGGTTGTATCCTTATAAGAGTGGTTTATGAGTTATTATACAGCTTTAGCTGTATAAAGTCTGTGTTATGGGATCCAAGTAAGCTTAGGGTTCTTAATCACAATATGAAAACTCTAGTATACAACTTTAGGTATATTGTAACACTTGAATCTGATTTTATCATGAAAGCCGTATAGAAGCTCTTTTTTGCATGCTATCACTTGCTTATACAGTTCTAAGTGTTATTATAGTATCACTCAAATCTTATTTCTGGAAAATGGTGTATGCAAACTCCCTTCTAAAACTTATTTTTATGGTGTAAGTGTACACTCTTTTAAATACAGTAGTTTTATGACTTCAGTCTATGAGGGCGATATAAAAATTAAAAAAATAAATAACACCCATAGTAAAATTTAAATCTGTATAAGTGAAAGAAAATCGCCATTTTGCATGCGTTGCGTGTTTATATTGTGCCAGTGTACAAAATTAATTTGCTATCAATATGTCGAAAATTAATTTGCTATCAATATGTGGAAAAAAAGATAAAGATTTGGTGCAGTTAGAAGATCATGTTAAATCTAAATAAAAGTTATCCAACACTGTCGCCATGACTGGGTTTTTCATCTTTTATATGTATCTCTAAAGAGAATTACATATTATGTTGAAAACAACTGCTATAGAGCGTAAGTAATAAAAATATTATACTATACAACTAATTAAAAACCAATGGCTGCATGATAGAATCCATAACATACATAGTCCAGCCTCTAATACTATAAGACATTCAAAATACCGTTTAGACTGTTTAGCTAATTGTCGCCATTTTAGGACCCATAAAAACAAAATTTAAAATATAATTTTAGGAATATTAGACATCAGTTTGAGCCTATTTTCAGTTTGACTAATGATCACTGTGCCCCAATGTGCCTTCATATCCATTAATTATTTTTTAAACTGTAGAACCGATATTTAGTTACCGTATTTAATATTTTGTCCTTATATTATTTGGTTATTTTGGTGGCGCGGCAATTTTTTGATAGAAAGCATATACTAGTTCACCGTAAATCTAATTTAGCACTTTCAATTCACCAGTTATCACTGTCCAAACTCAACTCCAATGCGCGTATAATATTAATATGTTAAATATATTTTTTACTCTGACATTAAACGTCACCATCATTTAATAACGTATATAAATATAAACTAGTCATCTAAAATAAAGTTCTTTTTGTTTCATATTCATTTGTAAATCCGTTCTAATCCTAGTTTAGAACGCTTATCTTTAAAAGTTACTTATAAGACAATACTATATATAGTGTAAGAGTTTGTTTGCACACCAAATAACAGCTGTAATACAGCTGTTATACAACCTTTTTTATGCTTGTATAGCTACTTTACAGGGCTACTAACGCACAAAGCTGTATAATTTGTGCCAAGTCTTTATACAGCCAGAAAATACGGCCTCTAGTATAAAACGGACTTCAATACAGCTTGTATACAGCATGTATGCTGCTTGGGTCCTACATTACAGCATTAAGCTGCTATTTTATGCAGGCTTTCTGTGAGAGCGTGGTCGAGCCGACTCATTCGTGCTTCAAACGTAATATATCTGCAGCATAGCCCTACTGCATAAATATTATGTCTTTTATTTATTTACAGTAGTTATAATAGGCATACACACACACACGGCTTACAAAAACTTAAAAATTTCAATTGTGGACTGTGATGATATGGAGTTATTTTCTCATAAAATATTTAAATAAGAAAAGGATGAAAGAGGAATTATACCTTCCTGACCTTTATACTTTTTTCGCACTAAATCACAGGGGTTTACATACCCTTACAGATTAAAGGGACAGTTATTTGAGAAATATCAAAAAGACATTTTTATTTCGGTAAACACGAAGAGCTTTTTGGGATCGACAAAAATATCGTCGGTTTATTAAAGAAATACTCCTACTAAAATAATATTTTACATTATCGAAAGCCCTTAAATGTGTAAGTGGCTCCAGTCATCAACATAATGAGGGTCCACAATTTTACCGTAATCTTGGCAAAGAAATTGGACTTTTAAAAGCTCAGGCAATGAAACAAAAAATAAGAAAATTACAGGAGTCCAGTTTTACGTGAAAAATTATGAATTAAAAAAATAAGAATGTAAGAGATTTTTTTATATAACTGAAGTGCCCGTCAAACTCACATAATAGTAAGTGAGTTACGGCTATCTACTATAGTCCATCAGGTGAGCCGTAAGCTCGTTTGCCTCCTCCTTTATACAAAAGAAAAAGTCTATTGATCCCTGCTGTTCATCTCAAACAAGGAAGGCTGCAGATACATTGTCATCTCGGAGGACGAAGATGGAATGTCGCACAGCCTGTACTTACACTTGTATTATACATACGTACATGCACAGCTTCACGCCTTTAATCCCCGATAGATTAAGTAGAGTCCAGCAAGTACTCGTTTAGTCAAAAATATAGGTATAGATAAAAAATTGTGAAAGAAGTGACGGGTGATTAGCCCATCGTCTGCATAACCACCAAGCCAATATCCCAATAGCCACCTTTTACGAACTGCTAGGCAAGTAACACAGTTAATACATTATTTTTTGTTATAAGTCCCAAATAACCATGTGACCTATAAGTCCCAGACCAATATGGCACTGTAATTTTTATGGCTCTCTATACACTCCAGACCAGTACACCGCAGGCCAAGCACTGCATTTTGGTGGCAGAAATAGTTAAGAATTATCGTATAGAAAGTAGGTGGGTATGTACCTATCCAGACGGATTACTCTTCTGTCTTATTAACGCCCGACAAAAGATTATTAACACTTTTGTCAAGCGTGCATAAAAATAATCGCAAACTGACTTTTTCATAGCCGCGCCTCATATACTTATGTTCTGTGACATATCTGGTATCGGTATGTTTCAGCCTCGGAAAGGGTCCTTATGTTGATGGGTATAGATAAGTCTATGCCCTCAGAGTTAGCAACCCTATCCCTTTCGACATGGAGCACCGCAAACTTATCCGTCCCCAGCTCCATTCTAATATAATTGCTAAAATCACGAGTTTTAGCAATTCCATAAGATGCGAGCGACTGGAGGCGAATAACTTGAGCTGATTCATAAAGAAAAGGTGGGTCTTTTGTACTTGCTTTCCGAAGCTGAAATCTCCTCCCGGAACCCGCCTAGACAATATCTGGACCTAGCTCACGAGGTGACCAACATGTGGGGTGGTCTGCATGCTGAAATTATTCCTGTGGTCGTTTCTGCGAACGGGCTAATCCCGGTCAGCCTCTCAGGTCATCTGAGGCGAATGGAACTCCAGGACGCTCCGGGCTCAAATGCAGAAGGCGGTGCTCCTCGATACCGCCCACATCGTCCACTGGTTTCTTTCCCTTTTCCCCTAACCCTCGGCCGTTTGGTCTCCCCTGCCGTGGGCTTCCATCTAGTTGGGTTTTTATTTATTTATTTATTTATTATGTATTTATTTTATTTTATTAATATTTATGTATACTTATCATTTTCATTTATATATTTAGACAGCACAAACAGATGAGAAAATTAATATATAAATCATCATCATCGTCATAACAACCCTTCACAAGTCCACTGCTGAATATAGGCCTCCCCCAAGAAATGCCACAAAGCACGGTCCTGAGCCACCTGCATCCATCGACTTCCTGCCGATGTCTTAGCAGATTCATGTCACTCCATCTAGTGGGGGGTTGCCCTACACTTCACATACCGATACGAGGCTGCCACTCGAGAACCTTTTTCCCTCATCCGTTGTCGCTTCTTCGAGCTATATGGCCGGCCCATTGCCACTTCAGCTTACGAGTACGTTGGGCTATGTTGGTAACTCTGGTTCTACTGCGGATATCCTCATTTCTAAGTTTATCACGCAGAGAAACCCCGAGCATAACTCTCACCATAGCTCGCTGACCGATCTTGAGCTTCCTCATACGACCAGCAGTGGAGGACCACGTCTCAGATAGATAAGTCATCACTGGCAACACGCACTGGTTCTACACTCCCGTCTTCAACTTTTGAGGTATACCTGACGAGAAGATGTGTCTTAATTTCCCGAACGCTGCCCAGCCAAGTTGAATCCGTCGATTGACCTCTCGGTCGAAATTGGACTTACATAGTCGGACTATTTGTCCCATGTAAACATACTCGTCAACAACTTGAGCTTAGTGCTCCCAACTACTAGGTGTGAAATGGACGTTACACGTGATGTTTGTTTTGTCCATGTTAATCTTCAGACCTATCCGTTGGGAGGCACTATTGAGGTTATTGAGCATAGTGCTTAGGTGCGTCAGTGATTCTGCCATAAGGACTATATCGTCGGCAAATCGAAGATGAGTGGTGATGTACTCGCCATTGATATTAATACCGTATCCTTTCTAGTCCAGTTGCTTAAAAACGTCTTCCAAAGCAGCAGTGAAGAGTTTCGGGGATATAACGTCACCCTGTCTTACACTTCTTTGCAGAGGTCCGAACAGAGGGGGAGGACACGGTAATTATCGAAATCGGCAACTTGTTCTATCACCGGGAGGGCAACCATCTATCCCAAGGAGGTGTCGGATTTATCGTCCACAAGTCAATCGTTAACAACGTTGTAAAGATTGTGAGTGTGTCGACGAGGGTTGCGTATCTTATACTCAGAATCACCAAACGGTATTCATTGAAGGTCATACAGGTTTACGCACCAACCTCGGCATATCCCGACGAGAAGGTGGAGGAAATGTACGAGGATATCTCTAAAGGCATGCATTCCTCCAAAACTCACTATACGGTGTTAATGGGAGACTTCAAAGCAAAACTAGGCACAAGAGAGAACGGTGAACTGAAGGTAGGGAAATTCGGAATAGGGCAACGGAACCCAAGGAGCCAGCAGCTGGCCGACTTCATGGAGAAAAAGGGACTCTTTATGATGAACTCTTTCTTCCAGAAGCGTCCCCACAGGAAGTGGACCTGGTCAAGCCCCGACGGTTCGACAAAAAATGAGATTAACTTCATTATGACGACTAGATGCCAACTGTTCAGTGATGTCTCAGTGATCGCGGTGGTGAAAACTGGTAGCGATCACCGAATGGTTAGAGGCACACTGAACCTAAATTTTAAGTTGGAGAGGTCTCGTCTAATGAAGTCAACGCTCGGTCCCCCTCGTGCTCTAATGCAAAGTCTCGAAACCTTTCAGCTCAAGTTACAAAACCATTTTCAGTGTCTAGAAGATTGCAATGCAGTGGTCGATATAAATGACAAGCTCGTGGAAACTGTCCTTGCAGTCGGAGCTAAGTTTTGCAAGACCCGCCGCAGATGAACACAAAAATCTCCGATCACACTCTTAATCTCAAGACTTGTAGACGGGAAATGAAGCTGCAGTCTTCAATAGATTTTCTTTTGGTGTTTTTGCCCTGATTTTCACGAAAAATAATGTTTGCATTGATAGCAGCTATATTCAACATCCCGTTATAAATGGTCATAGGCCAGCGCTTGCTATTACGCGACACGTTATAACTACCTCACAGTTCGTCGACAACATCTACTCCAGCTTTAGTTGAATTGTAGAATGTTATCATCTCTGGCTTTTTCCGGTCTCCTGTAGAGCTATAAATTTTGTCGTCATTATGTAGGCTTGGCATTACTACGAAAATAAAATAGGGGCAAAGGAGACCATAGAAATATCTTTTTGATGACCGAACATGTAACTTCCTGGAGCCTTCCCGGTTTTCAAAAATGCGACCGGAATACATCTTTTGTTTTTTCTCACAGTTCCAGTCGACGTCAACCTGTGCTCATTCAGCAAACGCATCGTCAATTCTTAACTGATGAACCAGTTTTCAAAAATTATATTGCGATTCGTGCACGACACGGGCTGGACTAGTCTTTCTATAATATCATAAGCCTTGTTGCTTACAGAATACGGGCCTATAGGTTGTTTCCCTGCATATAACTCCAATTGTATTGTGTAGAAAGATTTTGCATCAACAAGATCTTGTATTTTGATGCCATACTTTGCAGGTTTGCTGGGAATGTAAACGCGAAATCCACATCGCCCCTTGAATGCAAAAAGCATTTCATCTATTGTCATATATTCGTGAGGTATGTAAGCTTTCTGGCAGCAGTCAACAAATTTTTCAAAGATTGTTCTGATATGAGCCATGTTATCAAGCTTTTTACGTTCCTATCTTGTAGATTTATTATCAAAGCGAACACAGTTTTGCACAATATAAAACCTTTGCAGAGACATTGTTGTTCTAAATATGTGCACTCCTGTCTCATCTGTTCTCAACAAATCTTTGAGACTCTGGCGATTTGATTTATTGAGACCAGCATTATAAAGCAACCCGATTAAAGGATCAAACTCTGTAGATTTTGTTTCTCTCATATTATATAATTTAGCAGGATTATCGCACTGTTCTCGTCTTTTTATTATTTCTTCGTTGGTGTGTTTCAATATGATAAATTTTATTTCTTTAGTCATAAAAATATTCCAAAATTGCACCTCGGTATTTGTTTGTCTTGCTGCTCCTTTTACGCCTGGCTGTTCAACAATTTTGTTTTTAGTTCTCGTACATATATTCGTTCGTAGAGGATTTTTATACCATTTTTGGCCATCCTTTGACTTGTTATGCGGTGAATGGACTTCAAGTGTTGGACGGCGGCGTGTTCTCAAAACATACAGTGGGATATTGTCTTCCGAGTCATCGGAATTAGCACTATTTTCATTTGTCCCAGCTTCGTCGTAATCAGAAATCTCTTCCTCAGTATCAAATTGAAAATTGTGTTCAATACAATCCCCAGAGCTCGCCTCATCGGAAGTATTTTCTAGTACTTCCAGCATGGACCATAGTCAGTTTTCTTCACTGTCAACGTCCATTTTCTATTAAAATCTACAATGCAACAAAGAAAGTAAATTCAAATAACAGAAAAAGTAATGTTAGTTTTTGTCACGAAATATATACACCAGCCATGTGGCAGGGTATCTGGAGATCCCAGGGAATCAGTGGCGCGACCGCGGACGCTCTGGCTGCAAGCTCAGAGCGTCCCTGAACGCGGACGAGGCCCAGTGTCAGGCCCGTCAGATGCGCAGACCTGCGCATCATGGGTCTGGACGACTCGGCTATCGGAGGAGGAGTTGGTGGCCGCCGTCGCCAGGTCCGGGGGTGCACTACTGACCAGATCAGGTCAGGCGCCATACGCCCGGACCAACAGGGTATGCATGCCGCCACGGTGTGCTGCCCTGTTACGGCAGCAAAACCATAGTGGAGGGCCGAAGGCTTCTGGTGGGCTGGGTCTCAGCGCAGGTTAAGCTGCTGGAGCCCAGACCTCTGAGAATGCTTACCGCTTTCTCGTGGGGCACCACGTATCTGTGAAATGCGCCTCGGAGGTTGACCGCAGTGGCCTTTGCTTCCGCTGCTGTCAGCGGACACATATCGGCGACCTGCTGCGTCACGCCGCACTGTGATGCATGTGCGGCGACCGGCAAGCCAGCCGATCACCGGGCCGGAAGCAAGGCCTGCGTGCCACCCGCCAGGCCAAGGCCGCGGGTGAGGAGGGCCCTCCGCCGCCACCGCCTCTGTGGCCACCGCCGCGGTCGCGACTGCCGCCGCCGCCGCTGTCGCTGTCGTTGCCGCCGCCGCCGCGACACCGACGCCCGCAGAAGGCGCCCCGTGGAGGAAGCTGAAATGGAATGCCTATAACGGCCCCATTAAGCTTCCTCAGGCGAATATCAACCACTGCGCCTGCGCTCAGGATCTGTTGCTCCAGGCATGGCGCAGTGGTCGATGTATCGCTGTGGTCGCTGGCCGTATTTTGTCTGGCCTAGGGAGGACTGGGTGGCGGACCTTAACGGCTCAGTGGCCATCATTTCTTCAGCCGCCGCCGGTACCCCCGACCCTTGAAGGTGTCAGGAGGGGTCAGGGTGCGTAACGGCACAGTTCGGGGAGTTCGTCATTGTGGGGTGTACTTCTCCCCGAACCGATCTCTCCCATTTCACAACTCTCTTGCAGAGCTGAGAGCAGTCGTCGTCGAGCTACCTCCCGTACTTGTCCTCAGGGACTTCAATGCCAAGAACTTGGCTTGGGGTTCTCGTCGTACAGATGTGCGGGGTAGGATGGTGGAAGACTGGGCTCTGGAGACAGGCCTGGTCGTCCTAAATCGGGGTTCTGTCCCCACGTGTGTGCGGATGCGGGGCGAGTCGGTGGTGGACATTTCGTTCGCTAGCCCCGCTCTGTCGCCGCGTGCCATTGACTGGCGGGTCATGGAGGGGGTGGAGACCTACTCCGACCACCGGTACATCCGGTTTGACGTCTCCACCCAGCCCTCGAGCGCGCCAGTCCTACAGGCCCCGAGTGGTCCGCGTTGGGCGCTGAAGCAGCTGGACCGGGCTCCTCCTGGAAGCCTCGATCGTGCAGGCCTGGGTGTCATCACCGGACAGGCCTGCCGACGTCAATGATGAGGCAGGGTGGTTCCAGGAGGCCATGTCCGAATATGTGACGTGGCAATGCCCGCGTCCGGCCAGGAAGTGCCCGGCGTCAGGTGTATTGGTGGTCGCGTGAGCTGACGTCTCTGCGCGAGGCGTGTGTCGCCGCGCGGCACCTGTACGCCAGGCATCGCAGGCTCCGCATTCGTTCACCGAATGCGGCAGCCGATGAGGCGGAGCTGTACGAGGGATACAGAGCGGCGAAGACCGCCCTCCGGGAGAGCTGTCCTGCGGGCCGGGATCGGGCCCGTGAGGAAGATGCTGGAGACTCTCAATAGAGATCCGTGGGGCGCCCTTACAAGATGGTGCGGGATAAACTCCGCACCTGGGCCCCGCTGACGCAGAGTCTCCGGCCTCAGCTCGTGGAGGATGTGGTGAGCGCTCTGTTCCTGCGCGCGGGAACATCCGCCCCGCCTGGCTCCGCCACCTGCGGTGCCGGAAGCGGACCAGGGACGACGACGACGACATCCCGGAAGGGACCGGGGTGAACCTGAGGTGGCGGTACGTAGGCTCAAGGCCAGGAATACCGCCCCAGGACCCGATGGCCTGGCAAAGCCTGGGTTCTGGCCTCGAGGCTCTCAGGCCCCGACTGGAGGGCTCCTAAGCGCATGCTTGGAGGCCAATTCCCGCTTCGTTGGAAGACGGGAAGCTGGTCCTCATTCGGGCCAGGGCGCCCTGCGGACTCTCCGTCCGCATACCGGCCCGTGGTGCTGCTCGACGAGGTGGGCAAGCTCTTTGAAAGAGTAATTGCAAACCGCCTCGCCGAGCACCTTGCGAGGACAGGGCCGGATCTTGCGGAACACCAGTTTGGTTTCCGCAAGAGGCGCTCTACGGTGGACGCCATCATGCGCGTGAGCCCTCACGACGGGGATGCAGTGGCCAGGGGGTTGTATTGGCGGTGTCTCTCGACATCGCCAACGCCTTCAACTCCATGCCCTGGAGCTGCATTAGGGAGAGCACTCCGGTATCACCGGGTGCCGACCTATCTCCGTCGTATAGTCGGGGACTATCTGACGGACAGGGCCGTCATCTACCCCGGTCGAAACGGTGAGTGGAACCGGCGAGAGATGTCGTGCGGTGTCCCACAGGGTTCAGTTCTGGGGCCGCCCTGTGGAACATCGGTTACGACTGGGTGCTGCGCGCCGACCTCCACCGGCGTCAGCGTAGTTTGCTACGCTGACGACACGCTGGTACTGGCACAGGGGGTCGTACGAGGCGGCGGCGGAAACTATGACACGCGGGGCTGCGATAGTCGTTGAGAGGATCCGGCAACTGGGTCTCGGTGGCTCTGCACAAGTCCGAGGCCATGCACTTCCATGGTCCTCGGAACAGGCCACCACTGGGATCCTCAGTGATGGTGGGAGGGGTATCCATCGGCGTCGAGTCGACGATGAAGCACCTAGGACTCGTCCTCGACGGCCGATGGAACTTCGTTGAGCACTTCCGACGTTTGGCTCCCAAACTGGAACGGACCGGGGCTGCCTTCAGGCGGCTCCTGCCGAACCTGGGGGGGCCAAACGCCTCCTCGGAGGCTCTACGCGGGGATCGTGAGGTCCATGGCCCTTTACGGGGCCCCGGTGTGGGCGCGTGGTTTGGCGCGGCTTGCCGTCCACCACCTAAACGCGCCCCAAAGGGTGGTTGCCGTAAAGATGGTTCGCGGCTACCGCACGATCTCCCTCGAGGCGGCGAGCCTCCTTGCTGGATTGCCGCCATGGGATCTGGAGCGATAGTCCTCGCGCGCCTGCACGAATGGCGCGCGGGCACTGCCGGAAACCCGCTGCCGCGGCAGGTTGTCGCGCAGCGAACAGACTTCCGGCATGATCTCATGGCGACATGGAAGGCGACTGTCGCAACCCCGTGCTGGGCACGCCACTATAGCGGCGATAAGACCCTCTTTGAGGAGTGGCGAGACGCCACGGTGTCCTCACCTTCCGCCTGACGCAGGTCCTCACCGGACACGGTGTGTTCAGGAGGTTCCTGCACCGAATCGGGCGGGAGAAACGCCAGGTGCTCCCACTGCGAGGATCGACCGGAGGACACGGTGGAGCACACCGTGGAGGTGTGCCCTGCTGGGCGGAGCACCGCCGTGTACTCGTAGCGGCGATAGGCGGCGGCGACCTCGCGTCCGGCCTGGTCGAAGCCATGGTCCGGAGCGAGACGGAATGGGATACCGTCACCACCTTCTGCGAAGCAGTGATGCTAGCGAAGGAGGTGGCGGAGCGGGAGAAGGAAGAGCAACAGCTTTCCTTCCCGGCCGCCGCGGGAGACGCCCGGGCGTCGGGGGCTACGTCGTGGCCCCTGACCACCGTAGGCGCGGACCTGTGGACGGCGAGCAATGGGTAGCTCGCCGTCCGTCCGTCTAACGACGACAGGCCGTGTCGACGGCGCGTTTTGTTCACGCGCGCCTCAAGAGCTGTCAGCAGCGTGAAGGGGCCCGCAAGGGCCGACGCCTGCCGGGGCTGCGGGCTGTTCGAAAGAGATACCGCGGCTCCGGAACGTAAGGGCACTGAAGGAACACGGATGGTTTTAGTCAGTAAAGTCTGACCTCCTTCCGCTCCACCCACAGCGAAAGGCGTCATTAGATGATTTTCCATCCGCAAAAAAAAAAAAAGAAATTATCACATACCCGAACGCAGTTTGCAAGCGTATAACTCGATTGCAGGCTGCCGCGACACTGCGATCATGCCACTATCCCCTCCCGCATTCCTTTAACTCCAACTACTCAAAGCTACAATAGGTTTGAAGGTCACAAACAAAAAATACACGCAAATAAGTAACATGGTGAGTATGACATACCCTGCGACACTCTCGCCAGGTTAATACCATCTACACTCACAGGGAGGCTGAGTTTACTAGTTAACTTATTGGTGGACTTCCAAAAGGAACGAAAATCATGTTTTGAATGTAGTGACGCGATAATATCCATTTTCAACTGTTCTTCATGGTTATGACACATCATCATCTCATCATATACAGTACCCGATTTAGGCTTTCAATACCACACCCATAGCTGAAATTTACACATGGCCTCCATGTGAGCTTCACTCACATGCCTGTTCCACCCAACTACTGGTTATTTCTTTATAAATTGTTTTCCAGCATAACTAACTGCGGCCGTCTGACTTACGCGTATGTTACATCACTATACATTTTATCAATAATTGATCTGTGATTCAAATTATTACACACATAATTAGCGCATTCATTAAAATCATTACGAAAATGTATAAGTCGTAATTTTTCATGACAATCCTTATATATACATCAACTTCTTCAGGATTCCTCTCAACCTATACAATTTTGTTCCTTAATAAATTATGCACATATTAATAATTAAAATACATAATTAAAGGATAATGATCAGAACAGATAACGTCATATTATACATAAATATTTATGATAGACTCTAAAGCAGATTCGGTGACAACGCAGTGGTCAAGCCACCGCCTCGACCTATTTATAGCCTCGCTTACGAACGTATACGTATCGGAACCTATCACTAAAATATCAATATCTAAACAAGTATTTTTAAATACATTACATGAACCTATTCGTTCCTTATAAAATAACTCAGCAGGATGAGCATTAAGGTCGCCGCGTATATAAACTGATTCAATTTTGTCACTGCTTACAATATCGCTCACCAAACTGAGACAATTCGTAAATTCTATTAAGTTGTCCAATTTATCAGTCGGCATGTAGACACTAAACACTAGAAATGATCTTTGGTACATAGAAACTTTTATCGCAAATCGCAAATCGCGGATTACCGCATTTCACGACCGAGACATTTTGAAGACACCCTTGCTCCATAATAGCGCTACTCCTCCGTGTGTCTGCGGAGCATACCGGCCATCGTGTCCATTGCTGAGATACCCGTATACATAAAATCCGTATCAATAGTGCTGAGAAACGAAATATCGTCATGCTGCAGCCATGTATCTTGTAATGCAATTATATGAAAACTCTCTGCGTCTTGGTTTGACTCACAACCTAAGTAGCTTTGCTCAAGTCGGGTCTCTTCATTACGGGTCTGCAGACTGTCTGACCTCCATGATGTTTTATATAACAACATAATAATATATCTCTGTAAATTTCCCACCTTTTAATGGTTGAAGGCAACCTGTTGGTGGGTGAGACAAACATGATCGAAAAATGAATATACTCAAAGTCAGTGACACAAACCCTTTCTGATGACGAATTATTACTATTATCTTGTAACTACCTCTTGGCTATATCTGTCATTGTATTGGTTGGTTAAGCATATGTGTCGACCTCATGCGGGTGGTAGCTGGAGGGAGAATCTGAGGAAGCTCTCAAGGCTGCGGCCGAAAGCCGCACAACGTGGGACCCCATTCTATAAGGTGAGCGGTAGACTCATGACACGCTCTGTGGCTAGTAGCCGTGCTTGGTGGTGAGCCGTACTTCGGTCGATGTTTTGTGCTTACGCACTACCAAACCCTCTTTTACTGGTACGCCAGTTATTTTGCTGTGCACTACGGTCCAGTTCCCAACTTAACGTCCCCTACGGGGGGAGCGCGTTGATAGGTTGGCGCTCACCGCACACGGTGTGTGTGGAGCCGTGTGCCTCCTCCACATTTTTTTAAAATGTAGGAGAGCGGAGCCCTTGTATCTGGTATTTTATATAAATATTGTGAGCCTTTTCCAAGCGGGAAGGGATTAATTAATAAGGAATTGACCGATGTGAACCTGATACAAGTGAAATAGGGACGATTTAATGTTCTTAACCTTTTTGAGCCCTGTCTTCGTGAACTGAGTTCTATAGCTTATAAGGCACTACCAACGGCTTTCGACTGCTCTAGTGAATATTCATTCTTCCAAGAGACCTAATAGAACTAAGTTATTAAGTAAACAGAATGTAAATAAGGGTCCTAATTAAGATGATAACGCCATAAATTTTATGGGCCTATAACTAAACCTTTAGAAGGATCCTTAAGAAAGATCAATATATGGTTATTATACCGGTCACGTATATTTTATATACATATATAGATTGATATACAGTCAAAGGAGGGGGGGTGAACGTTACAGCACGTAAATATGTTAAAAAAATCTTGTGAAATCACACATCGCCGATCCACAATATTAAACTGGATTTTATTTTTTTGTTACATTACTTTTGCTTTACTGAGAGATCCCGCGTATTTAGTGGAGAGATAAGACTTACGAAAATGGGTCGTAAACATGGAAGGGTAACCTCATATATATTTATACCAGGCCAGAGTTCTCTCAAAAATAAAATATTTTAAGAAAGTTTTCTTCATCTGAATTTCATATAGTATATTATATTATTTTTATTCATAATATATCATGTATGATTTGTGTTCTTATCGCTTCTTACAATAAGAACAAGAAACACACTTTAAACTAGAGTCTCTACGGCGGCCTAGGTATGAAGGTTTATTTTATTCCAAGACTCCATCCGGATAGGTTCTTAGATAATTTTACCATCGTGATTCCACTACCAATATTAATATTTTATTTCTCAGACTGCAGGTTTTCTAACGTTTTGCTCCTCCACCAAGTACGTAGTAAATCAGCACTAGCTTAAAATCAGTTCAGCGTCAGAGGCGGCTGAGCTGAGAGATAAATGGGTACATGCAACTAGTCATAGGGCAGGCTCTTTTCACATCCAAAGGCTAAGTGGTTGCGCCAACGATGAATGATGATGAGTTTTTATTAAATAATAAACGAAATCAAACAGTTCAATCTGGTCCGCCAGCCGGGTTCAATTCGACCGGTACCGGTCAGTGGACGTTGAGGTGTTTTTTATGAAATTTGCCCTGCTTTACTTCTAATTTGTAAGACAATTAGTGACGAGACGCAGCATCTCATCTCTTTACGTGTCAAACAATACATTAGATTAATTATTGGTAATTATTGACATAAATACTGTAATACAGTTTACTAATTTTTCGCCCATAACTCATCCGCGCACTTATATATTAGCTAGTCTATCGAGCCGTACCGTTGCACCACATAGTGATGTATTTATTTTTCCGATTCTTTTATTGTAATTAATATTTTTATTATAATGTTCTGGAAATAAATATTATATAGCAAAAATGTCAAAACTTTAAATTGTAATTAACAATTTCATTGGAGTCGGCAGGTATTGTACTTTTAATACTAAGAAATAACGAGAGCCCTTACTTACTTACTTAGCCCCTATAATAACACAGCTCCCTTTAAGGTGGTGGTGGCGTAAGAAAATCCAACCCATTTCATTCGGATTAATTCCAGCCGCCAAATTTCACGAACGCACATCGCGTCAAAATTCACGATACCATTCTCTGCTTGGCAGTCCACCACTGTGTATTTTGGAGTTTTCTTCCTCGTACAACTTCTCTGTGGAATTGTAGCTTACACCTTTCTAAAAGGCCGGCAACGCACCTGCAATTCCCTGGTGTTGCGGTTGTTCATGGGTGGCGGTAGTCACTTACCATCAGGTGTGCCGCATGCTTGTTGCCCCTCTTTATAAAAAAAAAACAATGGGAGGCCCCATTTATTTATTTATTTATTTATTTGCTTTTTAGTATGTATGTTATATGAGTGCAAATTTTTTTTTTAGAAATTATAGTTATACAAAATTAACGCATCAAAATCAATCATTACTAAATCATTAAATTAGCAACAACAAACAATCCATCCAATTATATTCTACGGATATCAAAAGTGCAATTACATTAAACTTTTTTTGAAAATTAAATTAAACAATATTATATATACCATTTCAGTTAATAAAAAAATGGCAATTATGAGCTACAGACCTATAAAAGTTGTCATCAGTAATTTAAAAACTCATTTACCGAGTAAAATGTATTTTGAAGAAGCCACTGGTATAATTTTTTTTAAATGTTTGTGTAGGAAGATCTTTAATTGTGTGTGGTATTTTATTATATTATACATGTATTGTTTTACCCACCCAGTAACAACTTTTGCTAAAGCGTTTACTTTTTGGTATTTCGCTAATTACTATCCGATTTGGGTATCTCGTGTTCATGGACACCACTTCTTTATTAAGTTTATAAAAACTCTTCCCGTGTTGATTTACAAACTTAGCAACTTCTAATACATACAAACAAGGCACGGGTAAGATCCCCAGTGTCTTAAATAGAGGTCGGCATGAGACATCTGGGCCAACACATTTTACGTGGTAGAGCCATGCTGCAGCTATACTAGTAGTATAGTTGTAGTACGAATGGGTCGGTTCGACCGGGGAAGGACCACGCTCTCACAGAATACCAACGTAAAATAGCAGCTTAACACTGCTGTGTTTCGTATGGTGAGTGTAGAGAACCGGAGACCCTTTTCACTGGAAAAGAGGCATTCCATCTTAGTCCTCCGAGATGACAACGCATGTGTATTTTGATCATTTATTGAGGATAGATGTAGATGTCTATGGGTCACAGCAACCACTTACCAGGTGGACTGTGTGCTCGTTTGTCACCCTATCCTACAAAAAAAAAAAAAACACCATGAATGGCACGGACACATTTTTTTGTGTAATAAAACTTTATTAATCTCTGCACTGTTGCCCCTAATTATAATCTTGTAGCGGATAATCGACTCAATATATGCAAAATATGTCATAATTTCAGTTTGTTTTGTTGCCACTTTTGTAAGTCTATAAAGCGCATAATATGTTAACCTGTTTATTTCATTACATATTTTACAAACTTGTTCTTTCCACTTTAATTCTTTGTCAATAATTATATCTAGGAATGTCACTTTAGTAGCACTACAAAGAGTTTGTCCATTATAATTAATATTTATTAAATTATTATTTATATTATTAAAACTTATATAATAATAATTAAGTTTATTGTTAAATTATTATTGTTTAGCCATTTACTTAGTTACTTCAAATATTGTTTCATTAATGTCAAAAATATGTTTCATTAGTGACATATTTTTATTTGTTGTGATCATGTCCGACAGTGGGAAAAATATGTTTACTATTTTTCCTGCTTCATGAGAGTTTCACCTCGCTGTGTAGTGGGGTAAGCATCCACTGGCCCATTTCAACCCGTGGGTGCCGTAAGAGCCGACAGAGGGAACTGAAACAGGAGACAGGCAGCAGCATCTTTCTGATAACGAACATACATACATATAATCACGCCTCTTTCCCGTGAGGTAGGAGACCACTTCTTTCCACTTGCACGATCCTTACATACTTGTTTCGCTTCGTCCACTTTCATTATTCCCTTCATTATCTTGGTTTAGGGTACTCTTGACCTGTCCTTTTTCAAGACGTCCCTGATTTGGTCTAGAAACGTCCGCCTAGGTCTACCCTTCCAACACTTTCATTCACACTTGCCTTATACACTTTTTTCGTCAATCGTTCTTCATTCATTCTCTCGACATGGCCAAATCATCTCAGCATACCTTTCTCAATTTTTGTCACTACATCTTCTTTCTTTCTGATAACGAATATGATAAAAAAACTGCGGCTGCCAACTCGCCTCATCATTCTGTATATGATAGGAGTCCAATGTTCAGCAATACTTTTGATAAGTTGGAATGAATTAATATTTCAGCATTCATTTTTAACTTTTAATATGCTGTGAAAAATATGTAGCCAATAAGATATAATTTGGCAAAACTAATAGCAATCACTTTTTTATAGAATAAGGGTGACAAACGAGCACACATTCCACCTGAAGTAAGTGGGCGCTGTGGCTTTATTAAGAATCAAAATGCAGAATCGTAAGTTGTAATCGTAAGATCTAAACTTTTTATACGTGATAGAGCCACGCAACAGCTATAATAGGCATGGATGTAACACGAATGGGTCGGCTCGACCGGGGTAAAATTGTTTCGTATGTTAAGTGTAGAGAACCGGAGATCCTTTTTAGTGGAAATAAGGCATTTTATCTCAGTCCTGAGTCCATCTGCATTTTGTTTCTTAATAGAGGATACATGTAAATGTCTATGGGCCACAGCATTCACTTACCATGAGGTGACTGTGCTCGTTTGTCTTTCTTATTCTATAAAAAAAAAACACAACATTGAGGAAAATAGAAATTCATAGAAATTACAAATTGGTAAATAAGCAGTTTTGTGATGTCAAAAAGGATCCCGCCTCAGTAACAATTTGTGGGGGCACCCCACTGGCACTGGTTTTTGTAATGTAGGTAGAATAATAATTTGTAATATTCGTCATTGTGAATTGCAACAGTCACCGCAGGCCTAAGAAGTACGTAGTGTTTGCTTTCCATATCTTAATACGTCTAGATTCGACAGTGGCGACGAGAATAAGAACTCACGTGCATTTAATTATATACATAAAGAAAGAAACAAGATATCAATCGGAAAGTTATCGGAGTTGGACATTCACAGGACGACTGGATATTATACGTGGACCGTCTGGAACAATATTTTTAGTTAATAACGTAGCTGATGACCTTCGAGTGCCAGCGTTAATAACCGTTATGGGTGCAGAAAGTTATGAACTTTTAGTTAATTTGTACCCAGAAAACCTAGCACTAAAAGTTTTCAACAAATTACGGAAATTATGGAAAAACACTTACAACCACGGCTCAGTGAACTGGCGGAACGATATAAGTTCAGGCATAGGAAACAACGTAGTGACGAAAAAGTTTCTGAATACGTGGCAGTACTAAAGAAAATGTCAAGAACGTGCAATTTTGGTAGTTGGCTAGAAGAGAACTTGCGAGATCAATTCGTATGCGGAATAAATAGTGAGGTAATCCGCCAGCGTCTGTTTGCAGAAAAGGGGCTTGACTTCATAAACGCATATAATATGGCAATTAGTACTGAGGCGGCCGAGAAAGATGCAGCGATAGTACAAGGTCACGGCCGGTCATAGGATACAGCCATATCAGCTGATCGCCAAGTCATAACTAGGGCGACAGGGAGGCACTCAACAACTCGGGCCGAGACGGCGAATACGGCGCACGACATGTATAGAAGTATAATGCGCGCGGGCTGTACAAGATGGCGGCAGGCGGTCAACCGCGCGCGCGACGCGACGCAGCGGGAGTGTCGCGCGTGTGGAGGTGCACAGTAAGGTGGCATATAAATTTACGCAATATGTATGCCGCGTTTGCAACAGACAAGGACATTTGAAGCGCATGTGTCCGGCCTTAGCGACATAGCAACAGCACTGTGTGGTTGCGAACGAAATAGTAAAAGAAAAGAACGATGGAACGAGGACGAAGATGAGTTCCAGATTCTAAGGTGTTTGTGAAAGGACTCTGGCAGTATACGGGCCCGCCGGTTAGCATTCATATACGCGAGGGTGCACGACCCGTGTATATTGCGTGTGCCGCCCTTGGCGTATGCGCTGCGCGAGCCTGTGGAGCGCGCGCTCGAGCAGCACGTACGAGATGACATCCTCACGCCGGTCGAACGTTCCGATTGGACTACGCCTATTGTACCAGTGCTCAAAAAAGACTGTAACATTAGAATCTGTGCTGATTATAAATTAACACTTAATAAAATTTTAGAAGTTGACCGTTATCCCCTTCCCCGTATTGAGGATTTATTGGTTAGGTTAAACAGGGGAAAGCATTTTAGCAAAATTGATCTCTCTCAAGCGTACGCTCAAATGGTTTTGGATGATACAAAAAATATACTGTAATTAATACACATAAAGGTCTGTTTATATACAATCGTTTAGTTTATGGCCTTTCGTCTAGTCCGGGGATTTTTCAACGTCCATTGGAGAAAATGTTTGCAGACATACCTCAGGTAAGTGTCTTTTTAGATGACCTTATTATTACTGGACAAACGACAGCGGAATATATAAAAATTGTACAAGGTATTGAAAGGTTAAAGAAAAACGGACTCAAGGTTAAGAAGGAAGTGCGAGTTTTTGCGGAGTCTATTAATTATTTAGGACACGTAATAAGTAAAGACGGCGTACACACTTGTCCCAATAAAATTAATTATGTATTATGCAAAATTTATAAGGTATTGGTGCTGTTCTGACGCACATTACGCCGCATAGTGAGCGGCCGGTGGCATATGCGTCGCGTTCTCTCTCTCCGGCTGAACGAAGTTACTCGCAAATAGATAGAGAAGCTCTTGTGATAATTTTGGGATCAAAAGTACCATCACTACTTGTATGGTAGAAAATTTATACTACAAACAGACCACAAACTCTTGACATACATTTTCGGTCATAAGGTTGGTATACCGGTAATGGCGGCAGCGCGTTTTGTAGCGACAGGCATTACTGCTGTCGGGTTATAATTATGATATAGAATATATTGTTTCAGCGAAAAATTGTGCAGATGCTTTGTCTCGGTTACCATCGTAGGCAAGTACGAGTGATACGACTAATGAAATAAAGTATCTTAACTTTGTTGAACAGTTTTACCAATTACGAATGATGACGTAAGAAAGGCTGCAAAAATTATAACAAAATATAAAATTATACATTGAATCTGGTTGGCCTACGGTTTGTCCTGACGAGGAAGTAAAACCTTACTTCACGCGAATGTATAAGTTGTAATGTCGAGTGTGAATGTATGATAGTGGTTATCGAATTGTTATACCTACTAGTTTACGGTTATTAATTTTAAAACAATTACAAACAGGATATGTGGGTATAGTTAAAACTAAAAGTTGTGCTCGAGGCTATGTTTGGTGGCCACACATCGAAGAAGAGGTTGAAGTCACGTACCTAAATTGCCAGACATGTTCGCGGGAGCAGGATGCACCACCTCGGTGCATCCTGCTCCTGCGAACATGTCTCGCACCCATGGCCATACACATCTCAACCTTGGACCCGGGTCCATATTGATTTCCTAGGCCCAATATTAGGTAAAACATTTTTTGTGTTAATCGATGCATATTCCAAATAGTTAGAAATCGTAGAAATGAGGCAAACCAATGCCGTGAGTGTAATAGGAGTCCTTCGTTGTATGTTTACGAGATTCGGGTTGCCTGTAGATCTAGTTTCGGATCAAGGTCCACCGTTTACAAGCAGGGAATTTGGATCATTTTTAAAAAATAACGGCATACGTCAATTGTTTTCACAACATATCATCCGTCTTCAAATGGTACCGCATAAAATGCCGTCAAGCTTTGTAAAAGGGCGAAAAAAAGGCTATCAGAGATAAAGTCGACGTTGACATAGCTTTACAGACGTTTTGTTAGGATACCGAAATACCATACACGGTACTACAGGTGAAATACCGGCCATGTTACTACAACGTCGCTCGTTACGCTCGTGTTTAGATTTGCTACGTGCCAACCGGGTAATAGGAAATAAGTTTTATGCAGCTCAGGATAGACAGAAAAAAATGCAGGGGGAATTCAACGGAATTTAACGCCGGGGGAACCAATTTGGGCTAAATGGTTTAGTTCACAGGATAAGTGGATTAAGGGGAAAGTAAATAAGAGAGAAGGTTCAAATAGGTACGTTCTAGAGGGTGATAACGGTCAACTATTTAAAAGACATATTGATCAAATACGACGTAGATCGCACATGTATGATGTTATTTCTTCCGATAACACTTATTGTGAAGAAAATGCTAAAACGGAAGTGAGGATGATATCGTAGAGGCAAGGAAGAAGTGGATGTTAGTAAGGGCAGTAAAGAACACGATGTAAGTCCAGTTCCAGAACTAGAATCTAAAGGAGTATCCGCGGTTGAACTTAATGATGATACTGATATCTCTACTAATCATCCACCACAAAGTATCCCGGAGCCTCGTTACCCCCATCGAGCTTGCAAACCTGTAGTAAAATTTGGTTTAGAATGTGATTAGTTTAGATAAGCAAAGGAGTTTTGTATATATATATATATATATATATATATATATATATATATATATATATATATATATATATATATATATATATATAATGTAAGAATATGTAATAAAATGTATAAGAGAGTGTTAAGATTTCAGGGTGGAGGTGTAATGTACAAAGAATAATAATTTGTAATATTCGTCATTGTGAATTGCAACAGTCACCGCAGGCCTAAGAAGTACGTAGTGTTTGCTTTCCATATCTTAATACGTCTAGATTCGACAGTTTTCAGTCGGAACCTTAATTGACTCACCTGAAATGAATTGAACCTGAATTGAATTTTTTGATTCAAACAACTTTAATCATTAAATTGTTTATGTTGTATTTATTCTATGAATGACTTTTATCTGAGAATTGTAATATCGATCCTAAGTCGTAACTATGTCCAATTAATTAGGAAAAAAATGCGCACAGAAATACACAAAATGTCCCATAAAGCCATAAAGATATTATATTCATATTGTAATAATTTTATCTCTTGTTTCAATTCTTTGTCCTATTTCAATTTATGGCAAAGGCATTAAAGTTTTATCGGTCCTCAAGAAAATGACCGCTTTTTGATATCCTCCGCTGTATAAAATTTTCATTATCTATTATTTTGTAGGTACCAACATTTTAATATTTTCTGTTTTATTTTTTTTAAAAAACTGTCAGTCGTAAGACTGCGCTTTAAAAATGAAAACTACTTAGCTTCACAAACATATATATAAACACACATCTGTATATATTTATCTGAGCGTGATGGATACGCGAGTGCAGTGTTTTTTCTCCGTCCCAAAAAGAGGTATCTATTATATACACATACATATATGTATATATGTATCTGAGAGTGACGGTTACGCGAGATCAGTGTTTTTCCCCCGTCCCAAAAGTGCCCAACGTGCCTAAAGAAGTTTTTACTTCAAAAGTTTTCAATTCAAAAATCGGGGTGTGGCTGTGTCGTGAACACGACCGTGTGTGTTTACATGAATTGATGAATAGGTGTACGTAACGAAAGGACCGCAAAATGGCGGTGCAACCCCCTCCGCCGCGCGCGATGCGTCACAGTCCTCACTCAACGGAACGAATTCTTTGATCCTTTAGCTATAGAGTGGTGTAATTAAATTATGGACGCAGATGATAGGTATGTAGTTGTAACATCAAACTTTATCCCCGATTTTGTTTCACACTTTGGAAGCAAATTTAAAGACGTATTAACTTCAAAAAAATTAAGTTAAATCGAAAGGTTCAAAACATTTGTGAAGTTCGTCTTATGATGTTTTCCCTTAAATTTTGCCCACCTTAGTACTAATTCGTTAGACAATGAGTAAGGAAACGCACCAGCTCACCTCTTTTCATGTCAAGGCAAGAATAAATAGGCCATTATTAAGTTAGTACGCTTTACCATCTTTGGCTGCATCACCAATTATCATCAAGTGATGTAGTAGTTAAGCGTTGGTAAGAATATAAAAAAATAAGATGTTGTAACTTGTGAGCCTAGGTACCTTTAGTACTAAGCGCTTGCGTTCAATTTCACTGTACGCGAGCTACTCGGATACCTCGCCGGCAAAAATGAAATTGTTAATTGCAATTCTAAATGCTGCTTTATCACGTGCTCAGTAATAAAGGCAAACATTGTAAAAAAACCATGTATGAGAAATCAAGAATTTCGGGAACATCAACAGTCCGTCAGTAGTTTTGATATTAAAAGTGATGCACACTCTGTAAACACGAGGAACAAACACTAGTAATACCAGTTATTCCACTCCACAGAGTCAGTCATTTATTCATATTATGGCAATGTAGTCGTTATTATAAATCGCAGAAAATATACATATTCTATAATTTATTAGAAGTGATTTTTTTAACAAAGACTTCATAAAAAGGGTTATTATAATATAAATTATTAGATGGTTGATAATAATCCATAGAAATGAGGTGAACGCTTTCAAACTGACGCTAACAAACTTTCTTAAACCAGTTTTGTAAATAATTGTGCAACCTATTTTAAAATGTATAATTTTACTGTGAGAAATTTCCCGTTTGGTTTCTTGTTAGTTTTTCCCAGGACCGAAGTTTTTCCCGTATCGGTGATAAAAATGAATAAAATGTCTTTCAATAAATTATTCTTCATAATCTATTGTACAGAAGTTATTCTATTCCATTCTATTATATTCCGCTAACACGAACTCGAGCAGCGCGGTGAAATATTACTCCATAAATCTCTCAGAAATCAGAGAAGGCCTGTGTTTAGTTGTGAGCCATATAGAATTTGTAACTTTATAATTTTTGTAAAATCAACACACTCACGCAATTCTTCTATGATCACTGAGTTGGAGCCAATATAGTCCACCGCACCGCCACAATGCGTAATAGTTAACACATTGCTCAATAGTAAAAGCAGACTGCCTATTTTTAGAAAAATATTATATTGCATATTTATAGAATAGTAATATTTTATTACTTACTAGTAGAGTATGCTATAATGTGGTATAGTATAGCGTAATATAGTATAGTAATACAGTATTCGATAATGTCAAACCCAAATACCACGGACTTTTGATAAAGATCAGCATTACGAGAGTGAATGCACCGACACTGCACACAGCGTGCTTTAATAGGTATGTCTGCAGCACGAATAGGTCGGCTCGATCGAAAGGATCACGCTCTCACAAAATACCAGCTTAAAATAGCAGCATAATATGGCTGTGTGATAAAGAACCGAGACCTTTTTAACTGATAACGTGGCATTCCATGTTATTCCTCAGGGTGACATACATCTACATTTTGATACTTAATGGATTATACATGTAGGAGCCTATGGGTCACAAAACCCACTTACTTAAATACATAAGAAAAATATAACAAGCTGTCATATTAACTGACGCAATCTTGTTAAGTTTTCTCTTTCCATCCGTTCATAATGTGGACCTCGTCAAGGCAAGAGTGAATAGGTTTTTGTGAGGCTAAATCAGTGAAATTAACCATTTTCGGTTGCATAACTACTTACTATCAGTTTGGACAGTAGACCAACACTGGTTTGTAATACTTTAAATACCTTTGTTTTATATTGTATTTTTTTTTTATAGGAGAGGGGGCAAACGAGCATGCGGCTCACCTGATGGTAAGTGACTACCGCCGCCCATGAACAACTGCAACACCAGGGGAATTGCAGATGCGTTGCCGGCCTTTTAAGAAGGAGTAGGCTCTTTTCTTGAAGGTCCCTAAGTCGTATCGGTCCGGAAAAATCGCTGTTGGTAATCCATTCCACAAGGAAGTTGTGCGAGCAAGAAAACTTCTTCTAAATCGCACAGTGGTGGACCGCCAATCATCCAGACGGTATGGATGGTATCTCGGGTTCTGTCGCGATGTGCGATAGTGAAATTGAGCGGCTGGAATTAGTCCGAACAATTCCTCAGACCACTACCCGTGATAGATGCGATAAAATACGCAAAGAGATGCAACATCTCTACGCAGTGCCAGTGAGTCCAGCCGATCGGAAAGAACTCGGTCGTCGACGATTCGAGCCGCTCTGCGCTGGATGCGGTCAAGTGGATGGAGCTGGCACTGGGGAGCCCCTGCCGAGAGATGGGAACAGTATTCCATGTGGGGCCGAACCTGCGCCTTGTAAAGGTGCAAACGGTGTGCCGGCATAAAATACTGTCCGCTCTGCTGAACACATAAGCTTTTAGAGGCCAATTTGGCCTTCTCTTCAAGTGACCACGAAACTGCACATCACTCGATATGTCGACACTGAGGATCCCGATACCGGCTGAGGCAACAAGGGGAGTGCCTTGAAACTGAGGAGATACGACAAAGAGATTCGTTTTAGCGGTAAACGCGCAAACTTTTGTCTTCTGGGGATTAAACTGGACTAGATTTAGTCGCCCCCACTCTGAGATTTTGTACAACAAAGTCTCGACTTCAGACACAAGTTTGTTCCGGTACTCAGCGACGTTTTCCCGAGAAATATTGGCACGGCCGGTGTATAAAGCATCACAAGTGCTGTCGTCTGCATAGCAATGAATGTTACCAATTTGCAACATATCATTGATATGCAGAAAAACAACGTTGGTGATAACGCAGCAACAATGGAACACCAGCGTTAATGGGCTTGTAATCGGGTATGCACCGTCTACTACGACCTTGATGCTCGATCTTCAAAACTGGTGATCAATTGCACAATTCTCAGGAAGCCCATGGGAAGGAACTTCGAAAGAAGCGCTTTGTGCCAAACCCGATCGAAGGCCTTCGCTACGTCCAAACTAACGGCCAACGCCTCTCTCTTGGACTCCACCTCCGCCCATCTGAGTTAGGTAACCTAGAAGATCACCAGCTGAGCGACCTCGACGGAAACCGTACTAGCGGTCTCTAATCAGCTGGTGATCCTCAAATACCACATGAGCTGGCAGTTAATAACAGTTTCCATTACTTATGAGAACAAGAAGGTGATAGCGATAGGCCTGTAGTTGGACGGATCTGAAACAGTCGCCTTTTTGGGATCGGATGCACAAAGCTGTCTTCCATGAGTTCGGAACTACGCCTAGGGGTAGTACCGGAAAGACGCGTTAAAACCGTTGCCAACTCCGGAGCACACGGGACTCCATCAGGCCCACTTGACTTGTTGACGTCAGGAGAGGTGCTGCGCAGAGCGCTGTGTAAACAGCACTTCCTGCATGGAGCACTCACACCGCGGGATGGTAGGCGGTGTGTTCCCCCCGTGATCAAGAAAGCAATGAAAGCAAAAAGAGAGCCTAGCAGATCGGCTTTCTCTTTTGCGTCATGGGCCAGTGAGTCGTCCACCCTGTGCAGAGATGGCAGATATGGCTGACAGAAGTTCCCTTGGACAGCCTTGGCGAGAGACTAGAATGCACGTGTTCCCGAAGGGAGGCGAACTATTTTCTCGCCAATTCTGCCGATGTGCTATTTAGAAAGTCTAACAATAAATAAAGAGGAGCAAGAAAAATAAAGAAGAATTATTATCTTAAACAAATCTGAGCAAATATTGTATCAAATAAAAACGTCACACATTTTGAAAAGTAAATGTTTTAGACAGCATCTCCACGAACACTTTGTTTATTCTTGTTTGTCAAGGATACGTGAGCGACGCTCGCTCAAACTGATTGCTTCAATAAATGTCTACCGTTGCACTTTTTATAACAAGAGTTAATGTGTTTGTTTTATCATCATTATCATCATCATTACAGCCCTTCACAATTCCACTGCTGAACATAGACCTTCCCTAGGAATACCACAAAGCATGGTCCTGAGCCACCCGTATTCATCGATTCCCTGGTTAACTTACCAGGTCGTCATTCCTTCTAGTGGATGGCCGCACTACACTTTGTTTACCGGTACGACGCTGCCACTCGAGAACTTTTTATTTTGATTTACTGCGAATTATCTCATTTTTAAGTCTACCACGCAGATAAGCCCCAAGCACAGCCCTCTTTATAGCTCGCTTAACGACCTTGAGCTTCCTCATACGACAAGCCGTGAAGAACCACGTCTCAGATCCATATGTCATGACTTGCAACACGCACTGATAGTATAATCTTGTTTTCAAGTTTTGAGGTATATCGGACGAGAAGATGTGTTGTAATGTCCCGATCGAGTCTGCCCAGCCGAGTTGCATCCGTCGATTGACCTCTCGTCGGTCGGTCGGTTTTGTCTTATGTTCATCATTATAAATTATTAGCGGGTGTTAGTAACAAAAGAGAGTTTATTATTTCACCATGTCAAATTAATGACGTAGCTCCAGTCGAAGGCGGTACTTCTTATAGCGGCGTCAGAAAACTATTATATGTGTACAATGTTCATGCTGCGATGACTTTAGAACTAAAACTAAGAATTAAAAAAAAATTATCTCTCTTGAGACTCCTTACTTTGGCCACACAATATGCGTTATAATCACGGAACGCTATAAACACTAACACTTCAGGAATTTTTATAAAAAATATCGTTTTAAATTACATACATAAATATCGTAATAAACTGTAAACGTACATTTAAAACATTACGAAAACAATTAAAATCTAATTAATTCTTCAGTAATGCGAAACAAAATGTCGGACGAGGGCTTATCGTGCTGTCCATTTAAATTAAAATTTTCATCCTCATTTAGGGGTTGTTTCATTTTACTCTCTCAAAGTGACAGATGACATCGAGTTAACAATAAGACAAATAAGCTCTTTAAAACCCAACGTAAGAAATTAACTTATTTCAATGTTGACCTAGTTAGAAGGTAATATAGAATAAGAAGTTATAATTATAAATATATATGCTTTGACATTTATTGGGTGCAACAAAAAAAAAAAACAGGAGATGGGCATCAGTGTCTTCATATATATGTCCATTCATTACAGAGACTTGAGGACTAAGGTGTCACGTAATCGGCAAAAGGGGTCCCCGGTTACTCACCAAACAAAAACATCATACAAAACACCACAGCTTTAAGCTGGCATTTGGTATTCTGTGAAAGTGTGGACTTTCCCCGGTCGGGCAGACCTAGATCTATCACATTATAAACTACAAGGCCTTGTCTCGTTACATAACCGAGGAGCATCTAAATTTCGCATTAGCATGATTGGGACGCCTAATTTTAATTGAAGCTTATGTGAGGGCACACCTGACAACTCTAGAGAATTTAGAAACTCTACGGGATATGAAGTGCTCTGTTCTGTGTCCATAACTGTGTCTATTGACAAATACTCTGTTATTTCTCCTGCTACTTCGCTTAATATATCTGAATTTATTTTGTTAACGCTCTCATTTTTGGTGCAAGAATTGCCCTTTCACATAACCAATTTGTCTTCATGCATGTTGTTCGTTAAATCTGAATAAACACTGCAATTAATTCGGAATGACTCTGTACTAAATTACAAAATCTCTCGTCAATTTAACGCAGCCTCAGCATCCGTTTCCAACCGCCCACCGCCAATTTTAATAGTGTGTCAGCATAGTTTCCAGCATTGATTTCATTATACAAATGCACTCTCATATTCGTAGCTAAACTGAATTTTGTCACCTTGTTCCATAAAATAGACGACTTGAGACATGCTTTAATTTCATCTGCAGGTGTGCCTTTTGAATGACAGGTAAAGTTTGGCGAAAGTCACCAGCCAGTAAAACCACCATTCCTCCCATTACATCGGTATTGCTGCGCAAATCCTGGAGCGTTCGATTTAGTGCTTCTACAGCTTTTTATGCGACATTGTACTTTCGTCCTACACTAAAGTTTGCATTGTCGTAGCATTACATTATACCTCGTGCACTATTTTTGCTCAAGTTGCAGATCGGCGATTCTTCCTGGGCTAGATTTAGAGGAGTTTTAAAACAGAATGTGCAGTGCGGCCCCGCTTAGCAGCGTGGCGGCTATACCGGAGGAAGCTACAGCCACAGCAATGTTTTTATCTTTCCGTACTTGCGCTAATAATAAATTTAACAAAATGTCTTCCCAGTTCCTCCAGGGCATCTAAAAGAAAAGTGCACCATTTCCAGATTCAATTTGTCCTAATACTTTGTCAAAAGCTCGTTTTTGTTTGGGAAGCAAGCGGGTACAAATTCGGCTACTTGCTGCTGCAAAGCTAGTATATCGTAGTTTGTTTCACGTATAATTTCATCACTTAGTTCATTTTCGGTTGTTCGCTGAGGGCTTATCATTCCAAAGTCGCTTAATTTTTGCCTACCATTGCCATTACTTTATCTTCAATTTTTCCAAGTGCTTCATTATAAATGTGTTCATTGTATGTCATGTTCGCTTGTGTCTGCTGTAATCTTCGCAAAATATCTTCCGCCATGTACTCTTTATATTTGTCCCACAATTTATGTGCATTAGATAGCCCGCAAGATGATATGAGTTGCATAAAGATCCTAATTTTGGCTGGTGACTGGCACTGCACAGCTTCCTCCATGGTTTCATCCCAGTGATTATCGTTTTTAAAAGATGCAGAGCTTCACATGCCTCTCTATAAGTTGCATTCCTGACCGTTGACAGTTTTAAGGTCTTTATATCCTGTAGGACCCCGAACATGGTGCAGCAGCAAGCAATCGTAAACAGAAACATTCAAAATTAGTTACATGGACGGTATACACACGACCAAGGGCATCTGATGACTTTACACCGGGCCAATTTGCAACAGACGCGCCTTGAATACGGCGTTTCCACTCCTTCCTAGATGTGTTCCAAGTATAATAGCGGGGGACTTCAGAATATAACAACGTTTTTGCAAAGGGGTCGGTTTGACAAAGTTGAAAGAAGGCTGTTAGTGTAGTTTTGGCGGTGATGCAATTCTTTCTTGGAAATTTCTTTTGGTGAAATACACGCTCTCCATTTTGTAAGTGCACAGCAAGGTGAGTAACTGTTGGGTGCCTTTCGTGTAAAGGGAAGCCAAGGAGACGCCACGGTGCCTCGTTACTGCTGACATAACGCCCTGCTTGAAAGGTCTGTACTTCATTAACGGTTGCCTCACTTTCACTCCTGAGATTAAATATTGCTTGGTCGCTTCCTTTATTTATGTACTTACAGATATACTTGATTGCGCGGACAGAGCTACATGCTTCTATATTAATGTGGGCATTAAACATTTTACATAGAATGGACGAATACGGGACAATCCAGCTGTTATCTAAGGTTTCGAACGCTCCAGAGCGAGATTTGATTGTAACTTTCCTGCCACCATCTTCGGGAGCTCTGCGTCTGTATAAAGGGTAGCCATTGTCAGTGTGCACTGTTTCTTTTAATAGATGTTTAGGAATTTCTTTGTACATTTTCTTCTTTCATACATGGCGATATTGAATTTCGTGCTCCACATGGACCGTGAATCATATTTCGGACGATGCTATCATACAATTCTTTATCTTTTTCAGGATCCGGAATCTCGGCACTTATTTTGTCGTCTATTTGGCTGGTCCGCAACTTCTCTTTAAGCCATATTAGAATGTGGGCATGCGGTAATCCTCTTTTGCCATTCAATTGAATACATGAAGCATTGCACCTCTCCGAAAATTTTCCTTTCTTAATTACATACATAAATTTTTGTACTTTTAATCTAAATACTCAGCAACTAAATCGTGTCTGTCAGTACTTTTTGGCCCGGCATTAGCTCCTCGGTTATTTCTTTCCATGTGGGATTGCAAGTAAAAGTAACAAAAGATCAGGTCTTCCGTAAGTTCGTACATAGGCGAATGCGTCTTGTGTGTACTCATGTAGGTAGCGGGACTGTTAACGAATGATGAGGGCAGAATTACCATTTACCTAAATCTCTGGGGTTTACATTGGCGTCGCTAGAAACTGCATCTTGTTAATGTATATAATTCTCAACGCAGCTTTTTGATTTAAAGATATATAACGAAACGTTCACTTTCTACCTTCACATACATGTCTACCAAAATTGATGAAATAATTGTCTGTCTACACCGGGCTAAGAGGTTAAAATCATTTTCTCGCAACATCATATGATACGCATAAAATCCATACATGATACTTTTTGTTCGGAGTAGGCTCCTTTGTGACCGGGTTAATGAGTGGAATTTGAAAATGATATCCCTCTCGTCCTTTGCAATAAATCAATGGGTATTGCAGAGCGTCATAAAACTTGTGTGTATCGGCTACCCATTGCAACTTCAACCTAACCAAATCACAAAGCAAATAACAAACAACCGAAATCGAAAGCAGGTAGTCGAATAAGCTACGAAATAGAAATAATTTAAGCGTATAGGTACCGTATGCACTATAAGTTGACGCGCGGCTCAACGGCGGGAGTTAAGTACATGTCAGGAAACATTTCGTTACCGCGTTTTAAAACCTAGTAACGACATCTAGCGGAATCAGTTTAAACTATGTATACGTTAGTTAATAAGAACTCTCAAAAATATTTTTCTTATCATTTTGCACATTTTTCTTATTGTAATACCGATTCATTCATAACCACATATAAGAACTGTATTCATTTCCGTTCAATAAATATTAGGCTTATTAATAAGGCTTACTAAGAACTGTTTCTACCATTGTTAAGTAATAGTTAAGGGTGAAAGCGTGACAGGTGGTGAAAGTATTTCTGATCCATACTTATAATCACGCCTGTAACCCTTGCGGGTAGGCAGAGCATCAACGGATTACTTAATATCGTCTGCGAGTTTATCGCCTATTCTGTGAATTACGATGCACCAAAACGTTTGAAGAAAATCAGCTGGTGAATTTTATGTTTTTATCGCTCTCTTCCCGGTCCTGCGTGGAAAATACAGATCCATACATTTTTATCTTAATTTTGGTAAAATACATAATAATCCAGATATTCTGACCTTCTGTGTTTGTCCATCGTACCGTCGTCCGTGTTGTAGAATCACGGTGGCGCCACCTAGCTGAATTTAATTTTGCAACATATTCGATTTTCCCACGGGAATGATATGTTTTCCGCTGAAAAAGTAGCCTATGTCACTCTACAGCCACGAACTATCCCCATACAAATAATCATGCCATGCCGACGCTCTGTTGCGACGTGAAAGAAGGACAAACAAACAAACAAACAAACGAACAAACACACTTTCGCATTTATAATATTAGTATGGATGTTTAGCATTGGACTTTGACATGGATGGATGAATGGATTTATAAAAATTTATATCCTTTTAAGCTGAATGAATTTCATATTAAATTAAACAAATTTTACAGATTTTATTGTTTTTTAACCAATTTTTAATTCCATACATTTCGAAATTTTTCCAGCACGAATAACCCAGTAAAAGTAGTTTTATCCAATGTGCAGAGTTCTAGTAGATTTAATAAACCCCTATGAATAGCATAATGTTTTGGACCGATTGGAGAGCACTATATTGAGCATGGAGTATCATGGTGGCAAAACATTTTCAACATATTAACTTATTTGATTTTCTGGGAATGTAATGTCACCATCGATTTCGTTGGTATTTTCAAGTGTATTAACAATTAATATTACCTTTCGTCAAAGTAGTTGCGGTTTTTTCAAAAGGGTCCAGTCAGGGTTCATTACAAGAAGAAATTGGGAATGTACATGCTAATTACTCTTTGGAAGAGATATATTAGAAGATATATTATCTACTACGGTTATAAAAGTGAGTTTAAGTTGCGGCTTACAATAGTTATATGTCTTTCCCGTCGCTCGCGTTTCCTGGAGTATTTTACGACGAGAACTTGATCCGTGAGCTACCACGGTTTTTGATTTTTTTCTAATATAGCAATATATATAGAAAAACATATTTATATTTTATGATCGCAGAAATACAGCTCACATAGAAATGTATATAAATCCCGAATTCTATCAATACAGATCAAATCGAATGGATTTCATCAAGGAAGTCCACAATCTACATACAAATTGTCCCATGAGCCCACCTCTGTCGCTTACAAAACGAAATTCTTTGAAAAATTCCATTTCCCTTTCAAATGGGTAGCTGTTATGCAAATGGTAGATAAACATGGGGAAAAGAAAACACAATTTATCCCGTAGGATACACTTTAAATAAATCTTGATCTTTTACATGTATATATTAGGGCTAATACACCAAGGTGTAGCCAGTTAAAACTAGGTGCAGTCAAATGTGGTTTATTATCCGAATAATTTATAAATAATATAAACTTCCACGGTTCTAGGACTAAAACAGCCGCAGCTTAACTTACTGTCTCTGATATTACTTGGTATAGACATGTGCTTTCGTATTTTTGAGAAATTTAACATAATGATTTCTTATATTTACGCGAACACTACACATTGAATTAAACTATTTTACGGATTTTATCGCGTTTAATTTTACTTATTCTTTAATTCGCGACGTTTCGTGTCCTTTGCAGCACTTTCTTATTAGTAAGTTCATTAATTTAAATAAAACTAGTTTTAACGGATTTTATCGCGTATAATAACTTATTTTATACTAGCTTTTGCCCGCGACTTCGTCCGCGTGGAGTTCGGTTATATCACGCCCATGTGTGAAAAAGAGTCTGCTGGTACAAGCCACAATTATAACTGGATGTCGCAGGCAAAAGCTAGTAAACTACAAAACTTCTTTATACACCACATTTTTGCTAATCAATTACTGTGTGCCAAAATTATCCGACTTCTGGGCGTGTTTACTCGTGAGCAAGTCACAGAATTGCCCGTGTGAAAAACAATTTTCTCTCAAGTCTATACCGGCAAATTTTAATGTTTGCGTTTAAAATAATAAAATTATATACAGTAATACAAAAATAGACTTCAAAATTCAATTTATTTAACACCGGTCGATGAATATGATATAAGTAAAATTATAATGACATTAAATAATACAAATTTAGAAGGTTATGATGGCATATGTACAAATGTTATCAAAGCGTGAAAAATCAAATTAGTAAGGCCTATTTAGTTAATTTATCAATGGAATCTGGCACCTTTCCAGAAAAATTAAAACGTCTATTGTAAAACCATTACATAAAAGAAGAAAAACACTAATGGAAAATTACCGTCCAGTGACATTGGTACCTATATTATCAAAAATTTTTGAAAAGTCCTGCACAAAAGGTCATGACTTTCCTAAATAAGTTTAATAGAATAAATCAACTCAGTATGGATTTCAAAAATCAAAATCCACGACACTGGCACTTTTAATTTAAAAAAAATATTTTACAAAATATTAATGACGGACTATTTACTACGGCTATCTTCTTTGACATGTCAAAAGCTTTTGACTTCGTACCACACGATCAGATTTTGTTCAAATTAGATCAAAACGGAATTAGAGGCCTAGCATATCACTGGATTAAGTCATTCATACAAAACAGGCATCAATGTGTTGTGGTGCTAAAACTTGACAATAAACATGTAAGTTAAAGTTATAGATCAAATTTAGAAAAATGCGTTTGGGTTACCTCAGGGTAGTGTACTAGGTCCACTTTTATTTTGATGTATTCAAACGACTTACCTGAAATTATTAAATATAGAAGTATTTTATTCGCAGATGACGTCGCAGTAATAGTCACAACAAATAAAAATATGTCACTGACAAAACATATTTTGACATTAATCAAACAATATTAGAGGTAACTAAATGGCTAAGTAATAATAATTTATCAATAAACTTAAGTAAAACTCAATATATAAATTTCAATAATATAAATAATAATTTAATAAATATTAATTATAATGGACAAACTCTTTGTAGTGCAACTAATGTGACATTCCTAGGTATAATTATTGACAAAGAATTAAAGTGGAAAGAACAAGTTTGTAAAATATGTAATAAAATAAACAGGTTCACATATGCGCTTTATAGACTAACAAAAGTGGCAACAAAACAAACTGCAATTATGACTTATTTTGCATATATTGAGTCGATTATCCACTACAGGATTATAATTTGGGGCAACAATGCAGAGATTAATAAAGTTTTTATTGTACAAAAAATGTGTTCGTGCCATTCATGGTGTTGGCCCAGATGTCTCATGTCGACCTCTATTTAAGACACTGGGAATCTTACCCGTGCCTTGTTTGTATATATTAGAAGTTGCTAAGTTTGTAAAACAACACGGGAAAAGTTTTTATAAACTTAACAAAGTGGTATCCATGAACACGAGATACCCAGATCGGATAGTAATTAGCGAAATACCAAAAAGTAAACGCTTTAGCAAAAATTGTTACTGGATGGGTAAAACAATATATACCAAACATAATCAAAGATCTTCCTATAAAACATTTTAAAAAAATTATACCAGTGGCTTTCAAAAAACATTTTACTCCGTAAACGAGCTTTTAAATTACTGATGACAACTTTATAGGACTATAGCTCATAATTGACATTTTTATTATTAACTGACATGGTATATAATATTGTTTAATTTAATTTACTTTATTTGTTAATTATAATTTTTTTTTGTAGTTGCACTTTTGATATATTTAGAATATAATTGGATGGATTGTTTGTTGTTGCTAATTTAATGATTTAATAATGATTGATTTTGATGTGTTAATTTTGTATAAATATAATTTCTAAGAATAAATAAATTTGCATGTCTCTATTAGAGACTTAGTATGTATGCCTAGTATTTAACAGTATATCATGTAACATACATACTAAGAAGCAAATAAATAAATAAATAAATAAATTGCCCTTGTGATTTGTTTATGGTCATTGCAAAGCAGACTTTGAGGAAACTGTATTCGTTTGAATTTAAGGGAAGATCATTCGGGATCAAGAAATTCTTGGTACAAATACAATTTCCCTTGCGTACATCCAGTTATAATTGTGGCTTCACTACATTGCGATGTGACGCTTTTACTTTTAGTCTGGTTCCGTTGCACAGTTGAGGAGGTTTTAAATTTCACAACAACATAACAGGGTGCCCACGCGCAGAATAAACTTATGATGTGGTAGACTCGATGGTTTCAGTGAATTAAGAAATTCGACAGGGTATTTAATTGCGTCTTCTGTGTTGACCACAGAGTCTATTGACATGTACACCATTTCTTTCCCTCAAAAGACGTTAACAGTATATCGTTAATTGTCGCTGCTTGGTCGTTTTCGGGGTTAGTATGGCACGTTCACACAACCATTCCATTGGCTTTGGATATGTGCAATATCTAGGTAAATTTTGGATATTAACTCCTGTAACGTAAATACAACTGTGCACAAATTATCAGGGACGGTTATCATTCCGTCATCTATCGGATAATCACTGTTTCCGATTTCAAGTAAGATATTCGCAAATCCACCAGCAGACTCTTTTTCTCTAAGTGTGCCCGAATATTTTGTTTCAAGTCAATTCGAGAGCTTGACGATTTTAATTAGAGGCCATAAAGTGGATCTCTTAAGACGCCTTAACTTCATCTGCTCTAGTTCCTTTTGGCACTACTGGTAGAGTCTGCCTAAAATCTCCAGCCAGCAAAACCGTTACACCACCCATTAACTTCTTATTTCCTTTTATATCTTGTAGAGTTCTATTTAAAGCCTCTATGCCACCCTTATGAGCCATGGTTATTTTATCCCACTATCATTTTCGTATATTTTAATACTTCAGCAAAATTACTTTGTTTCGATATATTACAAATGGGAGTATCAGCTGTTGTTAAATTGAGTGGTATCTTGAAGCTAGCATGAGCAGTTCGTCCACCCTCAAGCTGCAATCCCAGAAGAAGCCACAGCCAAAGCAATTTCATGAGTACTTCTTACTTTTGCTAATAGCAAATTTATGAGGAATGTTTTGTCTGTTCCACCGGAGCATCTAATAAGAATACTCCACCCTCATTTGATTCAATTTTTGTGTTAATTTGATTGTAAACTGCTTTTTGTTCGTCATTCAGTGAGCCTTCATTATTTGTAACTGTGTTTTCTAATGATGCTAATTCGTAACTTACTCTTTAAGAAACTCTCTATTTTCAAATTGTTGTTCTTTGCTTGGCTGAGGTAACTCATACTCTTTTAGTAGCCGACCACCCAATGCTAATACGGTATTTTAACGCTTCAAACGAAATTGGGTCCCGGATCTCATGAAGAAGCATGCGAAGGTGATAGCATTCTGTATTGTTCGGAAGCACAGTATAAACCCTGCCCAGAACGTGCTCTTTTTACTAGCCAGCCTTCAACGTTTACTCCTCTCTTTCTCTTTGGAACTTTCTTTTATCCCAAAATGCAGAAACTTCTAGTTAGAGCAATGTTTTGTAAAGTTATCCACTTTACACAAATCAAAAAAGGATAAGTGTGTGGTTTTGAAGGACTATTCACTCTTTCACTCAGATTTTGCTCATTAAAATAAACTCTTTGCCCATTTTCTGAATGAACAGCGAGTGGACTACGGGAGGAAACGCTCATGAATGGGAAATTCAAGGATTCGCCATACTGCCTCTGATGAACTTATATATCTTCCACTTGTGTAGGTTTAAATAGGATGGATCTCATTTAAATAAATTCGCGTAAATATAAGAAATCATTATCCATCCTTCTCATTCTCTAAAGCTAACGACGCCTGGTCTAAACCTTTATTTACGTATTTACAGACGTATTTTATTGATTTCACCGAATGACAATACCCACATAAGTGAGCGTTAAATGTTTTAATAATATTGAATTACAAGGGACTACCAGCGATTATCTATGGTTGTGCCTTTGATATCAACAGAGAACCCACCGTCATCTAGTAAACATATCTTGTACTGCGGATAACCGTCTTCACCAGTTTGAGTTTCCCTTATGAGAGCCCTGGGGTATCGTTTACTGCAGATGTTATCTTTCATACATGGTGAATTTTGATTTAAGTTCCACATGGACCATGTATCATATTACATTTAACGATTTCGTGAAGCTCAGGGTCACGTTTGGGATCTGTATTTCATCACAAATTATATTGTCGATTTGATCCGAGTAAAACGTTTGTGAAGCCATAAAGAATATAAATATGTGGAAGACCTCTCTTTGCCATTCCGTTGAGTACATATAGTATCGCACTTCACCAAATATTTTGCCCTTTGTCAATAAGTTCATGATCTTTTCACCTTTAGTCGAAACACCCTTGAAATTATATCGTGTCTATCATGAGTTGTTATCCTTGAAGCAATTGCTCATTTATCTCGTCCCAGCGAGGATTGCATGAAAGCGATAAAAGATCAGGCCGACCGTAATTCCTGACATAGGTCATAGCGTCCTGTGTTCTTTCGTGCATATACCTAGGTTCCCCGTAAAGATGATGGAAGGACAACCACTTGTCCTAGTTGGTTGGCTTCTGCATCTTGTCTTCCAATAGCATCTTTTAAATGGATGTAACTATCAGCACGTAATTTGGCTTGATTATTGATATAATTCAATCTCTCTGTTTCTATTTTGGCGTATTCATCCACCAAATATTGACTAAAAAGGGCACGATAGTTGACTAAATAGTTATCTCTCCTTCTTTAGTTATTATTCTATACGAATAGAAACTTGCAGAACCCCCAGCAAAACATCAATGGATACTGTAGCGCATCATATGCTCGATGTATCTCACTAATACGCTGAAGTGAATTACTTCGGCTCTCGAGGATGATGTCCCTTAGATCGAATTGTTAATCCACTAACACTAAAGCCACTTCATTTGTAGTTGGTGCATTGTACCTATCTCTATATTATTCTGGTGGTTTTTATCAGCATGTATGATAACTTTGTATGACTCTGAAGGAGGGCTTTATCAATGGCACTTTTCAGATCTTTTATATACGGGTTCACTTGATGCAGCATATTCTGCAATTGTTTGATTAAATCTGGCTTTAAGTAAGGAAAGTTAGAACATCGTATCTTTGCTTCTCGATCATCTTCACCTACAAAATATATTTGAAGGTACTGAGCGTCATGTTCGGCTTCTGGCAATATACTTCCAACTTTGAGTATCTCCGGCGGATTTCACCGGGATGGAATCTTGCATGTTGTGAATGCCACTCTATTAGACTTTGTCGGATATGTTAAGTCACGATATCCGTATTGGAGCCAAATGGTAGACCTGGCCTTGTACTTTAAAAGTCAATGAAAAACCATCGGCTATTACCTGTTTACCACCAAAGGTAGTCATCTGAAACAGGCATTATATTTACGAAATAATTGGAATAAATTGGAAATAAATTGGGCATAAATTGGAAAGAACACATAAAGAAAGTATCATCTAAACTTTCCCGTTTCTCGTATGCTCTATACGAACTTAAAAAAGTCACAGATTCAAAAACGGCCACGTGTGCATACTATGCTTATGCCCATGCATGGCTCAAGTATGGCATTATACTGTGGGGAAACAGCACAGACGTAAATAAATTATTTATTCTACAAAAAATGTATCCGCATAATTACAAACATAGATAACACTGACAGCTGTAAACCTTACTTCATTTCGTTAAAAATATTAACACTTACATCTATATATATACTAGAAGTATGCACATTTGTTAAAAAGAATATGCACCTTTTTTCAATATACTCCGGCCTCATTTTTACGTCCTAATAATAAATTAGCTCCACCTATCACAAAATTACAAACAGTTAAATCAGGACCCTATGGTATGTGTGTAAAAATTTATAATAAAATCCCTAAATGTTTACAAAAAGAAGAATCATTAAATAAATTTCAAAGAGAGCTTAAAAAATATTTAATTGAAAAAAGTTTCTATTCGTTGTCGGAGTTTTCGGTGAAAAATAATAATTGTTTAATTGAATATAGACATATATATTATACTTTTTATTAACATGGTATTAAAAATTATTGCAAATGTTTATTAAACCTAAAAGTAATGTTTAGTTTAAGTAAATAAAATTAGTAATTCTTCTTTTTAAATCAATTAAATCAAATTGATATATAATGTTGCTATGCCCTATCAGGGCTCATGTTTGGCTCTATTATATCCAACATAAGAACTATTTATGTAACCACATGAACGCAATAAAATGTTTGAGTTTGAGTTTGAGTTTGAATATTACCCAAATGTCCATTAGATAAATCATGGCTAAATCGCAATCGCCTTACTGGAAAGATATCTGTTCCGGACTCTGTTTATAGCAGACCGTTTCGATATACTTCAAACCAAAATGGAAGTATTAATCCTGCAGCTAACAATTCACAAAGTCCACCGTAAGTCTCATTTTTAACATATCGGCTGAATATTCATTTGCTGTTGAATAATTATCGCCATTTCTGTCGTGGGTCATAACTGAAAACCTAGGCCAATCATTTACCACAAATCTAATAATTTGTGAACGCACCACCATCGCATTTTGTTGGGTTCTGTACATTAAAATGAAAGAGCACGAATCAAACAGCGCCGTCACCTATAATGGGGACGACAGTATGTTCTTCATTTTCCTTTAATATTAAGAGCTTCTGTAGTCAATTTTCAGTGTGAAAAATACTTCTATTAACAATACCTATTCTCAAAGCAAATCAAATCCAAGTTTGAACAGAGGTTGTAAGAAAGACAAAATCAAGCAAGTATAGTATAGTTCATATAACCTTAGTCTGCTGTTATGGTCTCCTGCTGTCGCCCATTCATTGAATGACTTTCGACTGTTCAAGGAGAATGTTTTAGTAGTAAAAGTATTATTAAATTCATTGCAAATAAGCTCTAACAATGTTCCATGCAAAAATTTGGATAATTTTGTTATGAAAGTGATGGAAGTTTTTTCACTATGTTACTTCTAAATTTCTCCAAGCGATGTGGATTTATTGTTGTGGTAACGAAACTAATTGTCCACAGTGATCAGAACTTAATTTTTAATTATACATTTATGCAACGGCTTAACATTTGTAAAATGTTATCTATACATGTTGCACTAGATGAAACAATACGCGTTGGTTCAAAAATTAATTGAATAGACCATATGACTTAAACTATTATCTAAATTTAATATTGGTGGAAAGCTTCTAGTAGATTGATATTAAAGTCTCCACATATTACAACAGATTTATTATGTATATTAAACTTAGCAAAACTTCCTCCATAATTTTTTCAAGGTATCGTATATAGAACATGGGGGTCTGTAGACGCTCACAACAATGAGGTGCTCAAACTCAACACATGCTATTTCTACAGTTCGCTCAACAGAGGCTCGTAATATCTTTACGTTCTTTACATGATAATAATTTACTAGCTAATATTAAGGAGCCACCTCTAAAACGGTTTCTCTATTGAAAGAACTGACCACCTGGTGATTACTGAAGTTAAACATTAAGTTATAAGCTTTTACCAAATGTTCAGTAATACATAAAATATGAATATTGTTGCTATTTAAAACAATTCAATTTCTAGCTCTTTGCCTATCATGCCTTGTATATTTTGATGCAGCAGGTGTAAACAATTTTTATTACCACTCTGTGGAGTCATACAATTAAAGATTTGTAAGCTACATTCTAAATTATTTAAATTATTATAACTGCTAGAGATTACCTCTATTGTCTCATTTTTTATTTTAAATTACGGAACTGATTCGTAAGCATATACTAAGTCATTATACTGCTTAAAAAGCAGATGTCTGTGTAATAAGTCCTTGGCTGAGTTAATATATAAACAATAAGATAGCACATTTGCTATCTGTCTTAAATTTAATTAGATAGGTAATACCTATCTTTAGTCAAAAATTCTTAATTAAATTATTTATGTCTACTAAATTAATTCTATTATTATAATTATAACAATTAAATGTCAGGTTTAAACATGAAAATTTATTCATTAATAAATTTAAATCATATCTCATTTATTTTACTATGGCCAACGCTGTATGTAAGGCAATGTAAACAGGATAATTTTATGTACATTTAAAGTATTTAGATTATCAATATATTTTATAATTGATTTTTGTTTACATTGCCTCTTCTCCCAACAAGAATTATTAATGTGCTATTAGGGCAAAATTTACTAGCTAAAACTTTATTCATTATATGAGTAAAGGATGCTCCAGGCATGCAATAATTACTAATCAGATGTCCTTTTGAACAGCTGTTTAACATCATGCCCAAATTTTGCCTATGTCATCACAATACATAATAACTTTATTTTTTAATATTTAAATTACATTTTAAGTTTATATCCTTTGTCATGGTACTGTCATAGAGTGTAGGTGAAAATAATGAATCCTTACTGTTATCATTATTTTTACACATATTGTCCCCGATGAACCTGGTATGGAGCGCTGATACTTACTCTGATGTTTTATTAGAAGTGAAAGCGCTCCTCATTATTTACATGACTTTACCAGATCATTCATGACCAATATGTGTTCATTTATCTCAACCTGATCCGATGCATATTTATTTGATAAAAGTAAAAGTAAAGTTACAGCTTATATACGTCCCACAGCTGGGCTGGGCCTTCTCTCATTTCTGAGAGGGTTTTGAACAGGAAATGTCCGCCGCGTTGTCCCAATGCGTGTTGGCGAACTTCACATGTCTTCGAAATATTTTTTTGATTTCTCAGACATGCAGGTTTTCTCACGATGTTTTCCTTCACCGCCGAGCACGTGGTAAATCAGCTCTTAAAATTGCAATTAAAAATTTCATTGGTGCCGGCAGGATCGAACCCGGTTTGCTCGCGTACTGTGAAACTTACAGCGAGCGCTAACCATCTGAGCTACCACGGCTCATAGACACTCTATATCAGTCTCATAACAGTTATTCATATTTTCCACCTCAATTAAATATAATTTAAGTTTATTAATTAGTTCTTGCTTTTCTTTGCATACATTTATATAATTTTTAACATTAATTTTAGTTTTAATTAAGTTTTATAGTTTTCTAATATATTTATAAATTTTATATATTTCTTTAATTTTCTTCTACTGCAGGTAGTCCTTGCTGCTGTTCTTGATGTGACATAATCATCACCAGTCAAATCGATTGTTGTGGAGGATTGCAATGCTTTAGAAGATTCACGTTCTATAAGCTCATTGAACAGACTTTGAGTTTGGGACGCTTTCAAGTTATCTATGTATTGTTTTAATTGCACAATCTGCTCATTAGCCTCCTTAACTGTAACTGCAATGTAGCAATTAATCTGAGGATTCCTCATATTCCTTGCTGCATTGGTCAAACTCATCGACTGTTCTCAGTTGATCCTTTCTTTTGAAACAAATGTATATTCTTTATGCAACTTAACCATATCACTTTTTAGCTCAGTATTTTTAGCAATGATATTTATTATTTCCTTTTCATTGTCATCCTTTCTTTACAACAGCTCACACTGCTCCTTTGACGCCTTAGTTCTTGAAGCGCCATTTGAAGTTGGTTCTCCAATTGGCGCGTTTGGCGTTAATGTGTATTCATTTACTATTAAGTGTAAATAGCAAAAGAATACAAAGAAAGAAAACCTAAACAGAGTACGCAAATGTCTAGACGTATGGGTTTATTTACAGATCTCAAATTAAAATATCATGTAAATAATTCAAAATGAAATCCAGAACAACACTTACTTAAAAGGTAAATCTTTAAATGTTAAAGGGATAACAAGAATTACACTTACAGCAAGTTTAAACGTTGTTCGTTACAGCTGTCACTTTTGGTTGGAATACTAAACACAATGTAATTAAAATAGGTACTTCTGACTTTTACTTATTTCACAAATACAAATAAGTCGTATTTAACAACTGTTATACAAAATTGAGATGGATCAATATAAAATATTTAATTTTTAAAAATAGTTGGGAGCAATTATTTTACAACTTGTCACCGCGGTTGCCACAAAAAAAAACGTTAAGTTACTAATATAGGATAAGTGCCATTGCTCCTAACATTTAAATATTAATTTATATTTTATTTTATACTAAGATTAGGTTAAGGTTTGTTTTACTAACAATCTATGACTATTGTTGGTCGAAATAAAGGATTTTATTATGGGGTATCTATATAGTTTCCTCATCTGGTAGGGCTGTATAAATATATAATTGTAAATGAAAGATATATTTATACATACATAAATATCAATAAAAGAAAAAGTACATAAAATACATAAATAAATAAAACCCAACCAGATGGAAGCCCTCGGCAGGGGAGACCAAACGGCCGAGGGTTGGGAAAGGAAAGAAACCGGCGGACGATGCGGGCGGTATCGAGGAGCACCGCCTTCTGCATTTGAGCCTGGAGCGGTCTGTCACGAGTCCCAGTCGCCTCAGATGACCTGAGAGGCTGACCAGGGTTAGCCTGTTCGCAGAAATGACCACAAGAATAATCTTCGGTCGGCATACCACCCTACATGTCGGTCACCTCGTGAGCCAGGTCCAGATATTTTTCTGTTTGTCTGTTTCGATTTCACGAGGTTCTCGTCATAGGAATGATATTGTGCCCGGTCCATCAGGACAATATCAGGCTTATTCTGCAAGAATAGTCCTGTCTGTAATGATGGCCGGTCCCAGTAGAGCCTGGCGGCGGTCATTTCGAGCACGGCCCGGCATTATTATAACATGGCAGTTCCCGATCAACGAGACCGTACCAGAGCGAGCTCCTGATGCAGAATCCTGGCTATGAAGGTATCTGTGCAAATACTCATAGTTAGAAAGCGTCGAACAACCGGAGATGACATGCTAAGTGACTCACTGGGATGGCGACAGATGTCGATGGCGCTATCTTTAGGATCCATCCTAAAGTACATTTCCGATAATTGTTGGTCTTAATAACCTGATCCTGTATTGCACAGATAAAACCCACGGTTTCCAAAGAGGTCACCGAAACGTAGTGGAGGAGGCGACTGTGTTCACGAATTGTAGAACCTCCGTGGAGCTCTTCCTTCCATATGGTCTCCCGGTCAGAAATGCACTGTACTGCTGGGTTTTCCCATTGCTCGTTGGCTAAGGATAGAGGTTAGCCTTTATCACACAAAATGACGCCCCTGTAGAATGGATCATCCGATTTCGTCAGGAAGTAATTACGGAGGCTGAACACTTCGCGAATGCATGGTGAGAGCGCTAAAAGCCGCGCCCACCATGTTTCCGTCAACAAGTACAGCCTCATTACTGACGATCTCGGATGATGCATCCTGTGGGACGTCATAATAGTGCGGACTTTTCTATCCCGAGCGTTCAGTTCGGTCTGAGTCCACCTGAGTGTCGAATCAAATCAAATCAAATCAAATCATTTATTTCGCTAAAACATGGGTACACGGATGGATACAGAGTCAACATTTGTTTCCACATATTTTGCCTTTTGTGGCATGTAAAATTGTTTAAAATAAATATGTTAAAAAACAAATTAAAATTAAAAATAAAATTAGAAATAAACACTTTTATAAATTTTCTTTTTCTTTTCATAAACACTTTATATTTATGTTTTAGGAAAACATAACAAAAATAGTAAATTATTTTTGACTACAGTAACAAATTGATTAGAATTATTTTCATGAAAACACAGATTTCCAATATATATAAACCAGTTAAAGTGAGAATATTTTTTCCTTGAACAGCTGTCACAGCTTCAAGAGGGCCTACATTACACAGTGCACGAATACATTTCTTCTGACTTGAAGGCTTTGTTTGCGTCAGTTGAGTTGCCCCACAAGAGTAGTCCATATCTTAAGACGGATTCAACGTATCCGTAGTAAGCAATACGTGCTGCTTGTGGACCTGCTCCATTTGAAGTTTACGTAATGCATAAAAAATTGATTAACTTTTTGCATACTTTTGTACGTGTAATTTCGATTTACATACCGGTCAATAGTAACACCTAGGAATTGTGTATCTACTACCTCTACTAATCTTTCGTCCTTATATCTTAAGTCCAATTTTTGTGGTTTTGTTTTATAATTCCCAAATTGAATATATTTAGTTTTGTTAGTGTTGACTCGTAAATTATTATCTTCTAGCCATGATATAACTGACTCTATAGTAGAATTTATTTCTTGTTCATATATCTGTGACTTATTAGTGTGGGGTATAACAATTGTCGCAACAAATGTCAAAACAAATGTCGAAGGTATACATGAGAACAGGCACGATCCAACCGTTCTATGCGTGTGTCTTATTAACGCCCGACAAAAGACTGTTAAGCACTTTTGTCAAGCGTGCATAAAATACATCACAAAAAGTTTCATGTCCGCCTCATCGATACCTATGTTCTGTTACATACCCAGGTATCGGTATGTTTCAGCCTCGGATAGGGTCCTTATGTTGATGGATAAGGATTTTATTTTATTATTATTCTAATTATTATTATTAACTGGAATCGAGGCATTCCATCTTAGTCCTTAGGGGTGACGACGTTTGATTCTTGATTTCTTGATTTTTTTGTTAAATGTATTTATCTGTGAGTCACAACATCCACTTACCATCAGGGTGTCAGATGCCCGTCTTTCACCATTATTCTATTAAAAAAAAGCTGTTGGCACACATATTTTATCTGTAATTTATACATAACTTCATCCTCAAATTACCCGTAATGCTTGGTAGAAAGCCTGAATATATCAGCATTAATGGGAGCCCTGTAGATGACCTATGAATAATTCATCCCGAATACACTTACGTGATGAAATCCGTTATTTACTCACAAGCTTCACTCAGTCATGTAAGCGATATTATTGATTGCGGTTTCTATAGTATAAACATGCTCTTGAGAATTATTATCAAAAGATGGAATATTATTTTTAAAGTTCATCCCAAACAAATATTAATTTTGTCGTATATTAGCAGTGAAGGAGAATACATCACTACATATAATTGTCCGAATGTTTTAATGCCGTTGTCAAATTAACGCGTTAATTCATGGCCACACCTAGATTCAACGTCCATCAACGCGATAATTAACAGCATTTTTCGTTATTGTGGCCCCAGCATTAGAAACCAATTCAGAAAAGATATCAGCAAATGCTATAGTCATTTTGATGAAATTAAATTATTATGAAAGAAAAGAAATTTTTAAAGAAATTAAATTGTTTTAGTTATGTGTACTATATATTCCACCAAACAGCAGCAAAAATTAATTAATATATGTCATTATTTAATACTTTAAATCAAGTATATATATTATACTTGAACTATATTCTAATATATATAATAAGATATTAGTGACTTTAATTTATATTCGTGTTCGTCTAATGTAAGTTATGAATATTTTTAATATTATTGTGAATTCATTCAGAATATTGAAATAAGGAGCTGCAAAAATCGTTGTTTAGATTTAGTGCTAAGTAGACTCACAAGGGGAGTAAGTGTGCGCGTGAGTGAGTCGGAGGTGCCGCTGGTGCCAGTGGATGCCCATTACTCGTCGATCAAGGTGACGGTGTGCATTAATACATGACTACAAAATGATGGCGAGGAGTCAGACTGCTCTGTGGATGACACCTTATCGCGTTGGAATTTTAATAAAGCTGATTTTCTTTTATTGTATGCGTCATGCGAGATATGCGCCAATTTATGAGTTGGGCTTGGACGATAGTTTATCTTTTTCCTATAATACTTTAAACTTGATAATAGTTTGTTACGTGGCCAAGAGGAGCGGACATTCTTCATAATCTAGTATGCTTACCCCGAGTGATACATTAAAGAAATAATTCGAGCCTTTAAACAAAAACCTACTTTACATAAAAAATCGATTACGATACATTTTCCTGGTGCAGGGCAAATGTCAAAAAAATTATAGAACTGGCCGAAAAACAATACCAAAAGAGGGTCAAAATAACCTTTTAAAGGAACCGAATTTTTTTTGGAATTACGTTAAGACCGAAAGAGATCATAGAAATCTACAGAAAATTTTAAAATACGGAAAAATATTATCTCAGGAGCAATGTGTTGAAGTTTGCAAAATATTTCCACTCTGTTATAGTACTCGACGAGCGGATCTGAATGTAGTCGCAGCGGTAGCAGAAAGATGAAGTGAGAATGGTGCGGCACGAGTCCACCTAAGTAGACTACACTTAGATGAAGTGAGACGAGCGCTCCAAAAACTCAAACCGGAAAGGTTTGCGGGTCCAGACGGTGTCCCGCCTTACATCGTTAGGGAGTATCGATTATTTCCAGATAGACCTCTGCTTTACTTTTTTAACAAATGTGTAGAAGCCGCTGTATTTCCAGAGATGTAGAAACTATCTCGTGTATTACTGGTACTTAAGGGGTAATAGAAATAACTTAGATAATTTTAGACTTATTTATTTTTACAGGTTATTACGCAATTATTGTTATTACGCAAGAGCTTACGCCTTCATAAAAGGACAGCAACGCAACTGCAATTCCCCTGGCGTTGCAGTTGTTCATGGGCGGCGGTAGTCACTTTCCATCAGGTGAGCCGTATGCTCGTTTGCCCCTCTCCTATATAAAAATTATCAGACGCTCAATATCGGTTTCGACCGCTGAGTAGATTACTGACAGTAATCTACTCAGCTATGTATATGGCTAAAATTGTGCCAACAGTGGATAGGGGTAAACAGGTGAACGCAGCTTATTTCGACTTCAATAATTATAACTTTTAACGAAAAGTAAAAACCGACTTCAAATTGCTAAAAGAAGTTATTTATTTGGATGAATTTTTTATCCAAATTTGTATGGGACCACCGTTGACGTATAACGTATTTAATAAAAAGAATCATCAAATTTGCTTCATAATTTGCGAAGATATCGCGTAACATACATACAAAATAAACATACACTCGAATTGAGAACCTCCTCCTTTTTGAAGTCGGTTAAAAAGCCGTTTCATTTAGTTATAATATTAACAAATAAATATTTTCATAGTATTAACTAATAACGATGTATTGTGTAGTGGCGCTGTAAGAATGTCCACGATCCCATATCATCCCGTGGGTGTCTTAAGGGTATAGTACAAAACTATGAGGTTTACAGTAAGCTTATGAAAAGAGTTACAGAAGTGCGGTATCTGGGTGTTCAAAGTAGTTAGTTTGTACCAGTTCTGGCTCACTGAGCCAGAACCTCAGCCCTCATCGGCTGACAGTGGAACGACAGACCCTAAAAAAAAGTTTTACCATGCTCTGATCACGAATCTGCGGTCCGTTTTGCGTAGGATGCGCGGTTCCGGAGATGTGCAGATCAATTAATTAATATCTAATTGATATCTGTTGGGGCTGCACTCTCATTAGCGTTCCATTGTTCACCCTTTCCTTTTATCTATTGTTCCTTGAACACCGTGATTGCCCTCTTATCTATTACTCGTTGTAGATCTTCCTTATTAGTGCTATTGTATTATACTTCTTTGTTCATTACTACCATGCTATTCTGAATCATCAATAAAACACATTTCTTAACTTTCGTTACAATTTTATTTCCAAAATGTTATGCTTATTGTCTTTAAAATAGGAGCGAACAATCTCATCCACTACCTTGTAAATATGCTCGTAAAACTATGCATTGAACATCCCTGAAACTTATATAAATATATTAAGCAATATTCACCACAAACTAAGTCCACTCATTCTGAATCTATCAACATTCCAGTCCTATCTTTACAATTCCTTTTAAAACTCTAGATGATATCGTACAGGTAATCGTCCATATGAATCAAAATATTGACCGATGCCATTCGTATCGATGTATAAAACTATCAATGTGAGCCTGGTTTATCATCTATATCCAAATTGCATATTATATACGTTGGTACGTGGGTATACATGGGCAGTCTATTAGCAGCATAAACATTATTTTCTAGACTGGGATGAACATTTTTCAGATGTTGTTGTACATCTAGTGTATCCATGATATTTCTGCTATTAGAAGATTATTACAGTACCAATCTATTCAATGGTTAACATAGGAATGATCAATTATAGTGATTGTAAATATAAAATCGCATTCTTTTGTGATGATTTCATCATTTTGTCATCGGTGTAGTGCAAGTCCCAACACGAAAGAATGCGAGATAAACATTTGACTCATAAAGTTACTATCAGTTTTACTGCGGAAATGCTTAAGATTAGATATAACTTACTGGTGTTATATAAGACCGAACAGCTGCAGTCATGGAGTAAGTGTATGGTCTTTTGACCACAGTGGATCTACCAATAATACGTTTGTGTTACTTCAACGCATCAATGGTCATGGACTTAAGTGTTTATTCTATTCTATCTTTCTGTTGTTTTCTTACGTGTGTGTGTGTTTGATTAAGTGTAAACAAACTGATATTAACATGATAACTATGTTGTTACAGAAATCATTCAGCTTCGATGAAAATACCTATAAACAGTATTACTACTCGCCACTCTCCCCTCAAGAAAAGAGTGATGACATCGTCATTAATAATAACACATGCGATGGTGGAAAAAGAAAATCGCAATTGGTGATCATTTTTTGAAGCTGAATAAAAAATAAAAAAGAAGTTGTTATCGTCAACCGTAGCACGAGCCGCTAGAGATGGTGTATACTAATTCTGACGACGGAGACCAAGCGACGCATCTCATAAAATTTAAATGTACGATATGAAGAAGCTATCCAAGATTCCAACTACTGATCATTGGAAACATGCTTCCACGAGGATTAAATATTATGTAAAGACTAATAAGGATAGCATCTACTACAACACAAACGCTCGTATACAATATTACAAAGACAATAGCAGAATGTGAAAAAGTTAAAAATACTTTTAACAATGACAGTCATTAGCTGATCTTTAGTGAATGTGATTCTGTTTACTTAAATTACTTCTGTGTACTCATTAGATTCAACGAACTGTCGTCTTGTGCTGCTGAGAGAAGACAAGAGCAGAAACAAGAGATGAGTGTGGCATACGTGTACAGAACACGTCATTGAATAGCAAAACTACAACATTGGTGGAGAGAAAAAGAAAAATATGCAGTACTCAAGAGCTGATTCTTCAGTTCAAAATCTAGTTGGTTGCTCAATTTCGAAGACTGGCCTCTCGTTATGCGACAAAAGCCTGAATCTTGCAGAAGCCGGTTTCTTTTATACTGCCATGCAGACAGGATCAAGTGTTTCCATTGTGGTGGTGGTTTAAAGATTGGAAAGATGATGATGATCCTTGGCAGCAGCATGTTCAGTGGTTTAGTCAGTGTGCTTATGTAAAGTTTAAACTGGAACAGTGTTTTTATAAGATTAAATAGGGTGGTTTAAAAGAAATAAAAATAATATATTGCATACAATTTGTTTAATTTAATTTTATAATGTTTATAAATAATAATATAATGTTTTTATAACACACAAATCTAACACACAACACATTATAACCTTAAATACTATAGTCTACAGTAACATTTCTGTTTTTATCTATTTCAACAATATTATCAAACTCGTTATTTTACGTGGTAGAGCAATGCTGCAGCTATATTAATAGTATAGTTGTAGCACGAATGAGTCAGCTCGACCGGGAAGGACTACCAGCGTAAAATAGCAGCTTAATGCTGCTGTGTTTCGTATGGTGAGTGTAGAGAACCGGAGACCCTTTTTACTGGAAAATAGGCGTTCTATCTTAGTCCTCACGGCTGACAACGCATCTGCATTTTAATTTGCAAACGAAGATAGATGTAGATGTCTATGGGCCACAGCAAGCACTTACCATCAGGTGGACTGTGTGCTCGTTTGTCACCCTTATTCTATTAAAAAAAAACTCAGTATAAACTATACAGTTAATTGTTTGTATTAGTGATAATTCTAATCGTACTTCTAATCTTACACTACCATGCTTTATGAGATTCCAATGAGTAGATGAGTTAGATGATAAATCAGGAGTTAAGTCAAATGCTAATAGACAGTAACCTTTGGCATACTGTTCCCAAGAGATTCCATTTCCTTCATTAAGAAAGTGAATACTAGTTCCGAGAATAGAGTATGATATGATTGTAATGTTGAAGGTTTTTAATAAATAGGAGACGTGTTGTTGTACAAGAACTTTAATTATACTGATCCTTATTCTACCTTAACACTAATATATATATTGTGGTGTACACACACCTCCCATCGACAAAAAAAAAAATTAAAACATTTTTTTTATATTAAAAGTTAATCCTAAATAAAATCTTACGTTTTAATTACGGATAATATATATAATTCGTCTTGGATTGGGTAGGACGGCTGGCCAAACCACATAATTGCTCAATCACATTAAAATTAGTATAATGTATTACATACATACAACATACGTATTTGACATAATTAGGTGAACATTCGCGTTGATATTATTTTTTTTTTTGGTCGACACATTATTGTAACATACTTAGATATTGAGTTATTTAGTCACTTATTAAGTAACTTATCCAGACACTGCATTAAGTAGTACCTACTCTTCCCTTGTATATTTTTTTTCATTTATATTTATAATTGCATACTTTATACTTCATTTATTTATACCTTTATATTTGATTAATCGTTACTTTCATGATCCACGCAAATAAGTTATATATTAATACTCACAATTTTTTAGAAGATGATGACTTATAAAAGTTAAAACATATGATTTGAAGGTTCAATAATATAACACTGAAAATATTGCATTTCATTTTAAGATGAAGTGAACAAAGAACATAATGCAACGTAATCATGATCATTAACTTAAAACAGATATCAAAATACATTTTGCAATCTCAGCCGCGTAAGCGGTTGGTGACAGACACCTTTGTTATAATATCCAAAGCATAAGGAAAGGTTTTCAATTACATCGTATGACACAAACATAATATCTAATTCAACATAACTTACAAAAGGTTCTATTATGAGTACACTTAAAGTATTTGAAAATTATAGTATTAAACACTTTTAATGTACGTAGTTGAGATCGTTACATTGCATTGTTATAATACATTTACATTTACATACATTATCGAGTGTTTATTATTTAAGTTATTTATAATAGTCGAAAACTGATTACTACTTTTCTCTTTTAGAAAAAGATTTTCATAGAAAATGTTTATCTTAATTGAATACAGAGTTTAAAAAGTAATAAAGTTAATTTAGAAGTTATAACAAAATATTTGTTTAACATTTGAAAAGACAATTTTTTTTTTTAAAGTAAATATGTATTAACGTAAATTTAGATTTGACTGTCTATATAGAAAAATTATTACATTATCAAACTTATAATAATAGACTATCGATACGCTTTGGATTTGATTTTAGTAAGCAATATACCAAATTTAGTTTAAAATTGTACAAATTATACATAAACAAAAAAAAACATAACACAAAAGAAATTTAAGGTAGAGTTATTGTAACTATGAATCAATGGCTAAATATGAAAAAAATCTTGTAAATTCATGTAAATCTACGCTAAAATGTATTAATCAAATTTAATTGTTTTTACATGTGGTTGTGTGGATCGATCCTATAGTTACTAGATGTATAGCTTGTAAGTAGCATTTTGAGTAGCATTGCAGGTAGCACCTAATACAGAAATGCAAAATAACACATAATATCTCACATTTTAGATTTGTTCAGGATTCTTGAAATGAGGTAATAATTTACCTTATTTTAATTGTTCTCATGTCCTTTATTTTCATACTAACAGTACTCTATATCCTTTGTTTTCGATTAGCCTTTTTTTTTCATATTTCTTGTACGTACTTTCTTTTATTTCTTAATATTTTTGACCTTTAGCTAGTATTTCTATTCTCTTATACATTTATTTATTTATTAGATATCGGGAAACGGAGTATTAATTCACTTCATTTATATTTTATTTCATGATATTTATCACGCGGTACTTTTATAAATATGGGCCCCATTTACTTGGGTACTATATTACATTTTCATTACATTCATTTTATTTTATTGGTACATAAACTTTTTAAATCATACTATATCAAGGTAAAACTGTACCTTGTTTGTGCACAACCTTGAGGTCTACGTTTAAGTCATTTTAAAGGACTCCAACAATTGTCACGGAGGAAACTAAGTTCACACTATGATCCAATGAAGGATACGACCTCAATGTACCATTATTAAGGGTAACAAATTTAAGACTTTCTGGTCCCCAACAGTACTAATGTGAGTAAAATTGTTCACATCTCACTTGTACTGAAGGTATTGTTCCTAGTACCCGTTACCCTGATTTTATCATCCAAACATGGAAACATACCCTGCTCGAGGACTATATGCTTACCAGTGATGGACGTTCTCGTATCTCCATTACTTATTTATGCAGGTCAACTTTTGTTTTATTTCTATTTATTTCTTTACATTTATAATATTTATTAGTCATTATTTAATTGTACCCAAGATTATGGACAATATTCTATACAATTCATAATAAATTATCATTCCTCTTAAAACTCATAACGTCTTTAATCGCATCCGAACAACCTTAAAATTAATCGGGTTAGTTTTCCAAACTCTCAGCTGATCAGGCTGATTGTATGTGGATATGCTAACCACCGACAATTTTCTTTGCCTATGTCACTCAAACCTACAACATTATCATTACTTTTCATTTCTAATTATGTATTCTCTTACTTATCCATAAATTTACTTACATCTTTTACAAATATGACATAGTCTCGTAAAATATTTAGTTACATCATTGTCAGTCAGGAATTGAGGCTCACAATATGGCACAACAAAATTTAAATCAATTAATTGTATACCTTATGTAATGAGTTTCAAAATCGAATTAAACGAAGTAATTATTTTCATAATCCACACAAGTACTATTTTAAGAATTATAATAGTTTAAAAGCTTTAAAAGTTCAAACAATATAAAACCAAAAGTAAATTATTACGTTTCTTATTAAAATGAACAAAACAAAGAAATAATAATGGGAACATAAGTCGTCATCACTATTATAACAACAGACAGATCAAAATACAAATTGTACTCGTAGCAGCTAGCAATAGAGACACCTTTGTTTTAAATTGAAAGTAAGTATATGGAAACGTTTGGGATTGCATCGAACTATGATTACCTAAGCCTGAACTGAAGCACACCGTGTGATTCATACCTAATTTTAATATAACTTGTAATATATTATAATATTTATGCAACCTTAAAATGAGATTCTAAGCATTTTTTAATTTACACAGAAATTTAAATAGTTTCGTCGTTCATAGTTATAGTACATACATCCAATAACTCATTGGCTCTTAAAATTTAACGTTGTTAGAAATATTATGATGTTAGTTAAATATCGCATACAAAAAAAATAATTTAAACAATCGTTGTAACAGCTATCGAGTTTACATATAACAAAACATTAATTTAATTTAAAATATTGAAAAAAAAAATTTATCTATCATAATATAACTTAAGGTTAATCAAAATTAATTGATTAAACCCTTTTAAAATTTGGATTCGAAAAATAAAATGTATCACAGTGTTATTTTAATTATAAATTTGGTGAAATTAAGTGTACGTAAAATTTAATCTTTCATATAAAAATGAATATAAAATCGTCTAGTGCCTTAATACAAATGCCACTGAAGCACTTACGTAACTTAATTTATAATATTGTAATATGATTTTTTGAAACAATAAAATAACAAATAAATCGTTATTAAGTATCTAATAATTAATTTCAACTTAAACATATATGAAATACAGAATATTTAATACAACTTCAAATAACAGCAAAAGAAAATAAAACAATCTCAAATTAATCAGATAAATAAAGTTTTAAATGGAATTAAAATCACACAGGTGAAATTACCTCTTAATTTCTTCTTTGTTCTCTTTGACTCAATTTTCACATTTTTCTGGATGATGCTCGCTAGAATACAACCGCTTCTTTCCCTTTTCAATGAATCCGCCAGTTTTAATTTTTCAGTCTGCTTCTAAAACAATATATTTTGTGCCTTCTCGTGGTTTCATATTATAGTTTTCTTGTCACATCCGTATTACGTCCATTGCGTTATTATAATGTATATATTTTTAATAATATTTCAAGTTAATCCATGACGATTTTCTTTATTTATTTATTTTGAAAAAAATCCTATTTCAGTAGGCCCGGCGGTGCGCGTACATTGTAGCAGCGCACCGCCTGGCAGGGTCGCTGTAATGTTGAAGGTTTTTAATAAATAGGAGACGTGTTGCTTGTATAGAACTTTAATTATACTGATCCTTATTCTACCTTAACACTAATATATATATTGTGGTATACACTACATGATGATGTAAATATACTATCAATAAAAGATGGTTGCAAAGCTTTTGAAGGTATTTGTTGACCATCAATATATAAGTTGTTGAATTAATACCATAGTTTTCAAAGTTAAATGGATTTTTAGTAAGGAACCATTAAATGCAGAATTGTTCACAAATCCAATTATACATCTTTTGAGTACCTGTCCTAAGAATATTATAAAGAGTTTTTCCTTGAACACCCGATGGAATTGTTAAAACTTTTACTTCAGCTCGAGTTATAGGATATTTAGCAGTGGTAGAAGCTAAATTATTGAATTTAGAACTTTTAGAACTTTTGATGTGCGAGTTGGATTAATTCGTGCTCGTCGGACAGTAAGAGTTACATCCGTAATTCAAACTTTAAAACTTTACATCGTTTGACTCAGCAATTAAATTAAACTCTTGATCGAACTAATTTTACACTCATTTCAATACCATTAATTAAAATTTATCTTGGTTGAAAATGTCATCGTGAAGATGTCCAATCATTTCTATTTCCTTACTTTCACTTACGAATTCCTGTCTTTTAACAAATCCTATGTTTTACCATCTGTAGAATCCATTTTTCCTGCTGTATCCTCATACCAAGACTTACTTGTAGTCAAAAGTTGATAAAATTGTAGATAAAATTGTTTAGCAGCAGGAGCATAGTTTAAAAGGGTTTCATGCTCAATATGCATAGGTATTATTAGGTGGTGATAAGTTTTGGTTTAAATAAACTCAAGATGACTAAAAGTGAATGCAGCCAATTATTTACAGGTGCTACTAATGTAACCGATATCAAGTCAGTTGAATCTTGATTTAATACTTTTGCCTTTATGTGGAGTAATGTATGAGACAAATCTATGTAGTCATCGCTGTCCCAGGAACTTGAAACTGATAGGTCCAAAAGAGACGAAATTGGTTTATAGTGAATCCATAATCCATTTTCAATGCTTGTTTGCGTAGAGTAGTGTAAACAAATCCAATTCTGACTTAACGTACTCACAAGAATGATTATGAAGGAAAGACATGTTTAATTTGAAAATAAAATATATACTAGAACAATGAACCTAAAACTAAAAACCTTAAAAAAAATATATACCAATAACTAAAATATATTATTAAAAGGAGGCTTTTTAGGGCAAGGTTCCGTATACTGGCAGCCCCTTTGAATAGCTAGACTAATTTTTGTCCGAGGTAGCTGCCAGCTTCGGTCTCCTGTGACGTCGACTAACCTTTTGCTATTTCTTAAAAGCCTTATAGCGCTAGGACCCCACGGACCAAGGGTCTCGACACCGAATGGGACACAAACACATTCGGAGCCTAGACCCCTGTATTTGCCATTTTAGCTTTTTCAGCCGCTTCAAGCCGCACCAGCTCTGTTGTTGGTTCCATGTAGATGAGAAGGCCAGCGTGTTTGAACAGGTTGCATCCCATACCAGCACCCGGCCCATCTTCCATGGAATCAAACTCATACCGTCCGGTCTCTTGCCATCGTCTCTTGCGATACCAGACGGCTCAAGTAGACTTGGCACGTTGACGGTGGCAAGGGACCGGCGTATGATATCGTTAAGTGCTGCATGTCTCGAGAAGCGGCATGCACTTTTTTGGCATGATAGTCCGTGATGTCCTAGCTTGTCGAAGTCACTGCCACACGGACATTTATGAGAACGCAGACCGGAACCCCAAGCCGTAGACAGGTTGCGATTCGGAGCGTCAGGCTCAAGAAATGTTACTGTATTTGACGAAGGTACGCGTGAAGCCAGTAGCCGGCCTCATGCGTACCCACGGCCAAAAGCCTAGCACGCGCCGAACCTGTACTAAAGCTCAAAAGATTTTCACTTGCAGTTTATGTCGTCCCAGCTCCTCTGTGAATTTGGAGAAACTGGAAAATTTTGACCAGGGCATGCAATTAAGAAAGCGTTTTAGTTTTTCCAGGCCAGCAATCTCAAAGTTTGGGGGATGCCCTTAAAATTTTATTTATGAGATTTGCTGAACTATGGACAGAAGAGGGAGGCTGTAAAGAGACACTGAAATTTTGAATCCTAAACCACCATAACGGATGGGTAGGGATGCTTGGGTCCAAGATTACTCGTTCAGGTGTTAAGAATCGATTCTAAATTAATTTTGATTAAGTTGTCTACTTGTGTCAAGAGGTCTGGGTGATTCCAAAAGGAGCAGCAACGGAGCACATACGTAAATTTCGGACGAAAAGACAGAATTTTAAGATGCAAAGTGCATAATGGACTAATTTCAAAGAGACGGTCAGCAGAATTTTGAAATTTAGTAATTGAATTATTAATATATTCAGAAATAGATTCATTAAAATTGGAGAACCTAAACGGTAAGGAATTACTGTTCACTATTTTAATATTTGAGCCAAAATAAAGTTTTGTTTTACGTCATTTAAATTTAAGTTGCAGTTATTTATAAAAGTTCGCATTTACAAATTAAGCTCCAAACCAATGGCTTCAAATTTATTTTTATTAAAAAGATCCGAAAACAGTATCCATATCACCTCCTAGGGTTCCGTCGTCCAAATACCAAACGTTGAATTTAGAATTTAAATTTTGATTATCGGATAGCCAAACTAAAATTGCTGGCCCAAGGGAACATTGTTGACAACCTACTTCCGAGGGCAGTTCATTAGAACGATATAACAATTTTGTTGGGTCAGCGTAACTGAGAAAAAGATAATTGTATATTTCCGGTATATGTTGTTTTATTTCCGTCAGCAGGGTATACCGAATTGAAAGTATTTTGACATCAATTTTGAACAACACGTCAGGATGTCCGTGTTAGAAAGAGCGTAGGGCGTGGACGGCTGTCTCACACCCTCCTTTTACACCGAAGCCTAACTGTACGGGTTCAAATTCGAATTTAATTTTGTAAAATATGTCGAACAGCAATTTTGGAGGCCAGGCGTCGTAATGTTGATCCAACAGCAATTGGTCTCACCCTCCGTCTTTTTAGTGAGGGCAATGAGGTTCGCGCGAAAAGAATGGGAACAATTTCTGGATTGACATTATTGGAATACATAAAGTTGACTAATTTAGTGATCGAATTTACAAGTTGCTCGCCTGCATCACCCACAGAATGCGATGTTAAGTCTTTCAAATATTGGGGTGAGATTCCATCCAAACCTGCAGCCGAACCTGGTTTAAAAGATAAAATGGCATTCGTAACATCTTTGTTTTGAATTTGAAGGCATGCTTGCCCTGCTGTTGGTCGGTCGAGAAAATATGGGTTTACTGGAGCTGGAGGATGTTTTGTCTGTAAGGCCCTGGGTGTCAGGGTATCTGGTGACAGCACGTCGTTGGAAAACAAAAGGCGAGCGGCACCTTTGAGATCTCCGTCACAGATTTTGCTTTCGATGAGTTTGTTGCGATTACGAGGGGCATCATGTTTGATTAGAGGTGTGGGAGAAGGTGAGGAGCTGACAGAACAGTTATTTTAATCTTTTGTGTCAAGGATAAATTTGGTTTATCAGTTTTATTATATGTGTGCTGTATGAAAATAAAAATAGGTTCTGCCAGTCTTGAGTACAATTACTTATGTAAAATTTCTGGATTAATTGTGACAAATGTGTAGCAACGGTTATTCGAGCTCTCGAGGACTTTTAATTATCGGTATACTATTTTTCAAATGGCTAAGATATGTGGAAAGGAGTTGGATCAGGCTAAAAGTAGGCGCACTCGGAATAATGGGGTGGATGTCTAAAGTTGAACTGTTTTGGCTAATACATTTCCTGTGTGTTTTTGTAGTGTGTATGTTGAGGCCTTTTAAAGATTTGAAAGACTTGTTGCACTGTGAACATGTATGGGTTGCGTTCGACGCCATCACAAGATTGGGTCACGGACTGCATTCACAACAGTTAAATACAATCACAAAAAGAATAACTTAAAACAAATTTAAAAACACAATAAAGTAACTTAAAATTACACTGAAAATATGAAAAGTCAAAGTCAAAATACGACGGCTGCTTGTTTTGGTAACAAGATGTATGCGTCGTTACGTAGTGTCACAGGACGGTCCCACAATTGACGCTGCAGTGGAAGAGATCCAGCGACTCATGTCGTCGCTAGGACAAACGATGGCGGCCTAGCAACCGTGTCTTGAAATTATCACACGTGGACTAGAAGTTTTCAAAGACTGAACAGGCACTGTGGTGGAGCAACAACAATCCCCATGCGCACATATGAAAAATATCCCGACAAACTCTTATATGCAGGTCTGAGCAGTCAGGAAATTAAACTGGCTTAATAAAGAGTTTAAGAGACTCGAGCCTGCTTGTCACTTTTGTTTTTATATAAACTATAGCCTTGTTCGCATAGATGGCTTTGCGATAGATAGCTCTTCATCAGTCAATCAAATATATATTTCAGAAACTTTGTTGCGAATTGTTTCGTTACATTTGGGATATGTCACCATCTTGAAATATTTTATATCTCATAGTTGATTTCTTATATATAAACCACTATTATACTATTTATATCTATGTCAAAAATAAACGATTCATTTGTATACTAAAATTTTACAATTAAAATGTATAGTTATTTTTATTAAAATATTTAGACAAAATAAACACAGTTGTCACCTGTCACACTTATTTTTTTTATTTATATCTTTGAGATTTTTTGGTTTTAGACCAAGTTTTTCGCAGCTTCACTTTAGCAGTTAATGGTGGAATGAACGAGGCCAATCGTTTTCTTTTAGTTATATACCCAGATCCTGTCATGTTGAATTGATCAATTTTGTCATCAGTCTTTTGTATTAAATTCGTACTAACTTGCTTTAGACGATCTTTTATTGAGGCTTCCATAGGACGCGCTTGAACCATATCCCATAAAAGTCTTACTCCAGCTTAATGCCTCCTTGCCAATCACTCGAGCACCACTTGAAAGTAAAGGTAAAACTGATCTAAATAACCCCTAAGAAGCTCCCAATACAATGACCGCGTTGTTATGGTGAACCCTCATAAATTACTTCAACTCCTGACCCAGCTTGATGTGTATAATAATTTTCATGGACATTTATGATGATCACAGAGAATTCATTACTATAATTTTCGGAAATGTAGTTTAATACACACGGTTAATACAACAATACATTACAATTTAAAAATAAAACAGTACAATTACAATTTTAAATTTTGTTGCAATGGTATTTTTGTCCTGTGCTCGATCTTATAACTATTTCCAGCGTATCTAACTTTCTTCGCATAACAGGTAAGTAGTGAGTTGAGAGAAAACGTGCATTTATTTGCACCATAAATGTATTTTGTAGGATCTAATGATATGACTCTTAGTAAAGGAGGATCGATAATGTCGCATTATAGAAATAGTTGAGATGGTAACCTAAGTGTAAATTAGCAGACACTTTCCAAAATTCTCTACGATTTTTATTTGGTTCATAACCTAGTTGTAAACTTAATTTGGGTGATAATGTTACGGATGTTATATTTTTATCCAAAACAGAAACAGACACAAATTTTGTTATTTCATCATAGCGAAATTTCAAGTTCTTCCGATACCATTTAACGCTTTTAAAATATGCTCAACGATATCATAGTTGGTAGTGGAATGCGTTTTTATAGTACACTGTGGATGGTTTATCTTCATTAGGCATTAACATGGATTTCGTAATATATATAACATTTTCATGATCTTGAACAGTAAACATGGTACATGGATATTGAAACTCGACAACTTCACCTTCTAATTTCATAGCTTTTGGTAATTTTGTTGAAAAATTTGTGGTCTTGTTATCAGGAAAGTATTCCATTGAACAATTGCTGAGCAAATTTAAATAAAACTGTCTTTATTCATATTTCTTTTAAACTAGAAGCTAAAATCCAACTGTTTAATTTATCTGGATAACCTTTCCACTTCACTAATACTTTTTCTGTTACCTGAATAACGAGTGTCAATTATTTAATCTATTTTATATTGGTGGGGTTGTAAGTGATTTTCTGTAATCTTTCATAAAAGTACCAACTATTGGTTCATTTTGTAAATTAGTTATTGTATAAACAAACCATGGAGATCTATCAATCATTGAAGATATAATAAATATTTAATCACTCCAATTTGATTCATATCCTTTTGGAAAACATGTTTATATTTAGTTATTCGAACATAATCCCCACATCAATGTGTTTTGGTTTTGATTTTCTAAAGAAAGTTTGTTTGACCGTCTATCATAAAGATTAGTCCAAACTATCATTATATTGTTGGAATTTACATCACATGGGCACATCTTAATACTAGAGTGAAAGTTGTGATTATAAGAGTATATTAAATCTCGTAAAACATCTATATCGGGTGTCCGGTTATGAATGGATAACATTGAAATGTCTTATAGTACCACTTATTGCCGTTCTGAAAAAAATACGAAACATAATATATCACAAGTAGTACCTTTGATATATTTTTTCAAAGAAAGTCGATTTTTTCTATCTTATTTTACTGTCTTGAACACTATGACCAAAATGAATGATTTCTATTGGTTTTTGTTGTTTTATTATTATACACTAACTGTGCTGATAGATAAAAAGTAAACAGTATGAATAGCTTGTGCAGTTTTATTTAAAAATTCGCAAATTAATTTATTTCTGAAAAACATGCAAAAATATTATTTAAGCGAAGTTCAAACCTATAATTTTACAATAATGTCGGTTTCATGTAGATTTTATAATGGTATAATTCATAAATGTATCTTCCATAAATAGTGACTTATTGCCATTTAGGTAGAAAAGGAGAAAATTTGACAAAGTAACAGAATTTGTAATATGGGAAATAACGCCACTTTTTCATTTTTAGAGTTCTTTGAAATCATTCAACAATACTGGCCTTAATGTCAGGATTGTTAGTATAGTAATTAATCTTTTGATTCAAAGTATTTTTGTACATCTTTTGAAACAAATTCTGTATCTTTATCAGATTGTATGTGAATAGGAAATTAAATTACTTTCAGTAAATATACTTTCAAAACATTCTTTAGTTGTTTCTGAGTTTTTCTTTTTCATTGGTCTTGCAAAAGCATATTTACTAAATACATCAATAAACAAAGTATGTAGTTGAAACCATCATTATATTGAGAATAAGTTCGCATATCACTATCAGCTTGCTACAGTTCATTAATATTTGATAGAATGTACCTATTACGCGGGAATTTTTTTCGAATGGGTTTAGTTTCTTGTGATTGTAACCATTTTTACTTACTTTTTATCCATTTTACCATTCATGGCTTTTGATAATTTATTACTACCAAAACCAGCGGGATAAGATGGATCATAATAAATCCTGTTAATTTCTTCTAGTACGGGGTCCATTTTTCCCATTCAAGCTTTTTACGTATTTTAGTTATAGATTTTTATCTCTACTTCTGGTGTAGAAAACTCTATTTTAGTTATAGATTTTGTATCTCCACTGCTCAGTGTAGAAAACTTTGAACTTCAATCTCAGAGGGTTTGTTCAGATCTTTTGCTTGATGGTTAATAAACTCACATCTCTTTGGATTTCCAATATAAGTAAGTGGTACTTTAATGTTTTAGCAAATCTATCCCACCCTATCGGATCACTTCTTTTTAAGGGTCTTAGTCAGAGTGAATAATTTATTAAATCAACAATATTACTATTCATAATATTTTGCATTTCAATATTTAATCGAGATAAATTACTATTAAACTTATTTTCTTGTTTTAATTTTTCAATCAATCCAGGTTCGATAAGTATCATTTTCTTTGCATTTTCCAGGTTAACTTGCTAGTCCACTTACTAATCCACTCAACATTGCACATAAAATTATTGGTAAGAAAGCCCCTCCTTTTTGTATAATTATATTTTTTCTTAGTTTATGTTTACATTTATGCACCATTTTACGGAGTATATTTTTGTGTTTATTCAATTTTGTTTATCTTGATCTTTAAGAGGGCCTTTCCTTGTAAAACGTTATGAATACATTCACAAATACAATTTATTTCTTCTTCATCACACGTTTTAATTAATGCTTTTGATATTTTGGTTTAAGCGTATGCAAAAGCATTTAGCAAATGTTTATGCGTTGTGAGTCGACGATGCATCATTTAAAAATGATTTGAATTGTTTGATTCTTGTGTATTTAAACTCTTTGTGGGGACGTAGACTGTACAGAAACCATTAAATGGAAGACATTTGTCTTGATACGACAAAAATCTATGGTATTCTGTTTTAAATCACCATGAAACATCCATGCGCCTCTAGAGTTGCATCCTGTAGGCATCTTCAATGAATTTTGGGTTATCTGGTGTCATTTGTCGCTAAATATCTTATTTGAGTTTTATCTCGAGGGTTTTAAAATATATTATATAACTTGAGTTTAAAGAAATGTCTCTTTGACCATTACCCTGATTAAAAAATTGTGTTAAATAAAATACACTAAGATTCCTGAGATGACTCTTTTGTAAATATATCCACAATTTTTCTATCGGACTCTCTCATTTGATCATCAATAATAACAAGATGTGGGTTTTCACCATCAAATATATTAAGATTTGGAATTACTTGATGATAGTTAACATTTGTTAAATTATATAAAGGTTGCATTTCATCAAAGCACCATGTGATCTGATTAAAATCGCATTACATATTTCTGTAACTGATTTTATGAAATTTGTTACAAAATTTAACTTCCCACATCCACTTGATCCTGCCATAATAGCAGTAAACGGATGGATAAAAAACATTATATACGTCTAAAGTTCTAAGGGATGAAATAAAAAATGAAAGTGTTGGTGTAAGCAATTAATATATATTGCTAAAATTATATAAAACAGAATGATCTGTATACTATTTCTAACACAATTAGTACATCAGAATTTTACAATCACCTCAACCTCAAATAGAAACAACAATACTCTTAAATTATTTACAATCAAACAATAATTAAATATGTAATAAACTCTACGTCACATTATAGTATTATCATAATTTTACAATCAATACAAATTTTATTTACACACAGACATAAAAGTAAAAACTATCAACACTTAGCGCAATTTATAATGACCACAAGCTAATGCTTCAATATTATTATTTAAAATATACCTCCTTGTGTCAATATGTGATAAACCAATCTTATTTAATTTTGTGTGAAAATTGTGCTTAATTGATTTAAATCTAAGCATACTATAATATTGCACTTTTTATTAAATAGAGAAGACTTATACCTATTCATTGTCATCTTTTAGTGATAGATTTATTTACCCCTTTTACCTTGGCTATAGTCTTATTCTCTAAGTTAAAAGCGTACATTTTAGATCGTAAACCTACAAATTCTTTCATGATTTTACCATTATTTTCATCTTTGAAAAAACCTAATTTCTTTTTATTTAATTTTGGATATTCAAAAATATTATTTGTATCATAATCAAAGTATGAAGAAAGGTCAGGTTTTATATCAGTGTAAAAATCATCTGTAAATATATGATATATTAAACTATCCGTATCTGTATACAATAATTTGATTTTACTAAACTTTTTAATCATATAGTTATAATGAAAATCATATATTAATGTTTTGAAAAATAAAAAAATACAAAACCCTAAATAAATTGGTTTGTTATATATTAACTTAGTTTTCGAAACTGAACCGCAACTAGGTCTTCCGAAAATATTGAAAGACTATGGAATTGTGGTTCAACGATTAGATCTTGAGCACCTAAAGCCTGGTTCTCCCAGTGTAACTAATTTTACGTTAACCCTTTTTCAATATTCTCCATAGTCTTACCGAAGACTGAATTATTCATTAATTTATAAAAATCTGTTTCAAAATCTGATTTTGCTAACGTTTTTAATTTTGTATTTAGATCTATGTACATTTTCAACCAGGAGATTGTTTAAATTTTAAAACTCTATGAATTATAGTTAATTTAATCCCCATTTCTATGCACTGCTTTAAATTTCTGTAATAAATTACATATTTGTCTTTATTATTTAAATTTAGGACTAGTTTATACTCATTAGTATTGCCTACACAAATGTTTTCTGAGCATAAAGGAAAGTCCGAATGTAAATAATGAAGTTCATCTGATATTCCATATCAACTTCAAAATAAAACCGAAGTCCGATGTTTCAGACACATTACAATCTGTATTCGGATTTAGCCATTCAAATCCACCAGGAGGAAGATATTGAGACATAGCCCAACCATATAAATTGTTAGCATCAAAATATGTGATATATGAATTTGGTTTCCCTGCATCATAATCCCCCATGTATTTGTTAATAGCTCTAGCATAACGATTACTACATTGAGATACATCACCCTGATACCTGATCTAATAAATGCAATTTTCTCATAATCTATTAAAAGTTCTAATTCTATTTTTGAATATTTTTGCATTGCATCCCAACTTAAACCGGAGCTGTGTAATAATGAGCAGGGTCTAAATCATAAGTATTAATACATAGCTTTCTAAAATTTTCAAATTCGTCGGATAAAAGTGAAACGTCTGTTTTAAATACAAGTTTGAATAATCTAACACATTACAACACCCAGTGTTCCCAAACATCTTTAGCATGATTGTATCATCATTTGAAATATGAGAATCTGTAAGCGAGCTATAATTTTTTTGTTCAGGAGCGACGTTAGTTTTAAACTATCATAATTAGTCATAAATTCATGTGGATAAACCCCTTTCCGTTTTAAACGAATGAAATCTTCATCATTACGGTAACTTGTAATTTTGAAATTTATCATTACTGAGATTTTGGCTAATTCTTCTAATTAACACGATAAAAACTTAAATGAATCTACGAATCTCAATATAACTTCAGCCGGGCTAACTATGACATTGGGACGTCAAACACCTCAGTCCCCTGTGACCATGGGTGCTGTAAAGCATCTGAAACGTCGGAATCAAAATAGTAAAATTAAACGCGATAAAATCCGTAAAAATAGTTTTATTCAATGTGTAGTGTTCGTAAATATAAGAAATCATTACGAATGGTATCTTTAACTTTTTTCATAACTATCAAATTTAATTTTATTATTTGAAGGTTGACCAAACCAATTTTTTAAAGTTTCACTGTTTGGTAATTCTGTACAAATGTGGGCACAATCGTATTGTTCATGGTTATTTAACCTTTCCTGAGATGGAAAATAAAGTAGACATGCTTTGCAAATGTACATGACGTGACCTACTTTTGAAATTTTTACTAACTAACCGCGATAGTTTTTTTTATGTAATAATAATGATTCGTAACCTTGAAAAAGTAATAAATTGATATGTATCTTTACGACACTTTGTTAAAAACAATGGGCCTATTATAGAATTATATCGTTTTTCTTTATTATATTCTAATCCAAAAACATTAATACTAATATCATTTAATTTCTCTTCTTTTGCTATGTCAGAAATTTTAACTGGAAAGGAAATACCATCAAATTTATGTTTATTTGCACGTTTAGCGTACGGTGATACCCGATCCAGTTTTTGTTTACGAGATATAACGTTGAGAGTAACGTCCATTTGAAAAAAATAATCTTCGTTTTATAACAGCCTTTTAATTTTATGTCACGGGAAGATCTATGTATGAAGTAACGCGTAGGGGTTACATTTATTAACATTCATGTCTATAGATTTTATGTTTTTAGACTCCATCCACTATCTTCTTTTTCAAATGCACTAATTTTACTAGTAATTGTATCATTTAAAGATGAAAGAAAATATTTAAATCATCTCCTTGACAAATAATATAGTTAAATGTTTGAAAATCGAACGTATCATGATTCATGAATATCTTTAGTTTGTTGAACAAAATCAGCATGTAATATGAAATTTACTTTAAAATTATGTGTTGATGAATACACTTGTATTAAAATAAAATATAATTTTTATTAGAATTTAAAAAAGTTCAGGAGTTTCAAAATTTACCCATGTCGAACGATCTACTCTACTCTTGATTTTATAAGTTAAAATCCTATTTCCAAAAGCAGATTCAATAACACTAACGTTTGATAAAGAATTATGTGAATTTAAAAGATTATTTTTGTGAAAATTACTTTTAAAATGATTAGATAAATACCTTTTCTTGATAAATATATGACACGTTAGATATTCCACTTGATCATCGTTACCGACACTGTTCCCTGCAGAGGTAGACACTTCTTCTTCCGTTATTAGTTTTTTGACGATCTTGGGTACTTCGCTGCTCGTTCTTTTCATTCCTCTTCCAAGTTGTAGTGGTTGACTGAAAAATGTTTAAATTTATTAAAAACGATATAAGACAATGTGTAAATTACTTAAACTGTGTGTTCCAACCATCGCACAGTGATTATACAACTCATCATTATATGATGAATCGAACAGTTCACGCTTCTCCATTTCATCACAAATTTTAGACAACTCCTGATTTAATTCGCTGTTGAATAGTTCCATATTCTCTTCCATGGGTGTGGAAAAGAAAGCACTGGTGCACACTTCACTGAAGTTTTCCATATTTATAGTAAATAAGAAAATAGGTAGCAGAGTAAGTAACAGTTCAGTGTTGGTAGACCAACTGATACCCAATTTCAAATAATGTCCGATATTTATAGTCTAGCAAAGGATTAGAAATAGAATATAATGTGTACAGAAGTAATTTAAGTAAACAGAATTACATTCTCTAATATTCACTACGGTCAAACGAACACACTGACTCCATAACTGCAGCTGCTCGGTCTTATATATAACACCAGTAAGTTATATCTTATCTAAAGCATTTCCGCAGTGAAACTGATAGTAACTTTATGTGTCAACAAGCTTATCTCGCATTATTTCCTGTTGCGACTTACAATACACCGATGACTCCTACTTGCTCTCTTCACCGAGCTACGTGTCGTTGAAGGCTCCAATTCTCCAGTAGAGGTTCCACTTCATCGTTAAAATGCTATGTGGTACAAAAAAGTTACTTTAATAATTCTAATCTTTGCTGGTCTGAAACTATTGTTTTTTTCTCCTCGAACACAAGGATAGTTTAAATTAAAAGATGAAGTTTTTATTTACATTTATTTGATTCAAAATCAAACTTTGTTTTCAAATCACTTTGTTTTCAAAACACCATTTCTTAATACATAAAACATTTTTAACGCACAGATTTTCTTATGAGTAAAACAGTCATAAAGTAAAGTATCTTTACAATAAATTACACAAAGAGTATTTAAATTGGGAGCTCCTAAGCAATTTATATCTATGATAGTATTATTTTCATCACAAAGATCTTGTACCCATTTTATTTTTCACATCCTTTAAAAAAATCTTTTATCTTTCAAATATGTCTTGATAATTATGTGAAACTCTCTATAATCAACAAAGCCTCACTCCATCGATACCCTCTTTGCTTTTCAATCCAGCAAATTTGATTTTCTCTTCAAGAGATAGTGAAGTGAACAGGTAAGGAGGTTTAATTAGGAATATTTTGTGTAATCTAGAGTGGCTATTGCAAATTCTTTTACTATAAATTCATTTTGCAATTTTTGAATCCTTGAAGATATACGATTATTGTATTGCTATTCATGATATTTTTTAACGATATTACACAGATTAATGACGACTCACTTCTTCAGGAAGAGTGGCGAGTAGTAATACTGTTTATAGGTATTTTCATCGAAACTGAATGATTTCTGCAACAACATAGTTATCATGTTAATATCAATTTGTTGTTACACTTAATCACACACACACACGTAAGAAAACAACAGAAAGAAAAGTAAGTTTGTCAATAGAATAAACATTGATGCGTTGAAGTAACACAAACATAGTATTGGTAGATCCACTGCGGTCAAATGATCATACACTGACTCCATATATATGACTGCAGCTGCTCGGTCTTATATAGAACCAGTGAATTATATCTAATCTAAAGCATTTACGCAGTGAAACTGATAGTAACTTTATGACTCAACAAGCTTATCTCGCATTCTTTCATGTTGGGACTTGCGCTACACCGATGACAAAAATGATGAACTCATCACAAAAAAATGCGATTTTATATTTAAGAATCACTATAAATGATCATTCCTATGTTAACCATTGAATAGATTGGTACTGTAATAATCTCTTAATAGCAGTAATATCATCAATACACTAGATGTACAACAACACCTGAAAAATATTCATCCCAGTCTAGAAAATAATGTTTATGCTGCTAACAGACTGCCCATGTATACCCACGTACTAACGTATATAACATGCAATTTGGATATAGATGATAAACCAGGCTCACATTGGATAGCTTTATACTTGATACGAATGGCATCTGTCAATATTTTGATTCATATGGACGATCAATTGTACGATATTATCTAGAGTATTAAAAGGAATTTTAAAAGATGTAACTGGAATGTTGATAGGATTTAGAATGAGTGGACTTCAGTTTGAGGTGAATATTGCTTAATGTATTTGATATATAAGTTTCAGGGATGTTCAATGCATAGTTTTACGAGCATATTTACAGGAACACACTGTACAACGATATTTTAGTGGATGAGATGTTTCGCCTATTTTATAGACAATAAGCAATAATATTTTGGAAATAAAATTGTAACGAAAGTTAACAAATGCGTTTTATTGATGATTCAGAATAGAGTGGTAGTAATGAACAGAAGTATAATACAATAGCACTAATAAGCAGGATCTACAACGAGTAATAGATAAGAGCGCCAATCACGGTATTCAAGGAACAATAGATAAAAGGAAAGGGTGAACAATGGAACGCTAATGAGGTGCAAGCCCACCGGATATCAATTAGATATTAGTTAATTGATCTGCACATCTCCGAAACCGCGCATCCTACGCAAAAACGGACCGTAGATTCGTGATCAGAGCATGGCAAAACCTTCTTTATTTTTTAGGATCCGTCGAGCCACCGTCAGCCGATGTGCTGAGGTTCTGGCTCAGTGAGCCAGAACTAGTACAAACTAACTACTGTTCAAATGGATCAAATGGTTTGTTCTTAATTTATAAAAATTGTTCTTAACCGAGTGAATAATTTCACAAATAATAAAGCAATTGTTGTATTATACAATGCCTTGGTCTACTATATATATATAAGCTAATGTTGGAGAGAGTAATGTTCGCCCATGTATAATTAAGGGTTTGAATTTTTGTTTGAAAATGTGTTTTTTAATATACTTTATTGTACACCACAAACAAATATACAAATGACAACAAAAGCAGATCATATGTATAATTTGGCGGCCTTATCGCTACATAGGATCTTCTTCTAGCAACCAAAGGTGTAAAGGAATAAAACAATGAATACTAGGTAGGTGGTGCAATATAAATATACAAAATATAATATCAATACATGCGATATATAAACAATAAATGCAATAAAATAACATATAAATAACTAATACACGAAATAATATAATTACTAATACATAATAAAAGATAAAGTAAAACATAATATACATATACAATATATACATATACACATATATATGTATAAAAAACTTACATATCTACCCAAAAATACATATATAAATTACAAAATTCCTCAAACAATAATATAAAGCTGATAAATACAATAAATACATAATCACATAATTTATCCTAACGGTGTACGAACGATTGAGACAATTAATGCTCTTTAAGTAGTCGCCTAAAGATTACAATAGTTTGTGCTTCACGTATATGCAAAGATAGGGCATTCCAGAGCTTAAAAGACTGGACAGTAAAAGACTTATTAAAAAATGATGTATTGTGAGTTGGTAGCCTTAACATGAATTTTCTTGAAGAGTTTAGAGGTTCCCCTGGAAGCTCTACAACATTAAACTTTTCCTTTAGATAGGGAGAAGTAGAAGGGTGAAATAAGACACAGTACAGAATAGAAAGAATTTGCATGTTCCGGCGAAGTCGGATAGGTAACCACTTGAGACGTGAGCGAAATTGGGAAATATTGTCAAATTTGCGCAATCCAAATATGAACCGAACACTAGTATTTTGAAGTCTCTCAAGCTTATTTAGCTGGTCCTCAGTTATGTCTACTTTTTTTTTTAATTAACGCCCCCGCAACCACCCTTGCGGGTGGAATTTCGTAAAATCCGTTCGTAGCTGACCTCTACTCGGCAAAAGGAATATTCCTACAAAATTATAAGTTTCTAGGCCTTATGGTTCCAGAGGCATCGTGATGAGTCAGTACATAAATGGAAATCTCAGTTATGTTTATATATTTACTCACACACATTCATATGTATAAATTTGGACATTCTGTAATTTTTTTGAAATTGAATAAATTGAAATGAATAAATAAATCCACAAACCAGCATTGGAACAAACTATTACCAGCCATGTCTGCACTATGCGGTGTTAAGCTTTATGCCCAGTACTATTTGCATTCTTTTGTAGACTGTCAGTTTAAAAATGAAACATCAAAAATGTTTCTCCGAAATAAAACGTGAAAACTTAATTGAGCAATCACAGTAGTTTTTTGAAATAAATGGAACTACAAATTAATTAAAAAACTTTGATGAGTGCTATCGGCAAATGAATAATTTATAAAACTTCCACTTGCAATCAATAAACAGGTTATACAATATTACAAACTAGATGTGCCCGCGACTTCGTTCACATAGAATGTTTGTTAGTAACTTATTTATTTTGAAGTTTTATTTCTTTAAACTGTTGATTATATCGATACCTCTGGGCTCAAAGGTCGTAAAGGACATTTCGGCGAAAATTACTTTTTGACACTGTTTTACTCAGTTTTTAATTCTATATCGATCTGTATATTTCGTTTTACGAAATTCAAAATTCGTTTATCGTAAAAATATGGATGTAAATAACACTTAGTTTCCAGAGTTTACTCATTTTGGTAGTAAAGCAAACTATAACAAAACTATTGGGCGTAAAACACACATAAAATATCAATTGTCTTATGTACAACCTTATGTAGTTAATATAAGTCACCTCAAAAATTTGGATGTAAAGGACATCGTCTTTGCAAATTGTCCTGTACACCCTTACATTTTAAAATAAAAAAATACAAGTGTCCTTTACTACCTAGTTTCATTTTTATTACGTGCTTCTTTTTCTTTCCTACTAAGGGCGTAAATCAACGTAAGTCAGGAATTGTCCCATAAATCCTAGAATATTCAAATAACAACTAATTTCGTCTAAATTGACTACCCACCTAACTTAATAAAATTAAATCCTTTACACAAAACTATAAACTCACAATTTTGTGAAATGTATTATAACGATTTTGTCTTAATTTTTAAGCTTAGGTATTCATTTCTTATCGTTGAATTTGATTTCTGTACACAAACTTCCAACCCCTATCTAATTATAATGTTTCTAATACTCGTTATAAATTACCTATAGTCAAATACATTTTCCTAGTCCCGCGCAAATTCATTCAACGCACAGCCCATACCATACCTACTATAACTACCAGTACATACCTACTCTAGTAGGTATTATAGTAGGTATAGTGATTCACCAACGCGGTGTTGCATCGGTAATAGCAATGCGATGCAACACCGCGTTGCATCGCATTGCTATTAGATTCGGCCTTGTATATGTGCTAGGATGTAAATTACTAATATTCTAGAAGTAAGACGTGTAAATACGAAAACCTAACGCACCTAAAAATATTCTGAAGAAGCAAAAGTGTTTGCAAATAACATTATTGAGAAGTTGCCAGCAGTCCCATCGCATTACAATAGACAAAAATCCAATAGAACTTATCTTACTCAGGAAATGAAAAACATATATAACTTATATCAAATGTATTTAAAATATTGTACTGAATAGGAAAAGCAGGCACTAAGTGAGAACGCATTCCAAACTGTTTTTAAAGAGTATAATATAAGCTTTCACGTACCTAAAAAAGACAAAATCCTAATCTAAAAAGGAGAAAATCCTAGTGTGGGGGTAACGTTTAAAAAAAAGCTACTTATAAAAGATTTAAGATATATCAAACCCTTAATGCACCCAACAATGAAACTATCACCTGCAGTTTTGACTTACAAAAAGTCATGAACACGCCACATGTACAAAGTATGATATTGTGCTATTCTATAAATTATTCTGTGTTTAATTTCACCATTTATGAAAGTCGCACGCAGGATGTTAATTGTTGTTCGTGGGGGGAATGTGATGGTACGAGAGGAAGCAACGAAATTGCAACTTTCTTTATGAAATATCTTGAGGAAAAGGACAAAATGGGCGTAAAACATCTGCTGATGTACAGCGATTCGTGTTGTGGCGAGAACTAAACTAAAAACGTATTAACTGCCGTGAACCATTTCCTAAAGTCAGCAATTAATTTGGAGGTAACTCAAATTGACTATTTACTCCCGGGCCATACATACATGCCTGTCGATACAGTTTAGGCTGTTATCGAAAGGGAAGTGCGAAAAATTATTGTATGGAGTCCCTCGCAGTGGACTCTTCATATTTTGAAACAGCTCACAAAAGACCGAGATCTTATAAAGTTAGTTTTATGGAATATTCTGTTTTTTTTTTTAATTTTGATCAATTAGCTACAAATACATTCACGCCAATGACATTATATAATATTAAATTTAAAAACACCAGAGTAGCCACAAAAAAATTAACGATAAAATGTTTGGCAAATACTCTATGGAAAACTAAGCAGAGATTCATTCTGTAACATTATGCGAGAAAACCACAGGGAAAGGAAGAGGAAAAGGAAAAGGAAAGGGGAAGGGAACGTCAAAAGGGAAAAAAAGCCAGATCCAAAAAGAAAAAAGTGATTGGTACAGATGCAGTGAAGCAGCTATACAATAGTAGGTTAGCAATAGCCGCTGCTAAATACAAATATCTAATAAATCTATGTGAAAATGGAACAATACCTAAAAGATTTCATAACGAATACAGGGAACTTCCTTGCAATTCTGAGCTACGCTAAAACTTTGAACGAAACAGACGAAGAAGATGGTGAAGAAAGTGAGAAGGAACAGTAGTAAATAAATCATCATCTGTTAATTAAAGAAGTGAATAAGTTTGATTAAAGTAGTGAATAAACTGATTAAAGAAGAGAGTAGATAAAAGGAAAGCAAGAAAAATTACGTTAGTTACTAAAATATTAATTTATAATTTAAAGATTTAAAGCTTTGTGTTCAATTCTAATAAAAATATTTTAATTTGATTCCACAAATATACGTTTAATTTTAATAGTATGTTATTTCATTATTATTTGTAAAGAAAATAAAATAGTATACATAATAATTACATATTGAATTTAATACTTCACTTTAATTATTAATTTATTCTTACAGAATACCTTAGCGGGTGATCCTTAAGAACACAAAAATTATTACAGTTGTCGATTATTTCCTAATTTTGTTCATTTTTGTGCAGCAAAGCATACTTACGCCCTTAGGTAATAACATAGGATGAAAATTTGAAGGGTGTAAAGAACATTTATTTTTAAATTTATGGTCGTAAAGAAAATCTATCTCGGTAAATACAACACTAGGGTAAGTTTTCAACACTGCCTTAGAAAATACTATAAATTCCAAGCACTTTCTTCCTAAGTTTCATTTAAATAACTCAAAGAACAAAAATGCTACAGTAAAAATAAAATAATTTTTTTCGTTTATGCTTCTCCTGGAAAGTCGCCTTTAGTCCTTTACGAACTTTGAGTCCAGAGGTATCGACATATTATAAATAATACCACTGTTCCAATTCAAACAGTAACAGTATAGATATTTTTATACTTATATGGAGTAATAACATCATAAGACCGATCAAGTGCATGGATGACTTCAACACCGAGGGTGTCGTATCCGTTAAAAATTATATAAATTATACTAAACTTACTAAACTAAAGTAGAGATTAACAATTACTCTAATATATGAAAATGTAGAGTTAATTAATAAAAACATAAGGCGGAAACGACAATATGTTTGTTTGACATTTTGTAGCGGCGTAAATGAATCCATGACTCCTTCACGTCCCGGTGTGTAGTAAGAGGCGACTATAGGAAACGCCAGAAAAATCGAATGGTTTTCGATAAACGGTGCTATAACAAAATCGGTTACGTCAGAGCTAGACATAAAAAAAACCAGGCTACGGACAGCAACGTCAAAAGTGCGAGATGTCTTGTATTGAGATCGTCAATCTATCCGCCAACCATAACAAATCACATCACTCCTACATTGGGAGAGGTCCATAGAAATCATCAGCCCTAGAAAGTCTTGCAGTAGACTTTCTAGGGCTGATGATGATGGAGAAGAAAATAGAGAATTATTTTGACATTTTCGCGTCATAAAGTAATGCGAAAAAATGATTCGGTCTCTGACCTCCTCCAAACTTTAAATCCGCTTTGTAAGCCGCGTAGTTTATTGTCATTGTTGTGGGTGTTTTCGTTTTAAGCGAATACGTCGGATAAAATACTTCGGCTACTGTTGTGAATCACTCCTGACACAAGCTTTTTAAGCCTACCAGGAGTGATGAAAGGAAATATTAGTAATGTCAATAACATTGACAGTATTTTTATTTAAAAAAAATATACAGCCATCTAAATTTTATAAAACAAAGCACAACAGTAAATAATTAAAATTGAAAACCCATTACCGCTGAAGAATTAATTTTGATTAATAAATATTAGGTCCTTACATATGAAATTAGCGTTTTGTCGTACTGACCACTTTGATCTGAAATATCTCCTCTTTGGTTAAGAATTCCAAATTCACATTTACAAATTCATTTAGCTGGTACATTTGAGTTTTGAAAACAGTTATTCATTTGTTTTTTCTTCATTATTTTTTTCTTTGGCGTCGCTTATTACCGCACAATGGAAAACATGAAATATCGGTATATTTACGAGTACGAGTTCTACCGTGGCACCACTGCTGCAGAAACAGCTCGAAGGATTAATGATGTCGCTAAAGAAAGCACGGTACGTTTTTGGTTTCAAAGTTTTCGTTCTGGAAATTTCGACCTTCAGAACCAACCCCGTGGACGGCCGAAGACCAAAGTGGAAAATGAAGAATTAAAGGCTGTTGTGGAAGCGGATCCATCACAAAGCACTTCAGAGATAGCTGCAGGATTCGGTAGAAGTGATTAAACTGTATTAATCCACTTGAAGCAAATCTGGAAAGTAAAAAAACTAGAACGATGGCTACCTCATGAATTGAGTGAATCGAAATTGCAAATACGCGTCGACTGCTGTGTTACTTTGCTTAACCGACACAATAATGATGGGATTTTAAATCGAATCATTACTTGTGATGTAAAGTGGATACTGTACGATAATCAAAAGTGCTTGTCGCAATGGCTGAACCCTGGAGACCCCGCCAAATCCTGCCCTAAACGAAAATTGACTCAGAAAAAGTTACTCGTGAGTGTTTGGTGGACTAGCGCCAGTGTCGTTCACTACAGCTTTCTAAAATCTGGCCAAACGATTACGGCAGATATCTATTGTCAGCAACTGCAAGCTGCTATGAAGGAAGATAGCTGCTAAACAACCGAGATTGGTCAATCGCTCTACGCCACTGCTGCTTCATCGTGAACGACAACGCAACACCACACACTGCACAACAAACAACCACTAACTTAGATGAGCTACAATTGGAATGTCTGCATCCATTGTACTCCCGGACCTTGCTCCAACAGATTACCATTTTTCCGGAATTCGGACAACTTACAAGGAAAAAATTCAACTGATGTGCAGTCCAAACCGCCTTCAAAGAGTTTATTGATTTCCCCATGGTTTAGTAAAGGATCAATGAACTACCTATGAGATGGCAAAAGTGTATAGATAACAACGGTATACGTTGATTAATTAAATATATTTTACAAAACAAATTGACATTATATTCCTCCCACAAAACGCCAATTTCATATGTAAGGACCTAATATTAGATAAATTAAAAAACTGAAACAAAATTTCAAAATTCTGTGCATTGAAGGTTCTCAGTGGCAGTCTCATACCGGTAGGTATTGGGCAGCCCCCACTAGATGGAGTGACGACTTGGTAGGACATACAGGAAGTTGGAGGATGCAGGTGGCTCAGGACCGTGCTTTGTGACGTTCCTTGGGGGTGCCTATGTTCATCAGAGGACTTTTGAAGGACTGTAATGATGATGGTGATAATCGTTATAGTTGCCACTGTTGACAGGTGCGTTGGCACCCTCAGATTTTTTATTTACGTTACTCGTAAGTTGTTATGAGGAAGATTCTGCTGTCCATCTCCTGTTTTATTTCCCTCGGTCGCCTTTTATGACACCCCAGGGATGATATGGGGTGGTGGATTAATAATCCACTCAAATGTATTCCGTAAAATAAGAAAAGTCCGGAACGAAATTAAAATATTCTGAAAGCAGAAGATTAAATTGGTCGGATTTAATTCGAAGCTTTTTACATTCTTGGAATTGCGACGATGAATGGGAGAGATTTTTTCCACGTAATTTGAATTTATGTTGCGCACTTCTTTCATAAGGAATCGCAAAGCATTTGACTGCTCCGTTGGTCTAGTAATCATAAATGCGGATACTAATCATAATGTGCCGGGTTCGAGGCCCAGCCAAACATTCTGTTTGTGTTTTTCTGTCCAAAAATTTTCAGTAGCAGCCCGGAGTCAGGAAGTAGGTGGGGTTGCAGCCCCACACCTCAGAAAGCACCTAAAGCCGTTAGTCCAGCAACTGATTCTCTCCGGTCATGTCGGATTACCGTCCTATCGGACTATAATAGTGAGGGAATATAAAGCACACTTGTGCTTGGGAATACACTTGGACACTATAATTTTGTCCTACGCAAATTGCAATCTGAAGTATATTAATGAGATACATAAAAGTGCGATGCAGACAAAAGATCCGTCAGAGGCGTACGATGCGAACCGGTGATCACGTACCTTTAAAGACCATTGACATAATATTCTTCATGAAAAAATCAAAAAGAATAGACCCATAGGTAATTGAAGCATATTCTATGATAAATTACGCAAAATCATAGCTTATATTAATATTTACAGCACTTAGCCCTTGAAGTACCACGGCTCTTTAAGTGTAAGTGTATTAAATATTATTCAAAACAAAACAGTTTTTATAATTCTACGATGTTTGATGATAAATACTATATTTTTCATGTTGAGAGTAACGGTTACCCTCTTAAGTATACAAACCTACCTAGCTTTGAGGCCCGTAATCTGAACGTATGTTATACAAAGTGTCTGTCATTTATCAGCTGGTGTTTTAAGGGCTTGTTGTAATAAAAAGGAGATGTAAGAATTATATGAATTGCCACCGTAAACGAAAGTGAAGATTTTTTTAGTGATCAGGAATAATAAATGAATGTAGGAAAATCATACTTTTTTATATGAAAGGGGCAAACAAGCATGCAGCTCATCTGATGGTAAGTGACTACCGCCCATGAACAACTCTAACACCAGGGGAATATCTAATATTTATTCGGCATCAGACTATAATATAATCATATAGCATCAGTCTAATTCCGGGTTTCTATATTCATTAGTTGTGTTTTCTTTTACGAGCCGTTTTGCAGTAAATGAAGTGCATGAAAACCTATTTTTGAAACAAAATATCTAAAATATAATAACTATTTATGAATCGTATAAAGTATTTTTCATTTTAAGCCATCCTAAGTTGCTAGCTATAAGCTGTTATTACATGCATCTCGTACATAGACTTAGAATTCTAATCTATGATCTCGTATGTAATAAAACGGATCGTTTTCAAATGATAATTATCATCTAGAATCATAAAAATTTGCATTTCGCACAAAATCATCTGTAACATCATAAGTTACAAACATTTACACATACAATAATATACAATATTATCCATAGAACTATTATCCACAGTTTTTATTCTCTATAAGCTTATCCTTCTTCTTCTTGCCCTTATAAAATGTTATTTAGGATCGGCATAGAATGTCTTTCTCTTCCATTATCTTCTATCCGTACTGTCTTCACTCACTCTCTTCTTCCGCATCCCTAACACAGTCCATCCATTTTTTCTTAGACATCCCTCTACTTTTAAATCCACTTTCAAAGACTACTTAATTACTATGTTCTACAAGCATAATGATAATATAATATTCGATTGAGTTCAGAGTAAATTGAAAATTATAATAAGGTTACAATATACGACTAACTCAGATTAGGAAAATGAATTCCGGTACCGATAGATAGCTGTTACACATGAGCATTACTGGGATTTTGATTTGGTAATGGTGGGACCGATATATTATTGTTAGTTAAAATTTTAGTAATATTCAGTGTCTTCATGTAATCCTAAGAATTCTAATATACTAATATTACATAATCACTTTATTTACTGCTTAAAATCGTGCGGAAAATATTACCTCAATGGCTGGTCTGATAATACGAGTATTCGTGGGAATTCATTGGTGGTGAATATCTGGATCATTTGTAACCATACTGTTTGTCACAAAAGTTTAAAGCAGAGTTCTTTTTCACGCTCTTCTGCATTTAGCGCACTAAAAACGAGTTCTCCATTTTTTAATATATAAAAATGTATGTTTGTTTGTTCGAATTTTATGCACTGCAATATCGTTCGATTGCGCTAAAAGTTTGTCAACTCATTGCTTGCACTTGCGCAAAAGTTATAGGCATACAATATTTCGTTATAGCCAATAAAAGCAAAATGGATTAATTTTAAAATTGATTGCACATTATAAAAATACAATAATCCTCTGTGTAGGTGGTATTAAATATTCACAAAAATAGGTGAAAAGCATCGTGCAATGATACCCATGACAAATTACACATTTCGTAATGGCGCCTTTACGTATATATTGAGAAAAAAGTTGAAGATATAAAAATGTCATCTCTTCAAAGAATTATTACTATTATTAAATACACTAGCCAACAATAAATAGGTACTGCATCTTAGGAAAATGTCACGTAAAAAAACTGTATATATATATATATATATATATATATATATATATATATATATATATATATACATTTTAATTTGTTTTAATATATATATTAAAAGAAATTAAAAGTGTCAAACAATATTTCCACAATTATTTCTTCTCGGCAGCAATGAGCCGGATTCCAGCTAGTAGTACAATATTTTATGATTTTTTTATGGGTTATTTTGCAATAACCGGCCAAATTTATAGAGAAGTTTCAGAATAAGTAATATAGGCAAATGGTGAAGAAAAATTACTTTAAAAAAATCTCAAACATTCTGTTCTTTTTATCTTTTAAATTCAAAATGCGTTGTAATGCATTATTTTAACTGATTGTCATTCATAAATATCTAACGCCTACTATTTCACTACGTACACATACATTCGTAAGGGTCGATCGGTTGGCAAAAACGTTGTGAATTGAATCGCACACAGAGGAGCGCGCGTACGCGTAGTTGTTGCCCATAAATTACATTCAATTTGGGATAATTTCAAACAAAAGTAGAAGCCTTATTTACTCGTATTTTCAAAAACTGCAATAACATTATTGAATTATATCATTATTGAACTTAAGTAGTTTAAAATTTGGTTACGCTTTGAATAAAATAACCCTGAATAGACAAGTAAAGTGTATGTGTGTTCTAACTTAAAAATGTAAGGAAAAATATCTATGAAAATTATATTTTATTCATTCTTTTCAACTAAAAGAAATATTAACAACATAAACAAACATAAATATTAAACTATTTCTAGGCGTTAACTAATATTCTTATAAACTTACTCGAATGCAGTATTAATTGTCACCGTAATATTTCGACTCCAATATTTGGTAACTTTGGGTGAATATTTCACCATCAAACAACCGTCATGATATCATCCGTCACGCAAAAAAACACCACGAGCAGCCCTTTACCGTTACTGTTGCTGCCTATCAAAAGTTCACTTGCTTAACATTGGTTTTCCCATAGATTGCCTCATAGGGATATTTTTTTATTTGTTTTTAAACGTTACCTCCACACTAGGATTTTCTCCTATATCGTGGGGGCAGTTTACATACATACATTTCACAAAGACAAACATCCAGACCCGGAACAATTATTTGTAGGCCATACAAATACTTGTTCCGTGCGGAATTTGAACCCGCGGCCCTTGGCGCTGCAACTCATTGCTAAGCCACTGCGCCACGGAGCCGATATTTCAAATTGTTTCCATGCTTGACAAGCGGGTTGGCAACCAAAGTTTTTTTTATTTTTAGTTGTAAATAGGAAGACGCTGCTACCATCTTCTGTTTTTTTTTCCTCAGTCTCCACTTACGACACTCATAGGACTACACAGCATAGTGGATATTCTTACAATGCTACTACACGGTCAAACCTTTACACACCAATATTTTTAAGAAGAAATAAAATATAGATTGACACAAAATAATTCTCAACGGGAAGTTCCATTTAAATCTGCTACAGCGATTACTGACTGAGCTCGAGGCATTAAAACGTGCCATTGTTTACTGCTACTAAACGATCCATACTTTACTCAGCCATTACGTGGCGACGATAGACGATCCGGAAATGAATTAATTTGAAGTAACAGAAACAGAAACTCTTTTGATCAATATAAGTTATAAATAATTATTATAAATAATCTACATTGATTAATATTGATTATAAATATTGAAAGTCAATCTTATGTTTAATTTACCACTGTTTCGAAAAATACCTCTGTCCTGATAAGAACCAACAAGAAAGCTAGCAGGACAGGACAGGACAACAAAGAACAGTTTGCGATAATTTAATATGTAACACAATAATTTAACTGTGTTAAAAAATGAGTATAACAGATTTCACATTAGTGCCTTTTTAGTATACTATGATTGATTATATTAGTGTTCTGTAAAATAAGAAACATCGATCGATTTCTAAACGTAAAGGTAAGGGAAATCCTACATAGACAAGATTTTATATCATTTTGCAAAACGTGATATAGTAAGTTTCAATAAGAATATAAATTTCGTTAAGCGATAGTAGTCCAATGGTATAAGGTACCGACTGAAACACTAGAAAGTCGTGGATTTAAAGTCGAAACTGAAACTTTGAAACTGTCGTGACGCACCCATAGCACAATCTAGCAATCGTGTATGTAGTCATGCAATAAGTGTTTTTTTAATTTGATTTGACAGATTCCACTAAAATCAGATCACACCTATCAAAAGTCCATCACCAATCTGCGCGATTTAGGTTCAGTGTTGGTATATAATAGGTGACTGCCTCGTTGGTCTAGTGGTCATAAACGCGACTGTTGATCATAAGGTTTCGGGTTCCAACCCTATTTTTTTGGCAAGAAATCCTCAATAGCAGCCTGGAGTCAGGTAGTTGGCGTTGTCCCCGTGCCCCGGAAACCAGCTGGTCCTGCACCTGATCTCTCTTCGGTCGTCTCGGTTTGCCATCCCATCGGACTAAGAAAAACAGAGGGAATAGAGAATGCATCTATGCTCGCGCATACAGTTGGGCACTTTAATCCTGTCCTGCACAGATGGCTAGTCTTTTTTAAGGCTGGCCGCTGTCACTGACATTCGGTTTGAAGGACATTATTATTACATTATTAGGTAATTAATCACTGAGTACACTGAGTACACAGCGTGTAAATAATGTTGGCATTTGAACTATTTGATGAATGAAAGTTATTGAAAATTAGCACTACCCCTATATATAATATTATGTTCCATTAAACATATAAATAATAATGGTTTGAGTAATAGAGCCTAATTGAGTGCGTATGTTTTTGAAGTATATTTAAAAGCGCGGTTAATAAAGTAAATGATTCCTTACAACTTTCTTGTTATGTTTAAATGTTTGAATGTTTTTCATAAGAACAAATTCAAAGGGAAATATGCTCGCACGCTATTGATTTGATTCTCTTTGCTAAAGTCGACTTACCGAGAACAAATATGAGGGCACAAGTTGAAACGTTTATATTTGTGTTACAGCTTGTTACAGTGTAGAAATTAATTTATCGGAATATTATAATAATTAATGTTATATCATTATATAACTCCATTAGAGAAAAATACCTGATTAACACTTTTTACTAGATATTATAGAATAGAATAGGTCATTTATATTCAATATAAATAAAAAGAATACTTATTGAAAGTAATTTAAGCTTTACCCCTGGTTTGGAAAACAACCTCTATCCTGAGACGAACTAGCAAGAAACACAGCGGAATTATTTTTAAACTTTAACACAATATAATATGTTGTACAATTAACTCCTAAGGTGGACTCATTTTCTGCGTAGGAGGTCCATCTGGAGTGATACCTCCCTTACCTATTTCTGAACCTCAGAAGGGTAAAGAGAGTCGGTAAAGTTACAGACTATGAGGCATTCCTTCTTAGTCCTAGATAACAACGCATCTGTTAGCCTTTATTGTTTGAAGTTGGTTGCAGGTGTCCATGTCCTGCAGTAGTCACTTACCATCGGGTAAGCTAGTTTAACACAATGATATTATAAAAATCAGGGCGAGGTTATGTCGTGGATACGATATTGTGTTAGAAGGAGAGGCGCTATTCAGCCACGACCGCTTGCTGTGCGCTTAGCGCGCCGACCGACTGTTACATAGCGCGCGTGTCCATCGCGATGGAATATGTATATGTATGTATGTACATATGCACAAACTTTGTTGTTCATGTCTCTTTGTTCACATATGTATTAAGCTCCCTATGCAAAATGGCTAAGAATAAGCTAAGAATCAAAATCTGAAGGTTGTTTTGTTTAAATCCGGGTTCTTTGAGTATAAGGCGTGAAGACTTCATTGTGGCAATGGTGCAGCATGATGAAGATATCATGGCTATAAACGAGACCTGGATACGTAATGCAGAACAAGGTCGCGCGCCATCTATCTCCGGTTACCGCTTGCGTCATATTCCACGTTCAAGTACCACGCGTGCACGTGACGTTGGGGTTGGATTCTATGTACGTCATGATCTCGCCGTCAAAACGTGTGTATTTCCTGCCGCAACATCACTTGAACAAATGTGGCTTAATTTAACAGTTAACGGCATAAAGCTCATAATAGGTACTGCTTATCGACCACCTTGGCTTGACGTTGACATATTTTTGACGCACTTACTGATTCAGTATCATCTTTTGCCTGTCGCGATAATATTGTGCTCTTGGGCAACTTTAATATTAATTTACTGGTAACTGCCAAAATGCCTAAATTTAACCCAAAATGTAAAGGAACCTACATTTTACTCCTACAGTTCTACATTGATTGATTTAATATGCGCTGACCTACCAATCTCTAACGTAACCGTCGATTAACCTAATCTAAGTAATTATGCGTTCTTAACATGTATTCCTCAATTTAACTTAACAGCGTTAAGCCTGTTCCGTCAATTTGCGCCACTAAAGCTTAAGCAAGTAAAGGAGCGTACATATCCATGGATTACCTTTACTATTCGCGAAACGATGAGTCTGCGAAACGAAGCACATAATCGTTTCCGCTTAACCAGACTAGAAAAGCATAAAATTATTACAAAGAACTTAAACATGCTGTAATCTCAGCTTTATATCGCGAAAAACAGGCCTATTTTAATCACCATATAAATCTTCTTCGGCGGCTTGAAGTATGTTTTAATGGAAGCTCGCTTCAAAATGTAGCCAACCTTGTCTGTGACTCTCTGACATAGGGTAGTACAGGAGGCACACGCTCGACTGTGGCCGGCTTCACTCGGTCACTGTGACGTAGGCGCGGACCCGAAGCTTGTTGTCTTGCAATACTTGCTCGACGTGCTGAAGCTCGGCGGCCAGATGTTTTCTGTCACAGATCCCTCGTGCTCTCTGAAACAAAGATTTTCCCACGGTAGCTAACTGTGATGGATGATGGTGCGATTCACCATTTAAATATCGGTTGGTATGGGTCTTTTCCTATACACAGTGTGACCAATAGTGTTATCAGGATTTCGGATGACTAAAACATCTAAGAAAGCTAAATAATTATTTGCCTATAACTCCATTGTGAATTGTATTTTAGAATTTATGGAATTAAGGTGCTTTAAAAATGCAGTTACTTTGTCAGATGGTAGAATTGTGAAAGTGTCGTCTACGTACCGCTTGTAGAATCTTGGATATACAGGAGCAGTAAGAAGGGCTTTCTCCTCAAAGTCCTCCATGAATATGTCGGCGACTATGGGAGATACGGTTGAGCCCATTGCTACGCCATCTACTTGCTTGTAGAACTCCTCTTTCCACAATAGATAGCCAGATGTAAGGCAGTGTTTTAGTACTACTGCATATTCTGTAGGCATGTTGTATTCTTCTAGCTTCCTGGTTACAATTGAGATGCAGTCTTCAATAGGTAAGCATGTAAATAGTGACTGAACATCAAAACTGACCATAGTTTCATTGTCAGCGAGATGTAGGTCTTTTATCTCACTAACAAAATGGTATGAATCCTTCGTGTGTGCTCTGGTTTGTCCTCTCAGCGGTGATAGAACTTTTGCCAAGTGTTGAGCCAATTTATAAGTTGGTGAGTCGATCTGGCTCACTATAGGACGTAGTGGAGCGTTTGGTTTGTGTATTTTGGTAAACGATCCATTAAAACCCGCGTGAAAGAACATATAGCTGACGTGAGGTACCTAAGCTCTGGGAAGTCTGCAGTCTGTGAACATGTTCAAGATCGTCCCCGCCATTACATCAGATTTGATAGACCACAAATCCTCGCAAAAGAACACCGATTCCTACCAAGGATGATACGCGAGGCTATTGAAATTAAAACATCCTAATTTCAATAGAGAAGATGGATGGGTGCTGCCATCTGCTTGGGATCCTATAATTAACAAAATTAAATCCAAACCCAAGCATACCACTGCAAGACTTCAAGATACTGTAAGCTCATTCTGCGTAGATCGGACCAAAATTAATATTCAAAACTGAAGGTAGCCGGGCTAACTATGACATTGGGACGTCAAACACCTCAGTCCCCGTGACCATGGGTGCTGTAAAGCACCGAAACGTCGGGAATCAAAATTAGTAAAATTAAACGCGATAAAATCCGTAAAATAGTTTTATTCAAAAACACAATTTTTAAATGTTTTGTCTGTCGGTCTTTCTGTCTGTCTGTTTGTTCCGGCTAATCTCCGAAACGGCTGGACCGATTTTGACGGGACTTTCATTAGCAGATAGCTGATGTTATAAACTTAGGCCACTTTTATTTTAGAAAAAATTAGGGTTCGCGCAAAAATATAAAACCGTTAAGTGATAAATTGAACGCGGACGAAGTCGCGGGGAACAGCTAGTAACAACTAAAAATATACCACTTGCCCGCTTTCCAAGCGAGGAAACTATGGCAATCATCCCTTCTATCTAGGGAGGTTTAGCAGTGGACTTTAATATACTGTAACGAGTAAAAAGATTATTATGCAATACTAAACTGAAATAACATTTGTCGTATTTATTCTAGGTCTTATCTAATTAACACATGAAAAGAGCAAAAAATAGGCAATAAGGTTAGCTTATAAAAGAAGAAGAAAATTAAAGAAACTTTATTTCCACAAACGTATTTGCCGATATATTAATATTCCCAAGCAAGATTTGTAAGTTGGCAAGAACTTTTTCTTTTGTTTTCGACGGATTACTACTTACGAAAGTTGTTGTGAATTGTGACGGTTCCGAGGCGCAGTGGCTTAGCGACGAGTCGCGGCGTTGAGGGTCGCGGGTTCAGATCCCGCACGGAACAAGTATTTGTATGGCCTACAAATAATTATTTCATTTCTTGATGTTTATCCTGTGAAATTTAGTTATGTAAACTGCCACAATACTGAAGAAAATCCTGGTGTGGAGTAAAGTTTTTTTAATAAAAAAGGCTCTGAGTGACGGATGAGTTATAATCTTGCGGTAAAGATTATGGCGGTTTGTAGTCCCTGATACACTTACGAGCTAAACATTTATTCTTTAGAGTTTTGAAACAACTTACCAAATTACATACAAATACAAATTGCATTGAGTATGTGTAAATAAATAATACATCTATAGATTTTAAGTTAGTTATAATGAGATCGACATATTCACGAACAAAAACCCCTAAATAAATAAAGAAAACAAACAAGTGCTGTATTCCAACAAAATACATAGAATTAGGTATTTTCACTATATATTTTTCTAACTTACTTTTTAACAAATCTAAGACTGAGAGTCTGTCTAGGTTGATCATAATCAGACTAGGAGTAAGTCTAGGTTGATACAATAAGCAGAAAGTTTTCTTTACAGCTCTTTACTTTCATGGCTTACTTTACTTTCGACGGGTTACTGCCATCAGGACTACAGCAGTGTGCGAAATTGTTCCCATAGCCCTGAGGTATTAATTGCACCATGCCTTTAGTAGTCCAGAATTAACATTTCGTCACCGCTGCAGCAATAATTTGTTGTATTGTAATACGTGTATAGTTAGATTACACCTCTTTTAACAGTTAAAAGTTAATAATTTATTTAAAAACATTTAGATATATACAATATTAAAATAACTAATAAAAACTAAAACCAAATACTAAAATATTCATGCAGTCCGAGTAGGACTGCATGAATATTTTAGGTATCGTGGTATCGTGCCAAGAACGAGAAAAGAACCAGCCTCTTATCACCAGCAGCGACGAGCAGTCGTGATACACTCACACCTTTATTAATATTTGTAAAACGGTCTGCAATAAATCATTACACAGTGAATAAGCTGTTTACTTCTAGGGTGACATACAAGCAAGTAAGAAACTACCGAAGAACAATACAGAGTACAGAGTTAAAAGTAAAAAGTAAGTTACACAAAATGTTTTCTTATATTTACGCGAAGACTACACATTATATGAAACTAATTTTACGGATTATATCGCGTTTAATTTTACTTTTTAATTAATAATAATAATAATAATACATAGATATATATTTAATGTTAGTATATTAAATATGTATCTATGTTTATTTATTATTTCCTTTAAAATATTTATTCAGCCCAATCAGATGAGAATACTATATAAATACCCCATAAATAATAATAATATTTGTTTATTAACTCCACAAATTTTACATCATGACTTACACTATTTAAATAAAAAGTACCATCAATTACATTGACGGGTTAACGTCGGCAGCCGTACTAGTATAAACTGTGCCACGGCTGCCTGCGCCTTCCACTCTGGGAATGAAATAATAACCTAATAGGTAAGATCTTTCTTAACAAATAATATTTAGAATATTTTCAAGCTAAAATAAAAATTATTACATGCAGGTAGATACAAAACAAAATAGAATTTAAGCAAGATTACCACTAGGTGTGTTTGATGTATGGTATAATTATAAGCGGGGAGCGTGAATGCATGAGGGAGTAATATGTTTGTAGGATTTGTTGGGTGTGTGTTATGAGTAATTGGATGTGTGGGATATGTGTGTGTGTGTGTGTGTGTGTGTGTGTGTGTGTGTGTGTGTGTGTGTGTGTGTGTGTGTGTGTGTGTGTGTATGTGTGCATTTGTGTGTAGGAGATGTATATAATTAAGGTGTGTTATTTAAGGTTTTTGATCCGAATAATATTTTCTATCTCGTCAAAATGTAAATTCAGTAACCAATCCCGAGTAGCGAATTTACACTGATTTATGGTTAAAGGGTAAATGTTTAAAGCTTTATTTGCGATGTTATAGAGATGGGAACTTATAACAAAATAATGCCGTTTTGCAAAAGCGGTTCTGTGTGGAGGTGTTGTGCAAACTTTGCTCTTATTGCGTTTTTGAGTTGGAATGTATGGTAGTCCTAGATGCTTACGAAGTATTGTGTGGATGATAAATAGTTTTCTTACCGTAAGAACTGAGCATTCACGGTAGAGTAGTGACATGCTATACCTACGGTCTTTTATAAATTACTTTTAAGATTGCACGCTGAGCACGCTCCAGGGGAAGCAGTGTACTAATGCTAGTTCCACCCCATGAGACAATGCAGTATTTGAGCAAAGATTGGACAAGCGCATAGTAAACACACATTAACGTGTCGCGATCAGCAGATTTTCTAAGTAGTTAAAAGATAGAATTAATTTTCTAATTCGTGCTGTTAATGATTGTACATGTAATGACCAATTAAGATGATTATCAAGAATCAGACCGAGTTATTGAAAGCTATGTATTGGTGATAACTGAGGACAGCCGCAGCAACTATTTAATCTATCACAAGTGTGCCTTATACAAAAGTCAATGGATGGTTGAGTATTGGCCCGTGGGTGAATGTTATGTACTTGGTCTTTTTAAGTTTAACGTAAGCAAATTGTCGTCCAAATATCTCATTACCTCGCTGAAGGCATTTTCAGTGTATTGTTGAGCCTGAGCCCAATCCTCACCATGCACAATCAACGCCGTGTCATCTGCATAAGTGATAATTTTGCAGTTTGGTAGTGAAAGTTTACACAAGTTGTTGATGTACACTAGGAAGAGGTTGGACCTAGTACACTGCCCTGTGGTTCTCCATAAGAGAGATTGACATCCAGACTTTGGTAGTTACCTAATTTGACACACTGTGAGCCATTCTGCAGTAGGCATTCTGCGTAGATCGAACCAAAATTAATATTAAAAACTGAAGGTAGCCGGGCTAACTATGACATCGGGACGTCTACGTAGAGCCACGCGGCAGCTTTTGCTGTCGCATGGATGGGCCGGCTCAAACCGGGGTGGTACAACGACCTCACAGAATACCAGCGTGAAGTAGAGGTTTACTTCTGCATTTCGCCTGGTGAGTGCAGGCCGGAGGCCCAACCCCATCAACATGGTAGTGGAATTAAACAGAAGACTACCCCAGGAGGGTACCAGCATCCCTGGAGAATCCTCGCTGAGCATCCACGCCCATGCTACCCTACTTTTTGAGCGTGGGTGCTCAGGCTGCCTCGCGTATTCTGGGGCGAAATTCGCTCAAGACGAAACCTGCTCGGGGCAAGCGGAGCAAAAGACAAAGGCAACCCTGCTACGCTTTCCGTGGATTTCTGCAATATCAGGGACTTCATTCAAACCTTAACGCCGTCCACTACCATCTGGAGACGGCAAAGCCGGCCTTGCTCTTTCTAACCGAGACACAGGTGTCCTCTCCGGCTGATACTTCATATCTCCTGCCTGGGGTACAAATTGGAACACTCCTTTGTGCCCCGGGCTGGAGTTTGTGTACATCAGAGAGAACATCTGTTATCGACGCCTCGGCAGTTTTGAAGGTACGGACCTGTCCATTCTATGGCTGCGCGTAGACATCGACGACCATTCCCGCGTCTACGGGTGCCTCTATAGGTCCCATAGCGGTAATGCCGACACAGACCGACTCATCGACCACGTCCAAATGGCTGCAGACTCCGTGCTACAACAGGTCCCATCCGCAGAGATCGTGATGCTCGGTGATTTTAACGCCCACCACGCTGAATGGCTTGGTTCCCGTTTAACCGATCATGCGGGTAGATCTGTTTATGACTTTGCCTTGGCATATGGTCTGACACAACTGGTTACTTCGCCTACGCGGATCCCAGATGTGGAAGACCATGTACCTTCCTGTTGGACCTTCTGCTGACCTCTCATCCGGACGGATATCAGGTCTCCGTCGATGCCCTCTTGACTCTTCGGACCATTGTCTGATCCGGAGCACGGTGCCACTCACGCTCCCATCGCAGTTGCGATCTGCAGCTCGCCGCCGTGTTTGGCACTATAGGTCAGCCAATGGGATGGGATGCGGTCTTTTGCATCCTATCCTTGGGGCGGTTGCTTCTCGCCGGATGATCCCAACGTTGTTGCTGATTCTGTCACTGATGTGGTACTTCAGGAATGGAATTATTTATTCCATCATCTGTGGTGCCTATCGGAGCAGAACTCAGCCATGGTTTGGTCGCTCCTGTAAAGTTGCATCACGCTATAAGCAGGAGTGTTACCGGGCCTGGGCTGACGCATCAACGTCCTGGGATGTAAACACTAGCGCTCTTAAAAGAAGTATAATATATAGTCCTTCAAAGTGTCATTGCCAAGGCAAAGTCAGAGCACATCGGCAGAATTGGCGAGAAACTAGTTCGCCTCCCTACGGGAACACGTGCATTCTGGTCTCGCCAAGGCTGTCCAAGGCAACCTGTCAGTCATCTGCCATCTCTGCACAGGGTGGACGACTCACTGGCCCATGACGCAAGGAGAAAGCCGATCTGCTAGGCTCTCTTTGCTTCCAACTCGACTCTTGATGACGGGGAACATACCGCCTACCATCCCGCGGTGTGAGTGCTCCATGCGGGAAGTGCTGTTTACACGCGCTCGGTGCGTAAAGCACTTCTCTCCTGGACGTCAACAAGTCGAGTGGGCCTGATGGAGTCCCACCTGTTGTGCTGAAGACGTGCTCCGGAGTTGGTACCGGTTTTAACGCGTCTTTTCCGGTACTCCTACTCCCTAGGCGTAGTCCCGAACTCATGGAAGACAGCTTTGGTGCACCGATCCTAAAAAGGCGACCGCTCAGATCCGTCAAACTACAGGCCTATCGCTATCACCTCCTTGTTCTCCAAAGTAATGGAAACTGTTATCAACTGCCAGCTCATGCGGTACCTTGAGGATCACCAGCTGATTAGTGACCGCCAGTACGGTTTCCGTCGAGTTCGCTCAGCTGGTGATCTTCTAGGTTACCTAACTCATAGATGGGCGGAGGCAGTGGAGTCCAATGGGGAGGCGTTGGCCGTTAGTTGGACGTAGCGAAGGCCTTCGATCGGGTTTGGCACAAAGCGCTTCTTTCGAAGCTCCTTCCTATGGGCTTCCTGAGAAATTGTGCAATTGATCACTAGTTTTCTTGCAGATCGGAGCATCAAGGTCGTAGTAGACGGTGCATACTCCGATTACAAGCCCATTAACGCTGGTGTTCCACAAGGTTGCGTGCTATCACCAACGTTGTTTCTTCTGCATATCAATGATATGTTGCAAACTGGTAACATACATTGCTATGCAGACGACAGCACTGGTGATGCTTTATACACCGGCCGTGCCAATATTTCTCGGGAAAACGTCACTGAGTACCGGAACAAACTTGTGTCTGAAGTCGAGACTTTGTTGAACAAAGTCTCAGACTGAAGCGACTAAATCTAGTTCAGTTCAATCCCCAGAAGACACAAGTTTGCGCGTTTACCGCTAAAAGAACCCTTTGTCGTATCTCCTCAGTTTTAAGGCACTCCTTGTTGCCTCAGCCAGTATCGGAATCCTCGGTGTCGACATATCGAGTGATGTGCAGTTTCGTGGTCACTTGGAGAAAAGCCAAATTGGCCTCTAAAAGCTTGGCGTGCTCAGCAGAGCAGGACAGTATTTCATGCCGGCACACCGCTTGCAACTACAAGGCGCAAGTTCGGCCCCACATGGAATACTGTTCCCATCTCTGGGCAGGGCCCCAGTGCCAGCTCTTTCCACTTGACCGCATCCAGCGCAGAGCAGCTCGAATCGTCGACGACCGAGTTCTGTCCGATCGGCTTGACTCACTGGCACTGCGTAGAGATGTTGCATCTCTTTGCGTATTTTATCGCATGTACCACGGGAAGTGCTCTGAGGAATTGTTCGGACTAATTCCAGCCGCTCAATTTCACCATCGCACATCGCGACAGAACTCGAGATACCATCCATACCATCTGGATGATTGGCGGTCCACCACTGTGCGATTTAGAAGTTTTCTTCCTCGCACAACTTCCTTGTGGAATCGATTACCACCAGCGATTTTTCCGGACCGATACGACTTAGGGAGCTTCAAGAAAAGAGCCTACTCCTTCTTAAAAGGCCGGCAACGCATCTGCGATTCCTGGTGTTGCAGTTGTTCATGGGCGGCGGTAATCACTACCATCAGGTGAGCTGCATGCTCGTTTGCCCCTCTCCTATAAAAAAAAAAAAAAAACATCTCAGTCCCCTGTGACCATGGGTTGCTGTAAAGCACCTGAAACGTCGGGAATCAAAAAGTAAAGGTTGTAAAGGAGCGATTTGAGAGATAGTCACAAAGATATTCAAGACGACTCCGCGTATACCAATTAATTCGAGTTTTTTCAATAGCAATGGTATAGATACAGTGTCGAATGCCTTCGACAAATCGAGAAAACTCCAACAAGTTTCTGACCCATATCAAGGTGCGTAACAATAGTCTCAGTAAGATTCAAAGTAGCATCATCAGTAGATTTGCCTTTTAAAATCCATACTGATTTTGTGCAATTGCATTTGTCTTTTCTAAAAATTTAATAAGTCTAGAGTTTAAAAGATTTTTCAAAATTTTAGATACTATTGTCAGCACCGAGATGGGTCTGTAGTTCATATCATATCTCTATTTCCGTTTTTATAGATGGGATGTACAAGAGCTCTCTTGAGGATGTGCGGAAAAACTCCTGAAGCGAAACATTGATTGATCATGTGGGTCAGAGGTGGAATAAGGCTACTCCTTGCGTTCTTAAAAACTTGAGTAGGAATGCTGTCAACACCTGTAGCGCAATTATTTTTAAGGTTCATAATGGTGTTCTCAACTTCATTATAATCCACATCAAGTAAAGCCATCGAATCTTTCTGTGACTCAATATGAGTGATGTTTACGGAACTAGTCAAACAAGTACCTCTTCTAATTTGTATTTCATTAGCAAGGGACTTACCTATACTCGCAAAGAATTCATTTATTAGGTTTACTGATTCATGGGGGTCTTTGCCGAGGTTTAACAATTCAGTGCGGGACGGAGTTGCTTTTTTAGACTAGCGACTTTATTAATAGTATTCCACATTTCTTTGGGATTATCTTTATTCTTTATGAACTCGGTTTGTTCAAATTCGGTTTTAAGTTTTTAAGATTATTGCAAAAGTTAGGTACCTAGAGTAGGTTACTTGTAATATGGCATTGTTAGGATTCAGTTTAGTTTTTTGTGTAACTTGTCACGATTCCTGATGCATCGTACAAGACCTGGTGTTATCCAGGGCTTAATAGCTCGTTTTCGATGCGGGACGTGGATTAATGTGGAGTGGCAAGAAATATTATATCAATCAGAGATTTTGCTGCTAAATTTGCGTTTGCAGCGTTATATACGGGGTTAAAGTCTGTAACAGATAATTCCTGGACTAAACTTGGGTAATCGATTTTCTTAATGGTGGCTTTAGCTAGATTCCTTTTAATTTTAGCCTCTAACACAAATATAATCGGTGCATGATCAGTTATGGGTGAATCGAAAATAAACGTTTTAGAGCATCGATTTGATCTGCATAACGTGATAAAGACAGCTACTTATACGCGTTGGAATAACATGTGTTGGAAGCAAACCATGAGATGCCATTAGGTCAATGTAGTTATTACAATTTGGATCAGAGCTATCGGGCTATATTTATATTAATATCTCCAATTAAGATAACTGATTTAACAGACATCAATGAAGTCAAACAATTTTCGAGACTATCGCAAAAGTTATCAATATTGTTGTATGATGGTGATCTGTACACAGCTATAATCGCAATTTCATCTCCAAATCTTAAAACAAGACTATTAGAGTCCTTAATTCGGTCTCTGATGAAGTTCTATGCTTAATTTCGGACTTGACAAAATTACAACTCTATCGTTCTGATTGCGATAGCCTGAAGCATAAGATGTATATCCAGGTATTTCTGGAACGTTTAACAGTTTACTCAACCAGCATTCAGTTAAAACGAGGACATCGCATTGGAAAGAGATTCTCTGTAATAAAACATTAAATGCGTCAAATTTACTTGATAGACTCCGTATATTCATGTGCATAACTGAAATAGATCCTTGTAATGAATCTACGTAATTAATAAGAGATTCGGGACTATACACCATAAATTGAGATATTTCAAGAAAATCAATGTCATCAGAGATTTCCGTTATTGGATCGCCTTTTAAAAATACTAGCAATCAGTTCTGTAAAACCGGATGCGTAACAGTTCCCCATTTAAGTATGAATGTTTCTGACAACTAAAGATTGTATGAATATCGTATCTAATTTGTATAAGGTGTGTGTGGTAACCTTGTTTACAAAGAGCGTTACAAATTGTGGCAACGAAAATAATTGTACACACAATAAGAAAATAAAATTGTGTAAAAACTAAGTAAATATAAAAAATTAAAAATAATGTAAAAAGTATTTTCAAATATGATAAAGAATTACCAAAGAAAACTGGAGCAAAAAATTTTGGTAGGCAGGTAGTCATTTGTCTTGAGTTTGGGGCAGTTTCTGTAAATCAGTCTCCGTGTCAATGCGACGGCATGGAGCACCGTCCTTCTTACGTTTCTTACGTAATACATTCCCATGCGCAGTCCAGCAGTAAGCATAGTTGTGGTTTTACTAAATTCTCGTGCCATGTAGTAAAGTTTCCTAGCATACTGGGTGAGACTCTGATATAAAAACTGGTTTGGGTTCTCCATCTATTTTAAGGTCGCCAGTATTTAGTTTGTTGTCCTTCTTTGACTTGTTGTAGGCCTTAACTGAAGTTAACATATTTTCTTTAAGATAACTGTTGTGAAGTCCACAATAATTGGCTGATTATTTTCTTTTTGGTTTTAAGGCGAAGACGTCGCGAATCTGTGATTCTTCCACATAGATTGACAGATCCTCCAATCTTTTAACTAGTTGCACCAGATCTTGCTTTGATTCCTTTTATGTAAAGGAATGTTTTTATCTCGATACTGGCTTGCCTTTGCGGCCTCTCAAATTTTCTACCTTTTGTTCTAGACTCTGAATATAGGATAAATGAGATTTCCTATCTAATTCCATTTTAGCCAATTTGTTTTTCATATCTTCATATTGCTTTGATATGAAGTCCATGGATTCTTTGATGTCAGTGTTTTGCATCTTAATGTCTTTAATACTATTCTGTATTGTATCTTGCAGCTTAGTTAAAATTCCAATGGATTGCCTCATTTCCACCATGAAAGAAGCTAGTTCGTCATCATGCTGACGTTTACAGGTCGATTTCTATTCCGATTGTTTTCTTTGGAGCTTTCATTATCTGTATCAGTAGGTGGAGCATAGCTTTGATTTGCATCAGATTCAAGGACCTGCAGCAAGGATGCTTCCTGTTATGGAGTAGACGGTAGTGTTCTCTTTGGTGGCATTATTTCTTCTTTTAAATCGCTTCCGCCTATGAACTAGGTCAAGCGACTCGTGACGTATACGTACGTAGTTGGAGTGACGTCGGTGAAGCGAAGCTGGATCGTTATGCTTGTCTCCACTGTTGGTGTCATACCCGTTCGCCCGCTCCGTATTACTGCGTATCACTCGAAAGTTATGCAGTCCTAGTACTTAGCCGAAAACTAACTATTTGATCGGAAGTTCGAGTTTCAAGTCTGTCAGTCTGCAATTTGTGAACATGTTCAAGATCGTCCTCCATTACATTAGATTTGATAGACCACAAATCCTCGCAAAGAACACCGATTCCTACCTAGGATGATTCGCAAGGCTATTGAAATTAAAAACATCCTAATTTCAATAGAGAAGATGGATGGGTGCTGCCATCTGCTTGGGATCCTATAATTAATAAAATTAAATCCAAACCCAAGTATACCACTGCTAGACTTCAAGATACTGTAAGCTCATTCTGCGTAAATAGAACCAAAAATTAATATTAAAAACTGAAGGTAGCCGGGCTAACTATGACATTAGGACGTCAAACACCTCATTCCCCATGACCATGGGTGCTATAAAGCACCGAAACGTCGGGAATTAAAAGTAAAATTAAACGCGATATAATCCGTAAAATTAGTTTCATTTAAGTAAGTTACACTCTCTATGCATTTTTATAGGAGAGGGCAAATACATCCCAAGGCTGGGCTTTCATTTTTGAGAGGGTAATTGGACATATATGTTAGTGGACTTCATCCATCCATCCATTACAGCCTATAAAGGCCCACTACTGAACCTTTCCTCAAAGATTATGTCTTAGGAGGAATTTGTCTTTACCACGTTTGGCAGACGGGTTGGCAACCGCATTTTATTTCTATTTTGAATTGTTATCAGGAAGGTATATTTGATATATAACCCGAAATTCACATGTAACCCAAATATGATGGATTCAGAGTCAGTCCCATAGATGGAAGCAAAACATCGTGACGAAATTTTGAAGACATTTGAAGTTAGCCAACACGCAATGGCGCAGCGCGGATATTTCCTTGTCCTAAAAGCCTCTCAGAAATGAGAGGAGGCCAGTGAGACGTATATAGCTTAGTATTAGCTTTAACTTTAACGTGGTGAATCAGTACTCTGATTCGATCCCGGTTACTCGCGTATAACGTAAAAGAAAACGACATGAAAAAAGGCAATATTACAAACGAAATTTCAACGTCTCAAGAGCACTATGTGGTGATAAATATTAGGACAAGAGAAATAAGTGACATTGCTACACGCCCTAAGATATGGCTGAACCTGATACGAAACAATTTATTGCATTCTGAAAGCGTAATTTATTTTCTTAAGTGGGTCCATGGCAAACGTTTGATATGTTTGTAGCTTTATTGTTACTTAATTTGGAGCGGAAATACATTAAACTATACTTGGTGTGAAAATTTTACTGTTTTCAAAAGTTACCGTTTATCTATAGATATATTTTTAATTGTTTTCTATATATTATTAGTATGTATGCGTATAGTCATGGGATACTCATTCCAATCTACCTGTCCGATAGTTGTGGTATAGTATACGGGTATGCGACCCCGGCTTCCTAGCTATTACTGTCCTATCCCTTGCCCTCCTGGACGGTAATATCCTACATTTCCTATTTCCCACTCTAACACCAATCTTCCTTGTCACACCACCTATCCTTCCCTTTCCCTATTACCCTCTCCGCCAATCCAACGTCTGCCGCGCGGATGGATGCATGGCTAGGGCAAGCCTAGTCGTTAGCGTACCACACTGCCCTGGGACCGGCGACCCCAGAATTAGGCCAGCCTTACCCTGGCATGCGGGGCTCTGCTGGGGACAAACCTTTCCTCGCTATTCGTGGGAACGCAATGGAGAATAATAAAAATAATTTAATTAACCAAAATGGCGGCGATGTGGTTCGCCACCCATCACGTCTCGTTTCTCGCGGGGCGATAAGCGGCCCACGGAGAGCCGCTTCGCTACGTTGAATGTAAGAGGAGGAATGGATGGTAAGATAGATGAAGTATGTCAGATGATGGATGAACGATGCATAGATATTTTGTGCGTGAACGAAACCAAGAGGAAAGGTGACACCACGTTTCATGGCCTACACGGCATACTGGTCGGGAGTCCCCAAACCAGCCGAGGTAGTCAGGAGTTAGTGTGATTCTTTCATCTCGAATAGTGGAATGTGTGATGGAGCAGGAATGTGCCCAAGACTCCTCTGGATTAGGTTAAAGTCGGACTCACTCGCTTGTTTATCCTGGGGTCTATGCACCGACGGATCTGCGCGGAGGTGGGTCATTGAAAGCCCAACAGAGAGAGGAATTTTGGGATAGCATGAGAGAGGTCTTGAATAAATGCGGAGAAAATGAACGGATCGTGATGTTAGGGACTTTAATGGGTGGGTTGGAGTAAAGCGTGATGAGTATGAAAGAGTTCTGGGTACGTTTGGGGACGAGAGTGAATGACAATGGGAGAAGCCTGCTTGAAGTATGCTTGGAATGGAATCTGTGCGTGGCCAACACAATGTTTGACCACAAAAAGATCCATTTGTATACAAGAGATGAGGGTGAGTCTAGAAGTATGATTGATTTTGTAATTGTGGATGAAAGACTGAGGAAGAAAGTGCTAGACACTCGGGCATACCGCGGTAGGCCTCGACACAGACCACTTCCTGGTTATAGCCAGAATGCGTGGCCTCTTTAAACGGTGGCGACACTGAGGGCCGAGCCTACGAGTGTTTTGGACAGAGTAAAAGTGGAAAATCTACAAGAAAAAGAAAAGAAAGGCGAGTATGTAGAGAAACTGAAAGAAAGTTTTAAAGGCATAGAAGAGATAGGTGTGATTGAAGATTTGTGGGAGACATTTAAGAAAGGGTCGTGAATGTTGCTATTCAGGTATGCGGGGTAGCTAAAAGAAGGAAAGGAAGTAGAACGGAGGAAAGTAGAAGAACTATAATGTGTGGATGGATAAAGATGTACAAAGGGTTGTGCAAGAAAAGAAGAAAGCGTGGTTGGATTGGTTAGCAACAAAAGCTAACCAAAAAGTTCAAAAGGCAACGGATGACGAGATAAAGGAAGCAAGAACGAAGTATAAAAGATTGAAATCAGCAGCGAAAGAAGTTGTGTCTAGAAAGAAAGAAGAACGAAAGGATGATTTCGATAGGAGGCTCACTGAAGATTTCCAGTCAAACATCAAGTTTTTCTGGAAATCCATCAAAACAGCCAGAGGAAAAACTTCTACCTCGGTGCTGGAGTACAATTAGAGTCAAGATGGGAGCATTATAAAAGGAGAAGAATGTGTATTAAAGAGATGGAAAGAATGTTTTGAAAGTTTGTTTGAAAGAGAGGAAATGCAGGTACAGAATCCGGCACCTTCCATGGAAACTAATATAAGTGTTGATGAAAGTGAGATAAGCATGGATGAAATAGAGAAAGCGTTGAAAAGTATGAGATTAGGTAAGGCTGCAGGGTATGACAGGATTACCGTCGAGATGCTGAGGGCTGGACAGGGCATAGTGGCTAGTCAGCTGTACCGCCTTTTCAATTTGTGCTGGCAAAATGGGCAAGTACCGGGAGACTGGTGCAAAGCCGTAATCGTGCCATTGTATAAGGGAAAAGGGTCACGGCAGGACTGCATAAATTACCGCGGTATAAGCCTTCTCAGCGTTGTCGGTAAATTGTATGCGAAAGTGTTGATTGAAAGGGTTGTGAATAAAACAGACGAAAAGTATGGGATGCACAAGGGATTTAGAAAGGAATGGGATGTATGGATCAGGTCTTTTCTTGCGGTGCATAGCCGAAAAGTGTTTGGCTAAAAACAAGACGGTCTATTGCGCTTTCGTGGACCTAGAAAAGGCCTATGATAGAGTAATGAGGAATGAATTGTGGTCAGCACTGTCCGTGAACCGTGTGAGCAGTATCCTCATACGAGCACTGCAACTTTATAGGATTCTAGTGCTTGTGTAAGGATAAACGGGGCATACACTGAATGGTTTAATATCGAAAAGGTGTTAGACAGGGATGTGTAGCGTCACCGTGGCTGTTTAATCTATTCATGGACAATTGCTTGACAGATTTAAAAGAGAATGAAAGTGGGTTGAGAATGAATGAGTTACTCGTCAAATGTTTTCTATGCTGATGACCAAGTACTACTTGCGTCTTCGGCCGAGGAGTTACAGGAGATGGTAACTGCTATGAGTGGAGCTTTTGTTAGAAAAGGAATGAAGATGAATGTAAAGAAGACGAAAGTGATGGTGTTTGAAAGAGATGAGGCAGTAACAGACTGCAATATCGTGATTGGAGATGAACAAATTGAACAGGTGAAGGAGTTTGTATCTGGGTTCAAAGTTTACAAGAGATGGAAAGTGAGAGTGATATCGAAAGAAGAGTGAATGCAGGAAACATGGTGAATGGAGCTTTGCACCCTTTATGAGCAGTCGGAAGTTGTCTAACAAGGCTCGTTTGGCTGTGCATGAGGGTGTTGGTTCCGACACTCATGTACGGAAGTGAAAGTTGGGTATGGCAGAAGAAACTTGAAAGCAGAATAAATGCAGTTGAGATGAGAGCGTTAAGAAGTATGATAGAGTTAAATTGAGTGACAGGATAAGAAATAGTGAGATAAGGAAACGTTGTGATTTGAAAGAAGATGTAGTGACAAAAATTGAGAAAGGTATGCTGAGATGGTTTGGCCATGTCGAGAGAATGAATGAATAACGATTGACGAAAAAAGAGTATAATTCGATTGAGAATGAAAGTGTTGGAAGGGTGTAGACCTAGGAGGACGTTACTCGACCAAATCAGGGACGTCTTGAAAAAAGCCCAGGTCAAGAGTACCCTAAACCGAAGAGCATGTATGAAGGAATAATGAAAGTGGACGAAGCGAAACAAGTATGTAAGGATCGTAGCAAGTGGAAAGAAGTGGTCTCTGCCTACTCCTACGGGAAAGAGGCGTGATTATATGTATGTATGTATGTATGTATGCGTAAATATTACATAAGGTCGGGAAAAAGTTTCTTCGTATTTTATTTACAAATTCACGACAATTTTTCAAAGTTTAATTAATATATATGTGCCATTTGTTCGATAACTTGTTGCCATCTTGTAGGTAGTGACATAATCACGTTACTATAGAAATCTTGTGATTTTTGATCAAAAAATACGACAAGTAGTTTTGAAAGAATTCTGAAGAGACCAAAATAGGTGACAATCTGAGGGTGCAAGGTCAGGACTATATGATGGATGCATTAACACTTCCCAACCAAGCTCTCTCAATTTTTGCTAAGTGGCCAAAGATGTACGAGTATGTGGTCTGGTGTTATCATGATGATAGACCACCTTTTCTGTTGATCAATTCCGGCCGTTTTTCTGAATTTCTTGCTTGAGTCTCATTAGCTCTTGGCAGTAGAAATCCAAATCGATGGTTTTGCCGGGGTAAAACTCATAATAAACGATGTCTTTCCAATCCCATCATACACACAGCATCACCTCATCGCTTGTTAATCCGGGTTTCGCCACAGTCTGTGAAGCTTGACTACCATTTGACCATGATCTTTTCGCACGTTCTTGTCGTAGGTGATCCACTTTTCATCACCAGCGATCAATCTTTTAAAATGTTTCGGTTTCATTACGATTCATTAGAGAACCGCAAATGAGTACATGATTCATTAGGTTTCTTTCAGTGAGCTCGTGTGGTACCCAAATATCGAACTTTTGTATAGCCAGATGTTTTCAAATGGGTTAAAACTGTTTTGTGCTTAATTCTCAATTTCTCAGCTATGTCGTAACTACAAATATGCCGATCTTGTTCCACTTTTTCAAAATGGCATCGACTTTATCCGTATGAGTGCGACCAGAGCGAGCTGCATCTTTGACATCAAAATTCCCGGACTGAATACGCTTGAACCAACTTTGTGCTACCCTTACTTACACTGTTTTAGGTCCATAAATATAATAATATAGGCTTGAGTCGCATTTTCCCTTTTTTGTAATAATACTTCAGAATGTATCGAATTTGTTCGTTAGATTCACTCATTTTGGACAGAAAATTAATTGAAAATGGCGGGAAAGTGGTTTTACTTTTTAATTTTCTTTTCTTAATGTCCTATTTTCTCCATCGACGGATTCAACTCGGCTGGGTAGCGTTCGGAGATTACGACCCATCTTCTCGTCAGGCATACCTCAAAACCTCAAAACTAAATTGTACAACCAGTGTGTTGCCAGTGATGACATATGGAACTGAGATGTGATCCTTCACTGCTGACCGTATGAGGAAGCTCAAGGTCACTCAGCGAGCTATGGAGAGGGCTATGCTCGGGTTTCTCTGCGGAATAAACTTAGAAATGAGGATATCCGCAGTAGAACCAGAGTAACCGCCATAGCCCGTAGTAAGCTGAAGTGGCAATAGGCCGGCCATATAGCTCGAAGAACCGACAACCGATGGGAAAGAAAGGTTCTCGAGTGGCAGCCTGTACCGGCAGGCAGTATAGAGCGTCCCCCACTAGATGGAGTGACGACCTGGTAAGACATGCAGGAAGTCAATGGATGCAGGTGGCTCAGGACCGTGCTTTGTGCCATTCCTTGGGGGAGGCCTATGTTCAGCAGTGGACTTGTGAAGGGCTGTAATGATGACAATGATGATAATGTCCTATATGTATTGATATTAAAACCAGCCAGATACATACTGTACAACCAAAGAGAATTTTATTCAATTTATACAAACAAAATACGAAGAAACTTTTACAAATTTTTAGCACCTACCAACTTTTTATTTATCTATTTTTCTATTGTTGACTGTTAGAGAATGCTTTATGTCGTATGTCATTAAGTCCGCCTATTATAACCGTTAGACTAACGAATATTACAATGAAGATTAAATAAATAATTATTATATGTACATATTATATTGAAAATGTAAATTGCATGTGTCTGTACATTGTATATTTTTGCGAAAAATTTATTGAGGAGACTAAAATAGGTTATTAAATACATCTCTATCATTTTGAAAATTGTCTGTCTGTCTGTTTGTTTATGAACGTATCGCGTCTAAATTACTAATATATTTTAATATTTTTGAAATAAAAATTAATAACTTCTTGTCTTTTGCATTTCAATTAAAATTGCAAAAAAAATCTTACAATGATAAACATAAGTAAATGTCTATACCAGGCGTTATTTATCATTGTAAAACATTTTACGTTTTAACGCAAAAGCAAGAAGTAATCGAAAATACTGCCAAAGTAAGCGCATGCTATCAACACATAGACACACTAGATAGACTCCAAAACGACCTGATATTGATATTAAAAGTTAATAATAATGGAACATGTCCGAAGATCTATGCAATATAAATGCAAGCCAGTCGGCCAACCGTGGCAACTATGACATAACAATGATTTCTTATGTTTACGCGAACACTACACATTGCATTCAAAACTCACAAAACACCGTGTGGTGGCGCTGTATGAATCCACTACCCCATATCATCCCTTGAGTGTCGTAAGAGGCAACAGAGGAATCAAATCAGGAGATGGGCAGTAGCGTCTCCTAATAACGACTACTAATAAAACTGTGGTTGCCAACCCGCTTGTTAAGCGTGGCAACTATGGCAAACATCCCACCTATGAGGCAATCTATGGGGAGGCCTATGTTCAGCATTGGACTTTAGTAGGATGTAACGGCAACGGGAAACACATTGAATGAAACTAGTTTTTTTTAAATAGGAAGATTTCATAAAATAAATATCCTTAATTTTCTTAAATCTAAATAACGCCACATTAATATATACCATCCAGGTGAAACGGGACGGGTCGTTGGTATAAAATAAGTTAATAAAACGAAAGTCCGTGAAACTGGTTTCATTAACTGTGACAAATATTCCACCTATTCGAAAGAGACGAAACGGGCCACTTGAAAAACATCGGCTGTGTTCATGTTCGGCAACGTCTACTACGTATTAACGTCTAACATGTAGAAATATTACAAAGTACGGATTTGTGATTATGTGGCGAAATATTTGTTTTCTTTCTTGCTTTCTTTCTATAAGGCAATCTATGGGGAAGCCTATGTTCCACAGTAAAAATTTAATAGACTATAATAAATGAATGAGAAAAAGAATAAGGCCTACTTTTCGCGGTAGAATTTGGATAGACAGTAGTAGGATAAATAAATGAAAGAGTAAACGATTAGACACTTTTTCAAAAGTAGAATTTGCATAGGTATCTACTTCAACACTTTTCTTATTTAAATCACTTAAACGTTTTCCAGCAATAAACTTAACAAAGTATTTCTCGTTTATAACCTTAATTGAGTTTAGCAAAGTGCATTTACTTGTAAATAGAGGAGTAAAAACTTCGAAGCTCTAATAAATAAGTGACGGAATGCGTCCAAAGAAAAAATCACAATAGAAAATGTTTTATCTATAAGGTTAATTATGAAACTTAACTTTATTAGCTTTATTATAAAAACATTTTGAAAGAAATTGTAATTCATAAAAACTCTTTTTCATGTATGGTACTTATGCCCGTTTCTATGTACCCGTAACTTCTAATTTTTCGTCAAATTATTGCCCGACTTCAAATAAGGAGAAGTTTTTAAATCGACTGTTATTTGGTATCTATGTTACGAAATATGTTCCCCAATTGTGAACTGATTTGAATGTATATGTCTTTACTAAGTATGATTTACCTTAAGAGTGTTTCCATTTAAATTGTAAAAATTCTATATCTAAGAGTGAAAAAATAACAAGGCTGGCAACAGTAATTAAAAACCCGACTGCGTAAAAAAGTTTATTAAAAAGAGGAAAATTTTATACCCTACGTCAATTCCATAACGAAGACAAATCTAACGAAACTCCATAAAAATCCATCAAGCCATTGAGGCCACAGAGCGTGCCAAAAGACGTATATATTTTATGCACATACAAACACTCGAAAAACATAAAACTCCTTCTGGGCAGTCGAGTAAGTGAATGGTGTGACCAATAGACATATTATATCTTCGATGAAGAATCAAAACTCAAAACGTTGTTACTCCTGAAGACTATGATGGAACGCTCCTTTACGAGTGGAATGGTTTCCAGTTCTCTACACTTAAGATAAACAGCAGCATTATGTTGCAATTTTAAATAGGTAATCATGGAATATCGGTATATTTACGAGTACGAGTTCTACGGCGCTGGTGTCGCAAAAAGCACGGTACGTTTTAGTTTCAACGTTTTCGTTCTGGAAATTTCGACCTTCAGAACCAACCCCGTGGACGGCCGGAGACCAAAGTGGAAAATGAAAATTAAAGGCTATTGTGGAAGCGAATCCATCACAAAGCACTTCAGAGATAGCTGCAGGCTTCGGGGTAAGTGATAAAACTGTATTAATCCACTTGAAGTAAATCGGAAAGTAAAAACTTGAACGATGTGTACCTCATGAATTGAGTGAATCCAACTTGCAAACACTCGTCGACTGCTGTGTTACTTTGCTCAACCGACACAATAATGAAGGAATTTTAAATCATAATTTTACTTGTGATGAAAAGTGGATACTGTACGATAATCGGAAGCGCTCGTCACAATGGCCTGACCCTGGAGACTCAGCCAAATCCTAACCTAAACGAAAATTGAGTCAGAAAAAGTTACTTGTGAGTGTTTGGTGGACTAGCGCCGGTGTCGTTCACTACAGCTTTCTAAAATCTGGCCAAACGATTACGGCAGATATTTATTGTCAGCAACTGCAAACCATGAAGGAAAAACTAGCTGCTAAACAACCGAGATTTGGCAATCGCTCTAGGCCACTGCTGCTTCACGACAACGCAAGACCACACACTGCACAACAAACAATCACTAAGTTAGATGAGCTACAATTGGAATATCTGCGACATTCACCGTACTCCTCGAACCTTGCTCCAACAGATTACCATTTTTCCGTAATTTGGACAACTTTTACAAGGAAAAATTCAACTCCGATGCGGCAGTCCAAACCGCCTTCAAAGAGTTTATTGATTCTCGCCCCAAAGGTTTTTTTGTAAAGGGATTAATGAACTACCTATGATATGGCAAAAGTGCATAGATAACAACGGTGCATACGTTGATTAATTAAATATATTTTACAAAAAAAAAAAATAATATTCCTCCGTACAAAATGCCAATTTCATTTGTAAGGACCTAATATTAGATTTATAGACAAAATATTATGTGTTGTATTAACGACGGTGGTGTCTTTTCTAGCATAGTGGTGATGGGGTTAGTACACGTAATTGAGGGAGGACCGGAGGTGCTCTTCGAACTAGGTAAGCAAATTATTTAATATTTTTCACCCGAATCTAAGGTAAATAATATTAACATCTTAAATATTGTTATGATAGTTTCATACCGGTAAGAGTGTTGTGCATCCCCACCTGATGTGACTACCAAATTAGACATTCAGGAGGCGATGGATCCAAGTAGCACAGAACCGTGCTTTGTGATAACATATGCGATACCTTTGTTTAGCAGTGGATTGTACCTTCTTTCTATTTTTATCGGCTCGTAAACTTCTGGGCTGGACATGAGTCTCGTTGGTAATTGTAATGCTTGACAGGCGGACACATAATCACATTACCAAGCTGTGTTCATAAAGTTAAGTTTATGATCTAGTTCTTATGGATGTATATTGTATACGTTCAAAATTGCTTTATGTTAGTGATTGTGATCTGTTTGATGTATATTTAAATAAATACTCAGACATTTTGCACCGTTAACAATGATGCCCGTCGCTAGTCTAGATTTTTGATTAGTAACGTCATTAAATAAAACCGACTCATATGCCGTGATGGCAAACAGCATGACGCTCTCATATGCCGTCATGTACCCTCTATGCCACTTGTTGTGTGTGCGTGCGTTATACTATACACTTCGTTGCTTCTCTATGTGAGTTGTATACTGCGTGTGGCCTTCTATTTGTTTTAAGTATTTTACTCCATATTTATTTATTGGTTTTCATTACATATAAATTCTATCATCTAACATCTGTTGCGATATTTCACGTTTGCCGGGCGTGCCGTGACGGCCAACTTTTACGTCTGACGTAAACAAAATGGTATAGCGCCATCTACTGGAAGCCTTAAAGTTTTTCTGGCATTTGCCATAGTCACCTCTTACCACACCCACGGCGTAGGGGGTGATGGATTACGACGCCCTCTCACGGTAGGACTTGTACCTAACGAGGTGTTATATATTGATTACAACGTTACATAAAGGTCAGTGTACTCAGAATGTTCGATATATGATAAAAGTTTGATGTTTGGGCTTTTGTAGGCCGCAGCAAATTGAAAGGCCTCGTATTAAGCCGCGTTAGGTACACAAAGAGCTGTCACTGGCAAAAACCACACGACCTGTGCGTGGCGCGTTCAATTTATTTTCTATTTATTCACCTCAGCGGCGTCCAATATTATTATCCTTGTGTTCATAGATTTTTATTTTTACGTATTCGGTGGGTTTTTTTAATCTTTTTTGAAAGTGACTTAAAAATTTAATTTAAAATAAAAATGAAAAGCCGACTTGAAATGATTAAAATTAATAAAATATAGTCAGTCAAAACTAATTTTGACTGACTATAGAAGTTTGGGCAAAAGAAGTTTTAACTTAAAATATATTATTTAAAAGTAGTTTTGATGAGGCTGGTAGTTAAAATCACTTTTGACAAGGGTATTTAATAAAAAGTGTTACTTATTGGTATACAAAATGTTTATTGACAATTAATTTTAGGACAAACTAGTTTTTTCTTGACTTAACTAGTTTTTAGTTCTTTGGCGCCGTAAGAATATCCACTACTCCTAAATGTCATCTCGTGGGTGATATAAGAGGCAAAATTGCCAACCTGACTGCCAAAAGTGGTAACTATGTCTAATATTACTCATAGAGACAATTTATGGAGGAAGCCTACGTTCGGCACGTGCACTTACAGTCCACTTGATGGTAAGTAGCTAATGCAGCACATAGACACCTGCAAATTCAAACAAAGAAGGCTAAAGATGTATTGCCACCTCGAAAGACTAAAGCGGCATGTTTCACAGCCTGTAAATATACTGCCACACTTACACTCTTTAAACTGCAACATAGCAGAGCAAGCAATGTTACTTGGTAGCAGCAATAGCCAAGTGGGTGGTATGAAAAACTTTATTAATGTTAAAAGCTGTAGTGAATGAATAAGCAAATAACCATTTAAAGGTAATTTCATTCCGAATAAGATGGCCATGGATGTGTTCGTTTATACGTAATGTTTACATATACAAGGTATAATAAGGTATTTGTCAAATTCTCACCACTCTATGGGTTGACTCAGAGATGTTGCAAGGCACTTAGTCCGCCCTTTGTATTCTTTTGTTATAAGGAATTTTTGTAAAGGAGTTTAAATACACATAAGTTTTCATAAATAACCTTATTACCATTGTTCCAATTTTCCGATAATTTTATGTTAAACGTCAATAAAAAAAAGTTTGGAAAATCCAAAAGTGCACGACTCATAATGCTCATATGATTGTGAAAAAATATTTAAAAATATTTGTAAATTGTAGTTCTATTCGCCAGAGTTCCAGTACCAGTCACCGAAGTACATCTTCAAGTCACTCCATAAGTCTATAGGAAAGCTCTTATCATAACTAACAAAACTAGCCCAAACAGGGCCACCTAGTTCTACTCGTCGAGGAGTTCCTAGCATTCACCGAAGTACACCTTCAGTCACTTCTCAAGTCCGGAGGAAGGTGTCAGATAACTATCAAAACGAGCCAAAACTCAGCACACCTATTTTTATTCGTCGAGGAGTTCCAGTAGTCACTCAATAAAGTCAAGACGTACTCGTATTTAAGTATATTTAAATATAAATTCTACTTACTCATAGCAAAACAAATCTCGGTAAAAGGCCACTATGGCTAATACCGCTCCCAAGGTGGTGTTTAGTGGGTAGGCGGTTAGTAGTCGCAGTGAGTCCCACATAACCACGCAGCCGGCTGCGTGGTATGCTAGGAGCATTCACCACCTCCCCGCTTCCGGAGGTGCCTTTGCATTGGGCGCAAAAAAATATTGTAATAAAAATCTGTGATTATAAAAATAGTAATATCTTACCTTGTCAAGTATGTATCAAATTTGGTTTTCAAATATTTTGTATTTCTACAACGATCTTTTCGTTGCAAACAAGCCATAGAGTATCCACTCATGATAAATTATTACAAGGCTGCCCAAAACACCGAAAATTTCGGGATTTCTTAGCAGAAAAAAAATAAATAATAACTAAACCCCGTGTAGTGGCGGGTAAGAATACCCACTACCCCATATCTTCCGTAGTGTCGTAAGAGGCGACAGAGGGAAACTGAGGCAGAAGATGGGCAGCAGCATCTTTCTGATAACAGCAAAATAACAATAAAAATACTGCGGTTATTAATAGAATCAGGTGTTACTTTGCGGAAATCCATTATGTTAAAGTTGGAAAAAATTTACTTTTTCAATATCCGCTCCGCTCCGTTCCTGAGGGAGGGCGGGAAGTGCTCTTCAAACAAGGAGAGACACATCATTTTATTTAGTTGAGCGGATATTGGCAAAGTAAAATTTTTCCAACTTTAATACTGCGGTTGCCAACCCGCTCGCCAAGCGTGGCAACTACGGCAATATACCCCCCATGAGCAACGACACAAATAAACGGCCCCCAGTCCCCGGTGGCCCCACTATTCCTGGCAACGGTGGCGACCATGATAACGGCGGGGCAGGGGGTGCTAAGAATCTCCAGTGGAGGTTCGGTTGCCACCTAATATGACTCGACCTGGCAACATATAACGCACGCACCCTGAGGACTGACGAGAAGATCTTGGAGCTGGAAGAAGAGATAGACAAGTTGCGCTGGAATATTATAGGATTATCCGAGGTCCGAAGAGAGGGGGAGGACATAGTAATCCTCGAATCCGGCAACTTGTTCTATCACCGGGAGGGCGACCATCTATCCCAAAGAGGTGTCGGATTTATCGTCCACAAGTCTCTCGTTAACAACGTTGTAAAGATGGAGAGTGTGTCGATGAGGGTTGCATACCTTATACTCAGAATTACCAAACGGTATTCGCTGAAGCTCATACAGGTTTACGCACCAACCTCGGCATATCCCGATGAGGAGGTGCAGGAAATGTATGAAGATATATCTAGAATCAAGCATTCCTTCAAAACCCACTATACGGTGTCATTGGGAGACTTCAACGCAAAACTAGGCACAAGAGAGAACGGTGAGCTGAAGGTAGGGAAATTTGGAATAGGGCAACGGAACCCAAGGGGCCAGAAGCTGACCGACTTCATGGAGAAAGAGGGACTCTTTATGATGAACTCTTTCTTGCAGAAGCGGCCCACAGGAAGTGGACCTGGTCGAGCCCCGACGGTTCGACAAAAAATGAGATTGACTTCATTATAACGACCATACGACAACTATTCAGTGATGTCTCAGTGATCACGAGGGTGAAAACCGGCAGCGATCACCGAGTGGTGAGAGGTACACTGAACCTAAACGTTAAGTTGGAGAGGCCTCGTCTAATGAAGTCAACGCTCCGTCCCACTCGTGCTCTAATGCAAAGTCCCGAAACCTTTCAGCTCGAGCCACAATACCGTTTTCAGTGCCTATAAGATTGCAATGCAGTGGACGATATGAATAACGAGCTCGTGGAAACTGTCCATGCGGTCGGAGCTAAGTTCTGCAAAAACCGCCGCAGAAGAACACAAAACTCTCCGATGAAACTCTTAATCTCATGGCTGTCAGACAGGAAATTAAGCTGCAGTCTTCAGCAGATTTGACAGCGTACAGGCAACTGAACATATAGATCTCGAAATGCATGCGGTGGGACTTACACAACTTCAATACAGCTCGTATTGAAAAGCGATCGAGCGGAACCAGGGTTCAAAGTCTTTGTTAGAGATCTGTCTGCCAGAAAGAGCTAACTGTCGAAGCTGAAGACCGAGTGTGGCAGCTTCGTTTCCGGGACACCTGAGAATTTAAGTGAGATTGAGAGGTTCTATGGGCAGCTGTAACGATCAAAGAGTAAGTCTTATGCGACGCTATTTCGATGATATTCCGGACGTCAGTCTGAGCGAGATTAGAATGGCTCTCCAGCACGTTAAAAACGGCAAGGCCCCAGGCGAGGATGGAATTACAGCGGAGCTTCTGAAAGCGGGTGGAAAACCGGTACTTGAAGTCCTTCAGAAGCTCTTTAATTCCGTCCTCCATGGTGGCACTACTCCGGAGGCGTGGAGCAGAAGTGCGGTGGTCTTGTTCTTCAAGAAAGGCGACAACGCTCTCTTGAAGAACTACAGACCGATTTCCCTTCTGAGCCGCGTTTACGTGTTGTTTTCGATAGTTATAACGAATCGTCCCGCACGCAGACTCGACGACTTCCAGCCTCCCGCACAAGCCGGTTTCCGAAAAGGCTTTAACACCATAGACCACATACATACCCTTCGGCAAATTGTACAGAAGTCCAAGGAGTACAATTTGCCACTATGTCTGGCGTATGTTGACTATGAGAAAGCCTTTGATTTCGTTGAAATTCGGGTGGTGCTGCAGTCCCTTCAGCGGTGCCAAGTTGAATGTCGGTCAATCGGAGTGCTGAAGTGTTCAACTCGGCTGGGCAGCGTTCGGGAAATCACGGCACATCTTTTCGTCAGGTATACCTCAAAACTTGAAAACGAGACTGTACAATCAGTGCGTGTTGCCAGTAATGACCCATGGAACTGAGACGTGGTCCTTCACTGCTGGCCGTATGAGGAAGCTCAAGGTCGCTCACTGAGCTATGGGGAGGGATATTCTCGGGGTTTCTCTGCGTGATAAACATTGAAATGAGAACATCCGCAATAGAACCAGAGTGACCGACATAGCCCAACGGATAAGTAAGCTGAAGCGGCAATGGGCTGGTCATATAGCTCGAAGAACCGACAACCGATGGGGAAAAAAGGTTCTCGAGTGGTAGCCTCGTACCGTCGGCGGACGTAGTGTAGGGCGTCCCCCCACTAGATGGAGTGACGACCTGGTAAGACATGCAGGAAGTCGATGGATGCAGGTGGCTCAGGACCGTGCTTTGTGGCATTCTTTGGGGGAGGCCTATATTCTGCATTGGACTTGTGAAGGGCTGTAATGATGACGATCATGATGATGAAACAAAACAAAATTAAACTGCCATTTATATTCCATGGCTTCCCACAAGATAGATGAAGAGATTAAAAAATTTATTGAGTTGAAAAATTGATATTTTCAAAAGTTATCGTGTTTACCCCTCTATGCGGATATAGAATAGAAATTAATCGATTAGAAGAAAAATTAAAATAAATTCAACAATCATTTATCTTTCTGACACTGTGATTTTTATATCATTTATGTGTACAATATGATTGTTAGATACGATTTCATGCGACAAAACGTTGGAATCTTAATTTTTAGGCGCTAGTAGAACATACCTACGCGCGCTTAAGGCATGTAATGAATATTTAAATCCAATAGAGATTTGAAAGACGTAAAGGCTCAGAAGTTACGCGCTATCCTAAGGCTATCCTCGATTAAGAATCAAATTTCAAATGCGTTGTCACCCCTGAGGACTAAGATTGAATGCCGCGTTTCCATTAAAAAGGGTCTCTGTTTCAGATTGTGTAGGTGATGGAATAGTCACCTATCACCTTCTACACAATTATCCATCTAAGTCATGCCTTTTTCGGCTAACGTACGCCGAGTAGCTTGCTCCACTTGGGACTCTGCCTATTTATTCCCTTGAGAATTACAGGCGATACGCGATATATGTATGTAAACATCAATGAATGTCATACTATATCAAAACATATTTTAATGTAAAAATTATATAAATATCAATACAGACTGTTTTATATAATTACAGGTTATGATATATTTTTCATATTATTCTTGGGGTAACAACACATCTGTGGCTTCCTGGTTACTGGTTGCAGGTAATGATTTCTTAAAATTTGCAACTCTTAATTTTTTGTTTCAGGTGTCCACGGACTGATGTAGCTACTTGTTGTTAAAAGTCAAGGTAATTAGACTTTTTTCACTTGTACCCAAAGAATAATTACGATGGGCAGAATTACGTCAACGGCTTAGACTCGTAGAATGAATGCTTAAGTTATTCGCCTGTGCTGTACTTTGTACTGCTAAAACGTGTGGGAGAGTTACGAGATTACTACCCTCACTTATACTGTCATATTTAAAAACAAAAAAAGCGTTACCTACTCACTAGGATGTTCTCCTGTATTGTGGAGGCAGTTTTCATACATAATTTGTAGGCCATATATACTTATCCTGTACGGGATTCGAACCCGCTGCCTTTAGCGCCGGAACTCATTTCTAAGCCACTGCGCCACGGAGGCGTTGTGCTCGCTAGCTCGTACTTCCTAACAATATTTAGATTTTGTTTCACAGTTCAAATTTTAATCGATTCAATTTATAAGCACCAATTCAAGTAAAGTTTCAAAAAGCCCGCCCCAGCACATTTACCGTCAATGCCGAAGCTAATTCATAAGCCGCGAAACAAAGCCGAACCCTTTCATGCTCACCCGAAACCTGTTGGGGACAATTTTGTGAAACAGGAAATAGCGATTTTGGTATTAACTAGCTAGGTAAAATGCTTGGTTATTTTGATTATGATTTTAATTATTTTGGTAAAGATTGATGTCACCACCAAAAAATCTAAGCATTTCTACTAACAGTGCTTGAAAAAACAAAACACTTTAAAAATAGCTTAAGTTAAAATAATGTTTTTTGTATTCAGAATTTTCGTAGCAATACTTTTAGGTAATAATATTATATGTTGCGTTAAGCATTTTTAAAATTGTGCATTGAAGAGTTTTTAAACGATGTAATAATTTTATCATGTACGGGAAACATTTTAAAAAGAGAAATCTCTGTAACATACAAGAAAATAGAACAGAGGTGATTATGTTAATGATTCGTTTACCTGAAATAAGCTAAAGGCTAAGGAAACACAATGAAAAAAAAAAGAATAAAATGTAAAATACTGCCAGTAAGAAAATTTCAATTCGTGATTTCTTGCCCATTAAACATTTATTTTGTATCAGTTTACAAAAATATTTTTAAAACTTCGGACGTAATTACTAATTGAGATAAAGGCACTATTAAGGAACAAAAGCACCTGTACACAAATTTACTAATCGATTATGATGCTAATATTGACGATGAATACTACAAGAGCAATTAAGTTATCCTTTCTGACACTTTACCAGCTTTTGTTTAAGTGAATATGCCTTAAAATTGACACTGAGTCAACTTTAAACGTCATCATTATATTATTTACTTTTTTATCTTTATGAGATATAATGACATCTCTATGTTAACAATCAATTAAACAGACCACATAAACTCGAAATATTTAAGAACAAGAATAACAATAAGAACAGACTACAGGTTTTTTCGTGATGTTTTCCCTAAGCGCCGAGCACGTAGAAAATAATTTGCTTTTACGATTAAGAATTTCTGTTGATGTTAGGGAAAGGATATGTATTTATAACGTAGACTGAATGTAAAAGGAAGTATTTAAATTAAACGACTCTTTTTGAGGTTTTTGAAATTTATAGAATTAAAATGTGATAGACCTGCGTTGATCCAAACAAAATACGAGTATCCTTAACGTTTCCAGACAAAGTAGAACTTAAGCAATCTGATCATACAAATTCGAACTTATGAAAACGGATAGTTTTCAATTCTTCTCAAAGGAACGGAACAGAGCTATTGGATTCAGGTGTAAAGAGGAAACAAATTCGAAGTGGAATTTGCACGCTTTCTTGTGAAATGAAGGTTCATTTCAACTTTCTTTACAATTGCGTCTCATTTCGTTTCAAAATAGAATACACTTTAGTGTAGAAAACTAAAATGTATTCTTTTTTGAAGTAGTTCTAAGTGAAGTAAAGTAAAGTGAAATTAGACTTGTTTTTTGTCCCTGGAGTGAGTTCATGACAGTAGCCGTATACCTACGTTATATATTATGAAGTTAGTGACATTTGTATATAATATATTTTTTTAAAGATAAAGGGTGACAAACGACCACACAGTCCATCAGATGATAAGTGGATGCTGTGGCCCATATACTCCTACATCTATCTTCGAGTAAGAATCAAAATGCTGTTGCGTTGTCACCCTGAGGACTAACATAGAATGCCTCGTTTTCTCAGTTCTCCACAATTACCATACGGAACACAGCAGCATTAAGCTGCTATTTTACGCTGGTATTCCGTGAGAGCGTTGTCCTACCCCGGTCGAGCCAACCCCTTCGTGCTACAATCATAATATAGCTCCTGCGTGGCTCTACCACTAGTATTTCGTATAGTTACACTGTCGTATTAAGATTAGCTGCAAAGATAGTTGTAAGTGTTGATATAAATAAATATGTAAACTCGACACACAACCGCTTGTATGCCTTTATATCAGCTATACCAAGTTATTGGATTGTATTTTATTTAAAAGTGATGATGAAAACTATTTTTTTATTTATTTTACATAAATTAGGCAATCTGGTATGATTGCTTAACTTTCAAGAGTAACATTTTTTTGAAATGGAAACTGTCTCTGTGTACTCTGACTACTTGACAAAGCGCCCGTAAAATACTATGTCATCATCTTTACATTAAAAATTTCATCAAATTTAAAATTTTATCAATTTCTCTTCAAATTTAATTGGGACCAACCAAAAACTACGAGTATACAACAATAAAATGGTTTATGATCAGTAAAGGTATTGGGTTAAATATTTCTCGTCAATTTTGCCGATGTGCCCTGACTTTGTCTGGGCAATGACTCTTTTGACGTCCGCACCTCGATTACATGAAACTTTCAATTAGATTGATCATTTAAGGTGTGTGCATGCGTGGCGCTGTATGAGTATATTCTACTGCGCCCTAAAATCAAGATTCCAATGTTTTGTCGCATATAATCGTATCTAACAATCATATTGAACATATAAATGATATAAAAAGCACATTGTCAGAAAGATAAATGATTGTTGAACATATAAATATTTTTTTAAATTGATTAATTGCTATTTTTACATAAAAAAGTGGTTTTAGTGGCTTATGGTGTAGATTTATCAAGTCCGCATGGAGTGGTAAACACGATAACTTTTGAAAATATCAATTGATAACTCAATCTATTTTTTAATCTCTTCATCTATCACGTGGGAAGCCATGGAATGTAAATGGCAATTTAATTTTCTTTTGTTTAGTTATAATTAATTTTTTTCGGCGTAGAAATCCGGAAAATTTCGGTGTTTTTGTGTAATTTATAAAAATTAAAATTAAAAATGTTGTACTGTAGCTGCCTCACTCTCACTTCAGCGTAACCGACGTCGTGAGTGGATACTGTATCGGTTGTTTGCAGCGGCTCAAAGATCCTTTGTACAAAACAACATATTCAAACAAATTTCATATATACTTGATTATTATAATAATCAGAGATTTTTTATTACAATATTTTAAAAGCACAGAATAAATAATAGTACGTACTAAAAGTAGTAGGATGTATATATTTAATTGTTTATACCTAAATTCGTCTTGGACTTTATGGGTGACCTGAATGGTGATATGATCATATAGGCATTATAGTCGTGCACTTTGGATTTTCCAAACTTTTTTTTAAAATTGATGTTTGACATAAAATTATTGGAAAATTAGAAGTATAATAATAAGGTTATTAGTGAAAACTTGTATTGTGTTAAACTACTTTAAAAAATTACGTATAATCATATTGCCATAATTTTTTACCAATAATTTTAAGTTTTTCTTATATTTACGCGAAGACTACATTAAATAAAACTAATTTTTACGGATTATATCGCGTTTAATTTTACTTTTTAATTCCCGACGTTTATCTATTGTGGAAGGGAGAGTACTACAAGCAAGTAGACGGTGGCGATGGGCTCATATCATTATATCCCGTAGTCGCCGACATATTCATAAGGACTTTGAGGAGAAAGCCCTTCTTACTGTCCTGTAAATCAAGATTCTACAAGCGGTACGTAGACGATGCTTTCAATTTTCCATCTGACAAAGTAACTGTATTTTAAACCACCTTAATTCCATAAACTCAAAATTTACAATGGAGTTAGAGGCAAACAATTCTTTAGCTTTCCTAGATGTTTTAGTCATCCGAAATCCTGATAACACTATTGGTCACACTGTGTATAGGAAAAAGACCATACCAACCGATATTTAAATGGTGAATCATGCATCGTCCATCACAGTTAGCTACCGTGGGAAAATCTTGTTTCCAGAGCAAAGAGGGATATGTGACAGAAAACATCTGCCGCCGAGCTTCAACACATCGAGCAAGTACTGCAAGACAACAAGCTTCGGGTCGCGCCTACGTCACAGTGACCGAGTGAGCCGGCCACAGTTGAATGTGCCTGCTGTACTACCCTATGTCAGAGGAGTCACAGACAAGGTTGGCTATATCTTGAAACGAGCTTCCATTAAAACATACTTTAAATATGAAGAAGAAAATTAGTCAATTTTACCATCCTTCAAGTGTCATATCCTTCTACAAGATGCAGGAGTGTACAAGCTGGATTGAATAAGGGTATCGGTCTTAGTATTGTCAAAGGACGGCTCCGTGGCGCAGTGGCTTAGCAATGAGCTGCTGGGCTAAGGGCCGCGGATTTGAATCCCGCACGGAACAAGTATTTGTATGGTCTACAAATAATTATTCCGGGTCTGGATGTTTGTCCTTGTGAAATTTATGTATGTAAACCGCCCCCACGATACAGGAGAAAATCCTAGTGTGGAGGTAACGTTTTAAAAATAATAAAAAAAGACTGTAAAAGATTTGATGGAGTTGTGTATTTGAATTTGAGAGACGAAGAAAGAGGATAAAATGCCGTTGTGGAGCTAAACAAACTTATATTACAGCCGGAAAATCACCAGCTTGATGTTATAGAAAAGAAAAGTATTATAACATTTAGAGATTATGTAAAACAAAAACATGGCGGAATAGACATTCTTATAAATAATGCAGCTGTTGCAAATAGTGAAAAACTTTACAACTCTTATGAAGAAAATAAGAGTATAGTGGACTTTGCCATAGTTGCTTTGTTTGGTCAGTGGGTTGGCTAACGCAGTATTTGTAGTTTTGAGTTATAATCAATAAGACGTTGACGCTGATGGCTCCGAGGCGTAGTGTCTTAGCAATTAGTTGCGGCGCTGACGGCCACGGGTTTGAATTCCGCACGGAGAATGTAATTGTATGACCTATAAATTATTGTTCCGGGTCTGGATGAATGTCCTTTCGAAATTTATGTATGTAAACTGCCCCAACGATACAGGAGAATATCCTAGTGTGATTTTAAAGAAAAAAAAGATGCTACGTCCCATCTCCTGGTATATTTTTCCTCTGTCGCGTTTTACGTCACCCATGGTATGAAATGGGGTAATGAACATTCTTAAAACGCTATTACATAATTAACACCGCCACACTTTAATAAGTAAAAAATTAATACGAATTCAATAAACGTGTTTTCAACGTGATCTACAAATTAAATAAGTCTTTGGCCACGGAAAGAAAAGGAGATCTCGCTGGCAGAGTTAGTTTGGTAGCGGCAACGCACTGGCGTTTGCCGCTACCCGGCAGTGAGCTGTTCTGTATATACTAGAGTATTTTTGGAACGAAGTTCTTTATCGCACGGTATGAATTTGACGGATGGGGACTAGGCGAGAAAAAGTGTAAGATTTTTCCGTCATGATCCCCTTTCTGTAGTGCGAGCGAAATGGAATAATCTCTCTCGCACTTTTTCTCATCTAGCCATGAAAGAAATATTATTTTAAATGACGCTTTATTTTATATATATTGTATTTGTTAATCAATAATATAATACGTTTATCAATAATAATATACTACGAAAGGAACTTCGTTCCGACCGAGTGTTCCATGACACTCACTTTTTTTTCTGATACTACGATACCGTAATTTAGGCTTCAATGCTCTTCGATGATATTTTCATTTGATAATGCTATTACAAGGTTTCATTATGGAATCTTCAAGGTACACGTTTAAGTAGCGATGAAGTGTGATCTATATATTATCTAATCAATTATTATGATTCGCGGTTTTGTCTGCACACACTTAGAGTATTTATAAGCAAGCTATAGAGCGCGCGTTAGTTAGTTAGTTACTCTAAGTTCCCACAGCACTTAACTTGTACGTATGTTCAATATCTATAAGATGATTTTGTTTTTGCTCTATAATTATTTTTAGTAAATTTGCATTTCGTGATTTGCATTTAATGCATTTCGGTGATTGTGCACAGGAATTACATGCTTTAATTCCTCCCTCTCCTTTCCACCATCGGACAACCAGAAAGTCGGCGGGTCAACCTCTTTGTTGTGAATATTCCACGCATAAGAACCAAACTTTTTTTTGTTCATCTTTCGTAATGCGTGCAGCAAAGGAGTGGAATAATTTGCCAGCGTCTGTCTTTCCGTCCGAATACAATCTGGGCGTCTTCAAGGTAAGATTGGCTTTTGTTACGCTAATACAGTGAAATTTACCATCTAAGGCTACAATCACCACTCACAACCAGGTGGGATTGTGGTCAAGCACTGGCTAAAAAAATTACAGAGGCTCAAAAAAGTTTATTAGTACTGCACGTCCGTAAGTCACCTTAATGTCGCCTTATTAATGTCACCTCTTTTGTCGCTGCGTTCTTTAATTCTACCATCACAGGTCGTTAAAAATATTAAGGTCAAAATGAAATATTATACTAGTGTAAACTCAGTATTGATTCTTAATCTGAGAAACTTCGAATGGCGAATTCAATTAAAACCACTTAATTCATTATTCTACAAACAATTGCTTTAATGGTCAGACTTAGTTGGTCTTAATGCTCACGTTTGTTGATATTCCTCCATTGTGAAGGAAAATGATCGTCTAAATAGGCGCGAACTTTCCTGAAGTTGAGCCAAAAATTAAAATTAACCCCGCTGAGCCATTAACTGTTGTTCATTGTTTTGAATTAACATCTTTCCGTATCTAGTTCTCATATAAATTTAATGTCTTAGGTATTTAAAAGTTTAAAGTGATGATAACAAGTATTAATAACTAGCGATCCGCCCCGGCTTCACCTGGATAGGATAATAATTTGGTGTTATTTAGATTTAAGATATTCAAAGGCTATTTATGTTATCTATTTTTCGTACGAGTCGCAGAAAGATCTTTAAGTTTTTGGGATAAAATATAACCTAGATCCCTCCTGGCATTGCTCTCTATCTGTTTGTAAGGTTTCACAATGGGTTCAGCCATTCTGAAGATTAGCCCGCAAAGACAGACAGACAAAACTTAAGCTATAATTAATTATTTACGATTATGTCTTATTAACTTGCACATGACCCCCTGTGATTATTTGAAGCGAGCTATTTCAGTATTACAGACAAACACTTTATTTAAATGTATAAGTAAAGTCAATTTGTCAAGTCATTTATAAATTAAATATTGGATAAAAATTTTAGTCTCACCCTAAAATTGTAAATACAGACAATTTTTTCAACTACAAATATTATAATGCTAATCATGATATCGTGATGATCATGATATTTATAATATAACATAATATAACAAATCAGGAGATTGGCAGGAGCGTCTTCCTAATAACGACAAAAATATAAAACTGCGGTTGCCAACCCGCTTGCCAAGCATGATACCTATGGCAAATATCCCCCTATGAGGCAATGTATAGGGGAGGTATTTGTTCTGCAGTGGACTTTAATACACTGTAACAGTAACGGTATTCCGATATATTTGCTTAGATCATAGGCAATAATACTGACTTCAAGAAACTAAAGAGAATAAAATATTTTTGACATTTTTAATATTTAAGTGTGTGAATATGTAAGTGTGTGAATATATATATATATATATATATATTAAATATATATTGATATATGTGTATAATGCATATTGATGAGCATGATGAGCACCAAAATTAGAAGCCAAATTGTCTGGAAATTGTTACATTCTGTTTTAGTTTTTAAAGTCTGTTTAATTTTAAGAATGGCATCTGAATAGTTGCATTAAAATTTATTCAACCTTAGGGGATCAATTCTCTTCAAATTTAAATGGGACCAACCAAAACTATCCAATAATAAAATGGTTTATGATCAGTAAAGGTATTGGTTAAATATTTCGTCAATTCTGCCGATGTGCCTTAGTGCTTGGGCAATGACTTTTGACGTCCGGACCTCGATTACATGAAATTTTCCAATTAGATTGATCATTTAAGGGCGTATTGCATGCCTTAAGCGCAAAGCGCGGTATGTTCTACTAGCGCCTAAAAATCAAGATTCCAACGTTTTGTCGCATATAATCGTATCTAACAATCATATTGAACATATAAATGATATAAAAAGCACATTGTCAGAAAGATAAATTATTGTTGAACTTATTAATATATTTTTTAAATTGATTAATTGCTATTTTTACATAAAAAAAGTGTTTTTAATGTCTTATGGTGTAGATTTATCAAGTCCGCATGGAGTGGTAAACACGATAACTTTTGAAAATATCAATTGATAACTTAATCTATTTTTTAATCTCTTCAACTATCATGTGGGAAGCCATGGAATGTAAATGGCAGTTTAATTTTCTTTTGTTTAGTTATAATTAATTTTTTCCGGAAATCCGGAAATTTTCGGTGTTTTAGCAGCCTTGTAATTTATAAAAATTAAAATTAAAAAAAAAGTTGTACTAAATAGACTGCCTCACCCACTCACTTCGGCGTCAACCGCCGTCGTGAGTGGATACTGTATCGGTAGTTTGCAGCGGCTCAAAAAAATCGCTTTACAAATACAAAATATTCGAAAAACCAACTTTCATACATATATTTGATTATAATAATCACAGATTTTTATTACAATATTTTAAAAGCACAGAATAAATAATAGTACCACGTACTTAAAGTAAGTAGGATGTATATATTTAAATATATTTATACCTAAATACGTCTTGGACTTTATGGAGTAACCTGAATGATGATATGATGATCATATGAGCGTTATTAGTCGTGCACTTTTGGATTTTCCAAACTTTTTTAAAATTGAACTTTCACATAAAATTATTGGAAAATTTGAAGTAGAATAATATGGTTATTAGTGAAAACTTGTGTCTATTTAAACTACTTTAAAATATACGTAATTTTTTTAATGCGCTTAGGGCATGCACAATTGGATTTACCAATAATTTTTAAATAATTTTCATAAAGTTATTTTTTATAGCTTAAAATACATTACTAGATGGATAGATTTTTATATATCCATGTTTATAACCGATGAGGAAAATAGGTTCCCGAGTGGCAACCTCGCACTGGTAAGCGAAGTGTAGGACGGCTTCCTACTAGATTGAGTGACGATTATGATATGCAGGAAGTCGATGGATACAGAGTGCTTTGTGGCGTTTCTTGGAGGAGGCCTATGTTCAGCAGTAGACTTGTGAAGGGCTGTAATGATAATGATATATATAATACTTATAATACAATATCTACATATCATAATATCCGTCCCTGATTGAATCTATCATACCTATTTTCAACTGTCATCATCGTGTTTTTATAAAAAAAAAATTGTCTAATTTGTGTACACCTCCCCTTTTCGTAGTAAACAACAGTTCTTTGCCCAAAAAATTCTGCGAGAAGTTCAGAGTGATAAGACCACCTATATTGTACCCTCTATATAATTTGTTTTATTTTGTTTTCATTTTAATATTTATTAGTGTACAATAAAGATTATATTGACGGATTGATTAATATAAGAATAAATATATTTATCTATGAACGCAGTATGTACATAAAATAACCTACCGTTTTATACAAAGTATTAAGGAATAATAATTGAAGGAATAATAAAGAACTGCTCAATATATAAATATTTGCATTGGCTTTCATTTCCACGACTTCTTTGCCGAGTTGGAGATAAATTGGTACGACGCTTAAATCCAGCCGCTATTCTTAGAACGCTGAATCCCGTGAAATAGCCTTTTCAGAAGATTTATTATAATACATAAGGCATATAGAACCATACTTATAAATTCGGAAATAAATACAGATTTAAATTCATCGGATTGGCGATAGCAGTTTTTTATAATTTCGAGTTGTTATCAGGAAGATGTAGCCAGCTTCTATTTCAATTTTACTTTGTCGCCTTATACGACATCCACGGCACCATATTATGGGGTGGTGGATATTCTTACACCGCCACTACATGGTTTAATCGTAGTCGTAGACTATCGCTCACATATGTAAAGTAATCTTGAATTAAGTAATCATTTCTATAGCTGTCTCTTTCTATTGTCACATAGTAAAAAGAGAGAGCAACTTTAATATATTTTTTTAAATTTACGGCAATTTTTATAAATAAAGCCATGTTTACATAAAAGTTACAGCCTATATACGTCCCACTGCTGGGCACAGGCCTCCTCTCATTTCTGAGAGGGTTTTAGGGCAAATGTCCGCCGCGCTGCCCCAATGCGTGTTGGCGAACTTTTTTTTTTTATAGAATAAGGGTGACAAACGAGCACACAGTCCACCTGATGGTAAGTGGTTGCTGTTGCCCATAGACATCTACATTTATCTTCGTTAGCGAATTTAAATGCAGATGCGTTGTCAGCCGTGAGGACTAAGATAGAATGCCTTTTCCAGTAAAAGGGTCTCCGGTTCTCTACACTCACCATATGAAACACAGCAGCATTAAGCTGCTATTTTACGTTGGTATTCTGTGAGCGTGGTCCTTCCCGGTCGAGCTGACCCATCGTGCCACAACTATACTATTAATATAGCTGCAGCATGGTCACCACGTAGAACTTCACATGTCTTCGAAATATATTTTTTTTGATTTCAGACATGCAGGTTTCACGATGTTTTCCTTCACCGCCGAGCACGTGGTAAATCAGCACTTAAAATTGCAATTAACTATTTCATTGGTGCCGGCGGGGATCGAACCCGGGTTGCTCGCGTACTGTGTAACTTACAGCGAGCGCTAACCATCTGAGCTACCACGGCCATGTTTACATGTTTGTCTTTAATTTGTACAGTTTCTCCAGTTATTTAATGAGTCGAGCTCACGTGTGCTTCAGTCCGTAAAATTTTGTTTGTTGTTGCCCTGCCTATATGTAAATACAGGAACAATGCATGTTTTGCTAAACCATTTGGATGTGATCCAGCTGAATAAGTATTGTTTATTTGTTGTGATATCCGCAGTATATCATTACAAATGGCCATGGAAGGAAACAACCTAATTATAATTATGACGGTCCTGTTGTTTAACGATCTCTTTCAAGCACATTGTGAATGACTAGCTTTAGCCCGCGGCTTTATCCGCGTGGAGCTCAATTATTGAGTGCATTTGAAAAATCACGGCCAAATCTGTCTCACTTCTATGTCGGTTATAGTTTCCCGTTAGGTTATTTTAAACTGCCACGCGTAAACAACAAGTTACAAGTAAAAGAGAAAGATACCTTTTTCTAAATTTATGGAGATCGTTATAGCGCAAAAACAAATAAAAGAACAGTAAAATTATCCCATTGGAATTTAAACTGTTATTTAATAAATAATACAATAAGGTTTTTAATGTGTTTTGATTGTTGTTACATAAAGTCTTCGGAATATTTTTATTTTGTTCAAAACTTGAGCCGTAGCAGCACATGGGCAAGGCTCACGTTTAACACATAATAGGGCCGTCATTTAAAAAAAAGTAAAGCTTCAATAACAACAAATAAAATATTAAAGGTATTTATTATTCAACCATAAATTAACCCTAACGGAAAAATATACAAGCTCACTAAAATAATGGGCATCTCACAAACTAAATAGATATAAAATCAGTGAAAATAATGTAAACCTTCAAAACATACTTAAATCCTAGCAGTCGCATTTGTCATGGTCACCTCGCTCAATGCCACATCCAGTTTAACTTGTAATATCTTTGTAGTTAAGTTTTGTTATGTTTATATAATTTCCTGTATGTGCGAACCCTATCTCGAAATGCATTACCTTTGTATGTTTTCAATTATCTTAAAATGTTTTTAATTTTTTTTACAAAATTTAAGAGTCTGTCTATAATATTGAAATAATTGTCTTCTAATTGCAGGAAGTCAATGGATGCAGGTGGCTCGGGACCGTGCTTTGTGGCATTCCGAGGGGGAGGCCTATGTTCAGCAGTGGACTTGTGAAGGGCTGTAATGATGATAATGATGATGAATTGTCTTCTATTAAGCTCAGGGGATTATTTGCATGCTATTAAGACATAAACAACCATTAAAAAAAGTCTGTCTATATCTGTCCGTGGTGAAACTTTACGAACAGATAGAGAACAACATCAGGAGGTATCTGGGCTATATTTTATCCGAAAACCTTGAACATTGAAAAATCTATAAACTGACAAAATGGTCTTTGATTATCTTAAATCTAAATAACGCTACATTAATAGATACTATCCAGACGAAGCCGGGGCTAGTGGCTAGTTTAATAATGTTTGTAATTCTTATATGACAAAATAAAATTCTAAACCGAAAAAAACACGAAAATTGTAATTCTTTGGATTAACTATAAGGAATTCTGCGTAGTACTGAAAGATTTAAAAATAGGTGTATCTTGAACGCACACACTTACCAAGGGTAGGGTAAGTATATAAAGCATTGTTATATTATTTTATTCATTTTCAAATAATATATCAAGAGTATGGAAGGCTTTTGGTGAATTAAAGTTATAGAAGACTTTACGATTTTTTTGAAGTCGGAAAACGTATGTACCCGTACAGGGTTATTTTGTAACGTATGTTACAAAATAACCCTATGTACATGTTTAATGAAATTAGTTGCTGGTTCCATAAGGTGGTATCCTATTAAATGCACTTCTAATTCGATATTCACTTAATTATAAAATGTAACATACATGGTTATTTTGTAATAACCGGCCAAATTTGCAGAGAAGGTTCAGAATAAGATCTGAATAAGAATAAGAAAAATATCTCAAAAATTGTCTTTTTTGTCTTTTACATTTAATATGCGTGGTAATGCATTATTTTAACTGATTTTACTGCGCATGCATACATTCGTAAGGGTCGATCAGTAGGCAAAAACGTTGTTGCCCATAAATCACATTCAGTTTAGGATAATTTCAAATAAAAGTTGCCTTATTTACTCGTATTTTCAACAATTGCAATAACGGTATGTCATTATTTATATTTTTAAACTTAAGTTTAAAATTTGGCTACTCTTTGAAAAATAACACTGTATAATAAAAGTGAATAGAAGTAGTTTCAGAGCCAAAAGTATTAAAGTGCTAAATAGTGTTACCCAATGTGAATTTCCGTTTTAACCCATTTGTTTAGTGCTAAGTCCTGTTTCATGGCGAGAAACAATCTTCGAGCAACCTAGGCAGCATAATAAACAGCAAGATTAAATTTAATAGCTAATGGAGTCCAACTATAATAGTGAAATTATCAATTATGTAATAACGTAAAGTTTTCATTTTTTTAGTACTTATTATTTATTACCTCGGTGGTTTGGTACATTTGGTGGAGGTTGTATGGGTTACCAAAAATACACAAACCAAACGCTCCACTACGTCCTATAGTAAGCCAGATCGACTCACCAACTTATAAATTGGCTCAACACTTGGCAAAAGTTCTGTCACCGCTGAGAGGACAAACCAGAGCACACACGAAGGATTCGTACCATTTTGTGAGTGAGATAAAGACCTACATCTCGCTGACAATGAAACTATGGTCGTTTTGATGTTCAGTCACTATTTACATGCTTACCATTGAAGACTGCATCTCAATTGTAACCAGGAAGCTAGAAGAATACAACATGCTACAGAATATGCAGTAGTACTAAAACACTGCCTTACATCTGGCTGTCTATTGTGAAGGAGGAGTTCTACAAGCAAGTATGGCGTAGCAATGGGTTCACCCGTATTCCATAGTCGCCGACATATTCATGGAGGACTTTGAGGAGAAAGCCCTTCTGCCCTGTATATCCAAGATTCTACATACGGTACGTAGACGACACTTTCACAATTTTACCATCTGACAAAGTAACTGCATTTTTAAACACCTTAATTCCATAAATTCTAAATACAATTCAATGGAGTTAGAGGCAAACAATTCTTTAGCTTTCCTAGATGTTTTAGTCATCCGAAATCCTGATAACACTATTGGTCACACTGTGTATAGAAAAAGACCCATACCAACCGATATTTAAATGGTGAATCGCACCATCATCCATCACAGTTAGCTACAGGGAAAATCTTTGTTTCAGAGAGCACGAGGATCTGTGACAGAAAACATCTGGCTGCCGAGCTTCAGCACGTCGAGCAAGTATTGCAAGACAACAAGCTTGGTCCCGCTCGTCACAGTGACCGAGTGAAGCCGGCCACAGTCGAGCGTGTGCTGCTGTACTACCCATGTCAGAGGAGTCACAGACAAGGTTGGCTATATTTTGAAGCGAGCTTCATTAAAACATACTTCAAGCCGCCGAAGAAGATTAGTCAATTTTACCATCCGTCAAGTGTAATATCCTCTACAAAATGCAGGAGGTACAAGCTGATTGTGAATGTGGTCTTCTTACATAGGACAAACAAAAGATCCATTAAAACCCGCGTGGAAGAACATATAGCTGACGTGAGGCACCGACGCTCTGGGAAGTCTCAGTCTGTGAACATGTTCAAGATCGTCCCCGCCATTACATCAGATTTGATAGACCACAACTGCAAAAGAATGATTCCTACCAAGAATGATATACGCGAGGCTGAAATTAAAAACATCCTAATTTAATAGAGAAGATGGACATGCCATCTGCTTGGGATCCTATATTAACAAAATTAAATCCAAACCCAAGCATACCACTGCAAGACTCAAGATACTGTAAGCTCATTCTGCGTAGATCGGACCAAAATTAATATTCAAAAACTGAAGGTAGCTGGCTAACTATGACATTAGGACGTCAAACACCTCAGTCCCCCTGGTGACCATGGTGTTGTAAAGCACCGAAACGTCGGAATCAAAATTAGTAAAATTAAACGATAAAATCCGTAAAAATAGTTTTATTCAATGTGTAGTGTTCGCGTAAATATAAGAAACCATTAAGCTATTTTTAATTTGTTTTGTGTTGTTAATTGTGTAACATTATATATTATTGTAAACTGATATTTGAAAAAACGTCCTGCTGGGTTTCTTGCTGGTTCTTCCCAGGACAGAGGTTTTCTTTCCGAGCCAGTGGTAAATTAAAGTAAAGAGTGACTTTCAATAAGTATTATTTATAATCTATATTGAATAAAAAAAGATTCTGTTTCTGTTTCTGTGTCTGGCAACAAGGGAAAAAAAACTAGTAACACTAGATTGTGTTTGATCCTGGTGTTTACAGATTTATACGTGGGATAGTCACGATGCAGCTATATTATGGTTGTAGCAAGAATGGGTCGGCTCGACCGTGGAAGGACCAAACTCTTACAGAATACCAGCGTAAAATAGCAGCTTTATGCTCGTATTGTGAGTGTAAAGAAACGGAGTTCCTTTTTACTGGATACGAGGCATTCCATCTTAGTCATCAGGGGTGACAACGCATCTGAATTTTGATTCTTATTCTAGGATAAATGTAGTTGTCTATGGGTCACAGTATCCACTTACCATTAGCTGGAATGTGCGCTCGTTTGTTAGCCTTTTTCTATATAAAAAAGAAAGAATGTATTTCACTATTTTTATTAAAACTGATTTTGTTTTTGTAAATATTCATTAAACTTTCTTAATTATACTGAGTAAATATACTGTTTTACGAAAACAAATACCATAAATATTATTCCAGTTTATCGATCGTGGTTTATTTACTGTTATCGTATCGTACGTTTCCAATTAACGTATTGCTCTGATAGCAGAGTGAATTAATTTTGCTATCTATTAATTAATGATAAAGCAACTTGCTACAACGATAAATCAGAGGTGAGATTAAACAAAAATAGTGAAAGTGACGTCACATATTCTTCCCTATTATATCGTTACAGACTATCAAAAGTCCACTCCTGAACATAGTTCTTACGCATAGATTACCAGGCTTAGCAGCAGGCGCTTGGCAGGCGGGTTGGCAACCACAGTTTTTATTTTCTAGTCTTTATTAGGATATTCCCTGGTTTATTTCCTCTGTGTTGCTTGTACAACACCCACATGACGATATTTGGTACTGGATATTTAGGTTATTCTTACATCGTTATTACACGGTCAAAATATATATGAGGCAATATATATATTTTGATGATTTAATACTGAAAACTTCATAAGAAATTTATTGTCACGCTTGGCAAGCGGGTTGGCAACCGCAGTTTTTATTTTTTATTTATTCATTTTTCATTTCATTCTCTATTACAATATATTTTTTTTAATATAGGAGTACGGACAAATTAGCATACGGCTCACAAGATAGAATAGAATATTTTTTTATTCAGTATAGATTACATGTAATTCTTATTGAAAGTCATTTTTTTACTTTACCACTGGTTTGGAAAAAAACCTCTGTCCTGGGAAGAACCTGCAATAAACCCTGCGCGACTAAAATATGTCGACAGCCGTCCACGGACAACTCCTACTCTACAGGAATTGTAGGTGCGTTGCCGTTGGTGGAATGTGGCGGCTGAAATTAATCCAAAGGATACAAATAGCGAACTGAATTCCATTAGGCATAATCAACCAGTCAACTGAGTGTGTCAGACCATAGTGACCTGGAGTGGCCAGAAATTGACTTAGGTTTTTTAGTAGTTCTTAGGAAGACGCTGCTGCTACTGCTGAATCTCTTGGTTAGTATCCTTGTGTCGCCTCTTACGACATCCACTGGACGATATGGAGTAGCGAATATTCTTTCACCGCCACTACATGATCAAATTAAAAGTAACATATTAATTCTTTATAATTGAAAACCATTTATTATTTTCGGTTAAGAGTTTTTGTAATTTTGAAATGATATTATATTATTTTGATCTATAATGCGTTTAGAACTAGGCTAGCCGATTTTGATATTTTTTGTATATTTTAACTTAGTAGAGCCATGCTGCGGTTATGTATATTTAAGTATGGTTATAGCAATAATGGGTCGGCTCGAATGGGGAAGGACTACGCTCTTATAGAAAACCAGCGTAAAATAGCAGCTTAATGCTGCTCTGTTTCGTATGGTGAGTGTAGAGACCCGGAGACCCTTTTTACTGGAAATGAGGCATTCTACCTTAGTACTCAGAGATGACAATGCATCTGCATTTTGATTCTTAATCGAGAATAAATGTTGATGTCTATGGGCCACGACAACTTACCATTAGGTGGATTGTGATTATTAAAAAAATGAAAATCATTTCACCTTGCCGTGTAGTGGCGGCGTAAGAGAATCCACTACCTAATGTCAACCCGTGGGTGTCGTAAGCGGATACAGCGGGAAACGGGAGATGGGCAGTAGTACTTTCCTGACAAGAGCGCAATAATACCCAGTATAACTGCGGTTGGTGACCCACCTGCCGAGCGTAGCAACTATGGCAAATCATTCCTATGAGGCAAACTATGAGTCTTAGCAATGAATTTTTGACAGGCTGTAGGTATATATTGAACGAAAGATCAAAATGGATAGAATGAAAAGCTTAGATTTATAATCAGTATAGTATGGACAGTTTTGAAATTTATATGCGATGAATCGAGTGAAATTTTTTGAATACACTCGATTCTGTCAATGTGTATTTTATAAGAAGGATTCCATATCACTGTGGCATATTCTAAACTGCTACGAATCAATGCATTGTAGATAGTTATCAAGTCCGAGTTTTTTTGAAGTCATTACATGCACGTTTGATAAAACCTAACATTTTCCATGAATGCGAAGATTCACTCAATATGTCTTTATTAATGGAGTAACAAGAAGTAATAGTAGATTTATTCTTTGTGAATTTAATGTAGGTGCACTTACGAAGATTTAGTTTCATTTTGTTACTTTGCACCATTCATGGATAGAATCAAAGTCATTTTGCAAAGATAGAACATCATCCTGATTTTTAATAGCCTTGAACAATTTTAAATCGTCGGCGTAAATGGAACAGTGGCTGTACTTAATGTTATTTGTTATGTCAATAATAAAGACTAAAAAATAAAAGGACCAATGTGTGAACCTTGGGGTACGCCTGACCGAGCCATATAATCATTAGACCTATATCCATGCAATACGAAACTTTGTAATCTGTTTTTAAGATAAGAACTTAGCCAACAAAGTAAATTCCCATGTACACCGTATGAATTTAATTTAGATATTAGTAATTGATGGTCCACGATATCAAATGCACTAAAAAAATCCACTTGCATTTGATCATCCATTGCACTTGCAACTTTTGTGACGTATTCCATCAAATTGCTAACATTAGATTTATCTTTACAAAACCCGTGCTGTGCCTCTACAATAATATTTTTAAATGGTTTGTTAAAATTGGATAAATTAAGCCCTCATATATCTTTGGAAATAAACTTATAATCAAAACCGGTCTATAATTTTTAAAATTAATTTATCTCTTTCTTTTAAATGGGTATAACATTGGAACGTTTCCAGTTAGCTGAAAAGAACCAGTTAATAAAGATTTACTAAAATTAGTTTTTAGGAAGAGTTAGATATTTTGAAGTCATTTTTATAAAAGAGGAGGTATGCCGTCCGGCCCGCTACTTTGTAAATATCTAGTGACTATTATAATACTTAGGATTTTACATTCTGTTATTTCTATATCATGTAGAAAACTTTGTGGATATACATCGGACAATACAGGAGCTGAAGTACACTGGAGTTGGGAGAACACATATGAAAATGTTGAGCAAAATATTACATATATCCTCACCACTATTAGCGGATAAAACGTCAGGTACATTTCTTTTGGAAAACCAAAATCGCAGGATTTACGATGACGGACGAACGACCAAAAATTTTTAGGATTGGATTGAATGGATTTTTCGGTGTCTCGTATATAATCTAAATAATTTTAGAGACCAACGACTTAACTCGGTAGTTTAGAGCTTAAGTTCTAGTATTTCTTGATTTTATAAATTTTGTGCTTTAACCGATCTTTTCTTTTTTTTTTTATCGGTTTAATTAAGTTCGGCGAACCAAATAGGAAACTTTAAATTACGTGGCTTCGTTTTTGTACAGTTTCATCAATAATGGAATTAAATATTTTGTAGAGCCTAGATACTATGATATCGACCTCTTGACAATCACTAAATTCAAAACCCCAATCAACTTTACTTAACCTAAAATTTACTTTAGTATAATCTGCCTTTTTAAAGTTGATGCGGTACTGACATATTCACATTTATCTCTAATCAGTTTTACTTATTGGACATGGACATTCAGCAACATTTATATCCTTAAGAATATTTAAAACAAGGTCAAGGATTCTGTTATTAGTGTATTTCACAGAATTAAATTGTGATAAATTATTTAAAGACAAAAAGTCAATGAACTGATAACATAAATTACAGTAATAATTCCCAGGGGTCAACTTGCTTACGGAATTGGTAACATCGGTAATCCAGTGTATAAAATTTAAATTAAAATCGCCCAATATTATTATGTGGTTACTACATTATTGCATTACAATATTGCAGTTGTCAAGAAAACCATCCAATGAACTATAAGTTACCGGAAGGGGCAAGTAGACTACACAAAACAAGCAGTCCACGAGTTTATTATTAATATTCACTCTCTCACCGAAACCCACAAGTCTTCATAACAGCTCTCAAATTGGTGAACTCTTTTAGAGCACAGTTTCTTCGATACTGCCGCCAGGACACCTCCGCCTCGCTTGGAAGCTAGATGGTATAATTACGATCACGTCTATAAACATTGAAGTTTGCGCCGAATAGTTCACCGTCCAATATTGTGTCGTCGAGCCATGTTTCAGTTGCCACTATTATATCATAACTGGCAACCAGTGATGACATCTTAATGTTGTCAGTCTTAGTTTTCAGACCTCTGAAATTTTGATAGTATATATTGAATTCTGTTTAGATAGTTACGGTCTTAGTAATATGGCATATCAAATTTTGTAATTACAAGTTTTTCAGAGAGTCATAACATTTTATTTGTTTCGCAGGGGTATGATCCTCTTTTTGCACAAAAATACGACCATTACGGATCCAAACACATTTATAACACTTTTCACGTGCAATGTTTCTGGTGGTAGCGGTTTGCGTTGAGTTACATTACATTCTTCAGAGTTGTCGGTTACCTGATCAGACGTAGATGAAAGCGAATCCATACGACAGCCTTGTACAGGGGTATTAGTATTGTCGAACTTTTTTTGTTTACTTTTGCATGTGGGGTACTTTCAATTTTCTTTCTTTTTCTTATCCATTAGGCAAAATAACTTGTATGAGTAATTTACGCATTCAATATCATAGGTGTCATTGCATAAGCAGCAATACAAAATTCGCGATTTGTTTTTTTTTGAACAGCTCACAGCATTTTTTTCTGGAGGCATTTTATTCAAACTGCATGCAGACCATCCAAACAAAAGTCACCGAAAAGCAAAGTAGCTAAGCTTCAGTATGCAATGATATTGTGTTGCCAGCCGTTACTCAAACCCGCTTACAAGCCGCATCTAAGGAAGGATGTTGCGGAAGAAGGTCGAGCGCCGTGCAAACTGCGTCGCTTACGCGTTTTGTCAAACACTTTGAACTATATTGAAATTTGAATTATCGTTTATGCACCGAATTGTTATTGTTAGAATTTAAATAATTTACGCCAATTATATCACCAGGTACACTATATACAGCAACAAATAAACACTTAAGTTCAACACTATGTTATTAGCACTTTTACTGTAATTGAACAGTGGATTTGAATATTTTTGGGAGAGCACAAGCGTTGAGATGTTGTTCAGTTGACGTCGAACGTTAATTATGTTCCACTTTTCAAAAATGGCATCGACTTTATCCGTATGAGGGCGACCAGAGCGAGCTGCATTTTGACATCAAAATTCCCGGACTGAAAACGCTTGAACTAACTCATTACTTTGCTTACCTACTACTACCCAACGCAGTAGTGCCATAGGTTTTTTCGCGACTTGAGTCGCATTTTCCCTTTTTGTAAAACTTCAGAATATATCGAATTTTCGTTAGATTCACTCGTTTTGGCGGACAGAATATTAATTGAAAACGGCGGGAAAGTGTTTTTACTTTTTATTTTTATTTTTAATGTCCGTGCATTGATATTAGAACCAACCAGATACAAATGATAACCAAAAAGATTTTTCTTCAATTTTATACAAACAAAATACAAGAAATTTTTCCCTTTATTTATATTAAATATGTTAAAATTAATTATTACGATAAGCGTAATAATTTATTACGCTGATCATAAGTAATTATTTTTGTCGTCTTTACGAATCTTACCTAATAATTTTTGACATATTTAAATTTTTTGGAGATTTATTAGGAAATCATAGCTTTTTTTAATAACAAATCAACAAGTTAAAAAGTACTTATGGCTTCCGACAGATGGCAGTATAAACATCTCTACCACACGTGTGCCCAAATGTTATTGTGATCGTTTGACGTTTGGCGAGCAAAGCTCAATTTGCTAAGCTGCCAAGGGTGATAATAAAGTGAATCTTCTCCACAACGGGAGAAGTACCATGTAGAGCATTGGACTTTTAAGGACTGGTGATAGAGAAATAGTGTCATCTGGTATCAATTTACATAATTGCCATATAATTCACCACTTAAAGTGAGGACTCCGTGGCGCAACGGTAGCGCGTCTGACTCCAGATCAGAAGGTTGCGTGTTCAAGTCACGTCGGGGTCAAAACTACTTTTGTACAAATTAAGTGTCTATCCGCTGTTTGAAATAAATTATTTTTTAATACTTTTTATTCTTTCGAAATTACTCATAAACAAATAATATTAATAATTATTATTATTAGGATAATATGACATATTATTATATTTGCTATATAATAATATATTATTATGTACTGTTTTAAGTATATATATGATAATAAACATTAACGTATTCTTAAGTGATAAGGTTACCTCTTGTTAGTCGACGTAAAAACGGAGGACGTTCTCAATTATACTCCATGTTTTTTATATATGTACTCGTATATTACGCGACATCTTCGTTAATTATTGTGAACCGATTTTGATAATTATTTTTTTTATTAAATAGTTTATACTTCAAAAGTGGCCCGATATAAATTTGGAGAAAAGTTTTAATAGAACAACTCAAAAGGTAAACAAAGTGATTCTTGAGAAAAGAAAATGCGACTTTAGATAACTAAAAATAATAAAAGATCTCATATTCTAAATTCGAAATATATTTTTGTATACTATTTACATTTATTACATTTCACAATGCTAAGATAGAACGCGAAATGATTTTAAATTTTTGTAGTTTAAAGTCAGCTTTTACTTATTTTTAATTAATAAAAAATATTCCGCCAGTTTTGATAATTACCTCTCAGTATGAGCTTTAAACAAACGTTTAACGTGGTAGAGCCATGCTGCAGCTATATTTCTGGTGTAGTTTTAGCACGAACTATGAGACGTGACGTCACCGCCTACCAATGCAGAGGCTTTCCATCTCAGTCCTCAGGGTGATAACACATCTACTTATTGACTGTTAATCGCGAATAGATGTAGGTGTCTATGGCTAAAGAATCTTCTTAGGATCAGGTGCACTAAGTAGAAGATTTTTTAAATAGATTAAGGGTGGCAAACGAGCACGAAGTCTACCTGATGGTAAGTGGATACTGTCATACACATCCACATTTAACCTCCATTACAATTTAAAATACAGATGCTTTGTCACTCTTGAGATATAAGATGGAATGCCTCGTTTCCAGTAAAAGGGATCTTTTGTCACACTCACTATACGAAACACAGCAGCATTGAGCTGCTGTTATGCGCTGGTATTCTGTTAGAGCGCGGTCTTCCCCATTCGAGACGACCCATTCGTGTGACCACGTTGTAAAATAAATAATAAAACAAACTGTACCCAATAAATGCGAATGCCGGCATCACTGTGGACTATTACATTTGAGGTTTATTTTAATGACATTCATTTGACCGTTACCGTTACAGCCTACTAAAGTCCGCTGCTGAACATAGCCCCCCCCCCATAGATTGCCCTCATAGGGAGGTATTTTCTTGGAAGGCGGTTGTTAATCGCAGTTTTTTATTTTTAGTCGTTATTAGGAAGACGCTGCTGACCATCTCCTGGTTTGTTTCCTTCTGTCGCCTCTTACGACACTTGGTTGATATGGGGTAGTGGATACCCTTACACCGCCACTACGCGGTATAAATTCATTTTAACAAAGGTATAATAATTCGTTATAACATAGATAGCTTGTGAATAACCAATTTTCGCATTACGCCAGGTTCCTAGCCTATGTTCTTGTGAATAGAAATATATATATATATATATATATATATATATATATATATATATATATATAAAATATAGTGAAATAGTTTACATGGAATTGCACTTAGTGCTCTTCTCTCACTGCTGTGCTTTGAGACTATAGAATATTTTAGTAACTGATGCATAACTCATGTGAAATGTTTAAAGTAAGCCCTGTGATTGAGAGAAAACTTGCACAGAAAACATCATTAGGTATTTTATTTAACTACAAAAAACATGGGCCATATTCCAACACTTCCTCCATAAAATCAAGCAATAGGTATATTACTGAAGATTAATATGATATCTTTCACTGTCACTAATACTGACACGATAGCTGCATATCGTATACTATATAATAACTTGCTGCTTCAATGAACTGTTTTAAAGACAATAAACAAACAAACAAATATATTTAATTAAAAATTTTGTACAACTGACGTCAATATAAATTATTAAGAATAACTCAAAAACTATTGGTCAGACCTTGATAAAATTTATTTGGGACCACATGAGAAGTACAGCTTTCAAATAAAAAAAAATCATAGAAATCGGTTCACCCAGAAAAAGTTATGAGGTATCACACATAAAAAAAAGAACACACAGTCGAATTGAGTACCGTCTCCTTTTTGAATTCGGTAGAGAAGACAAAAAATTGCAACTTACATTAACTTTAACTTATTAAGGTACTTTAAATTTTCTATTGAGTTATTAAGTAGTTATTGACTTTGACTTTGAAACACGTTTACGTGGTAGAGCCATGCTGCAGCTATATTACTGGTATAGTTTTAGCACGAATGGGTCAGCTCGACCGGGGAAGGACCACGCTCTCACAGAATACCAGCGTCAAATAGCAGCTTAACGCTGCTGTGTTTCAAATGGTGAGTGTAGAGAACCGGAGACCCTTTTTACTGGAAACGAGGCATTCCATCTTAGTACTCACGGTGACAACGCATCTGCATTTTGATTCGTCATCGAGGAAAGATGTAGATGTTTATGGGCCACAGCAACCACTTACCATCAGGTGGACTGTGTGTCCGTTTGTCACCCTTATCCTATATAAAAAAAAAGTTCTATAATCTGAAGTATGCGCTAAAGGCTTCTAACTCAATGGTGTTTTAAGGTGAAAAACTGATTGAATACCTGTATTTTTCAATTTCTCATTATCAACTTTCGCCTCCGGTTTATGTAATGATAATATATCATCTTGATAGATGGCTCTGTGGCGCAGTGGTTTGAGTGGAGTGAGTTGCCGCGAGGAGGGCCGCGGGTTCAGATCACGCAAGGATTGTATTATAATTATATTTATATTATATAGGTATTTGTATTATAATTATATTTGTATAGCTATACAAACAATTATTCCGGAACTGATAGTTTGTCATTGTCAAATTTATGTATGTAAGCAGCCTCCCCGATACAGAAGAAAACCCTATTTTGAGGAAAGAGATCATCGAGAGAGAAATATTTTTAGTGAAATGTTTAAAAAAAGGACGTGTTGCCAACAATATCTTACGGAACGGAGATGATACACTGCTGGCTATATGGGAAAATCAAAGTAGCCCAAGAGCTATCTGGAAGACTACATGGAGGTTTTCAATTAAGGAAATCGATGTATGCATGTTGCTTAGGATTGTACTTGATTAGGATTGAATGAAGATGATCTTTAGTGCATTACTCCAGAAACTAATTTCTATCAAAGTCTACTCCTGAAATTAGGTCTCCTTCATATCTATGGAGATCAGTCTATCTAGACTCCTGGGGAATTTGTTATAATTGCCACAGCTGCAGGCGGGTCAGTAACAGTATTTTTATTATTACTAAACTGTTATCGGAAATATTCACCTGCCCATCTTCTGTTTAATTTACTACCTGTCGCCTCTAACGGAATACACAGGATGATAAATTACAAGACATCGGGATGTCAAACACCTCAATCTCAGTACTAAAGCCACCGAAACGTTAGGAATTAAAAATAAGTTAAATTAAACGCGAAAAAATTCGTAAAATTAGTTTTATTCAATTTATTCAAAGATCATAGATTCTCGTGCGCCGCCACTACACGGCTATTTTTGTATATTTGCGAGAATACCAACATTTCTACGAATTTTCACAGCGAAGCACAACATTTCATTTTTCAACATTTCAAGTGTTGTAAGAACATAAATCATCTTGTGTTCAGACGTGGAGTGAATATGTTTGCAGTCTTCGATACAATGCACCATATTGAGAATACCAGTGCAAAGGAATGCGATATGAAAGCAAATAGTTAACAAATCGTGCCAACTTACGTAACTTCTCAAGTTAAGTAAGTGGCAACTTCTCAAATTACGTAAGTGGCAACTTTTCAAGTTACGTAATTTGCATTATACTTCGTTGCTGCATCCTAGGAGATTTAAAAACTATGTAGTCCGCTTTCTGTCGTACTGCATCATCACACGAATTTTAGATATTATTTTTACAAAAAATTAAATAATAACTAATAAAAAGATAGTCTATTGACTTTTGCACGCCACTGTCAGCCTGCCGTGCCGGCCGGGCGTTTCGATCATTCGTTTTCTGTGTGTTGCATCATCCGCGTGTGCGCCGCAACAAATAAGTTTTGTTTAGTTAAATTTAAGTAAAAAGAACAAGTGAGAAGACTGCTGACAAAATTAGAATTAAAATAAGACGTTTAGAAAAGGAGTTTAAGTCTTGACGGAAAACCGCCAGATGTTCCCGTAATAAAGGTTAGTTTTGAAACCTTTTTAAATAATAATTAATTTATGGTGCCTTTAACAAGTGACATAAAGATAATCTTTTAGTACGTGTAGTCTGCCAAAAAACTGTACATAAATAAAGTTAATGGGTGATTTTGTATCTCAGTACGTACATATTAATTAATAAAATTCAAGTTATTTTATTTCCTCAGTGGTGGCACGCGATGTCATCCGGAAATAATTTACTTACTTTCTTAATGCGGTTACACGTGACGTGATGTTACCCAGAAAGTGAAGAGCTTATAATCGGGATTGTTTTTCGTTTATTATTGTCTGAATATATTATATACCATTATTTCCTCAGTGGTGGCACGTGATGTCATCCGGAAATAATTTACTTACTTTCTTAATGCGGTTACACGTGACGTGATGTTACCCAAAAAGTGAAGAGCTTATAATCGGGATTGTTTCGTTTATTATGGTCTGAATATATTATATACCATTATTTTCTCAGTGGTGGCACGTGATGTCATCCGGAAATAATTTACTTACTTTCTTAATGCGGTTACACGTGACGTGATGTTACCCAGAAAGTGAAGAGCTTATAATCGGGATTGTTTCGCTTATTATTGTCTGAATATATAATATACCATTATTTCCTCAGTGGTGGCACGTGATGTCATCCGGAAATAATTTAATTACTTTCTTAATGTGGTTACACGTGATGTTACCCAGAAAGTGAAGAGCTAATAATCGGGATTGTTTCGTTTATTATTTTCTAAATATATTATATACAATTATTTCCTCAGTGGTGGCACGTGATGTCATCCGGAAATATAAAACTTGCTTTTTAAGTGATGTTATCCAAAAAATAATAAACTGGTTCAACCTTGTTCTATAAGATGCTGAATATAACTCTTGTAACGAGTACAAGGAAATAAAGTTCGACGCACACGAACATGAGGGCAGTCGTTACTGTCAGAAAGGAAGAGTCGTATCGGAGCGCCGCTGGCCTAGGTCATTGATTGAGATGTCCACGCCGGCACCTCTCTAGCTTACAGCCGAGACTACTATCCTTAAAGAGTCTTCAGAAGGGGTCCGTGAATATTCACCATCTCAAAACGAGATAGTGTGCTTCCCAAAATCTTGGCAGCCCTGGGAAATAAAACGTCGGTGAGGCAGAAGATCTACAGAAGTCGCTGAATGTTGGGGTAAGATTCTAATGGAGGAGTAGGCGAAGGAACATAAGGAGAACTTGCTTATAAGAAAACACATCCTAGAAAAAAAAATCATTTTGCTAAAGTGCCAAAAATTGAACGCCGAGGTCGTTGTCAGTAGACAATTCAGAACTAACAACAAATCGTAACAGACAAAACCTAGGTTTTAGTATAGGAGGTTTAGCAAATTTAACGTCAGAGTTAATAAGTAAAGAAATATGCAAATTTGATATTAATTAAATAAATATCGGAGATAAATCAAATAAAATTAGACCTTTACCATGAAGAAACAATGAATCGTTGACAAGTAAATATCCCAATGCTAGACAGAAGTTTTATTAATGTAATTCCAAGGTATTGTACGGGTAAACATTCTCTTTGGTGACAATTTAAGTGAAAACATCAAAACGACCAAGTCAATAGAGAAAAAGCAACCTGCAGGTCAAAAAATTACAGTTCTCTGCTCCTAGAAAACCTATGGTCACAGGTCCACAGGGATACTCAAGGGCGCCCCGAGCGGGCAGGGAGTGGTGCTTGCAACCCATGCGCTGGCTCGGTACTACCCTACGCCTTAGCAGTCTGCCATTTGCATGTGGCAGTCAGCAGCACGTCGCCTACCACCACTCCCACCGCCGACCAACCGGCCGCAAAACTATTGCAGCCGCAGGGTAAAAATACCACACGCTGGCTGTATTCAATACTTCTTACACAATTGGTTAAACTAAACAACCTATCCCCAAATATTAAACATGGTAAAGGATTATTTATTAATGTTCCCAACTCGTAGAGCCAGGTAACCCGCCTGGTTCTAAGACCGAAATCTTGAAATCGATCAAATAACTTAAACGCCCAAGATCAATTGTGCCATTCAAGGATTCAAATGGTCAATTTATATATCTCTGATATTTCATATTCCTAAAAGTTACGGGTCATATAAATTTATTCTTAATTCTGAAATCACTTCAGTCTAAATTATTATCTAAAAATTCATTCATGGCAACAATTCATCTTAAATAAGTATTTTTTTTTGGATACCGATTACAGTATATAGTATATAAATACTCTAGAAAGTACTTAAGACTTCGTTTTAATATATTTTATATAATTTGTATGAATTTACTTGCCTCCCATCCGGCTTGTGTATAGCTCCGTCTTACGTTGTAAGAGTCATAAATTAATAGCGTATTTTGATCACGGCAGACGACCATAGCTCATGCTTAAATTCAATAATAGATGTTATTCTTTATATCAGGTTTGTGATAAATTAGAATAGAATTGTCTTATACCCATATATTAAAACATGGAAATTTCCTGGAAGTCTATTGAATTCATAGAATATTACTTTAGAATTGACATCAGAAAAATGTTGTAATAATGACACAATTAAAATTGAAATGATTATGATATGTCTTCCAAATCGGAAGTCGAAATAAGAAAAGTCGCTCAATTTCAAGGTATACTAACAGCTGCTTGTTACATGTCGAACCGTAGCTTATATCTTGATATATATTCTAAGCGCATTGAAAAATATCTTGCTCTACTAGAACAGGTCATTTTCAACTAGAAATTTTCTCCGAACCTCACTTTCAGTGTGAAGAATATTCTGCAACGGAGAAACAGTAAGCGGTTATTTTTCTTGACAGAATCTGGAATTTGGTTGGTTTAAACATTGACAGATCCTAGATTCTGTTAAGAATTGATAACACCACTGCCATATCTTACATTAACAGGATGGGTTTCCACGGTTCCACACTTAAACAATATAACTCGAGCAATATGGCAGTGGTGCGAACGAAGAAAGATTTTCATATTTGCGTGATATATAAAGTCACGGGACTATATTGAAGCTGACAAAGCCTCGAGGTAATCGAATATTGATACAGAGTTGGAATTGCACAATTTTTATTTCTGAGAAACAAGCTTGGTCAGCCAGAAATACATATATTTGCAGTTCGAATTTATGAAAATTTATTAAAATTCGTATCGTTGAAACGAGATCCAGATTCTTTAAACATTTTAATTATACTGAAGAGCATCGGAAAAATTATTAATGATGTGGCGACATATATAGCACCTTATTGGCTAAGTCACCCTTGGTTCCCGTTGACCATTTCTAAGTTATTATATTTCGGTCTTGCGAAAAACCTTTTGCACTCTCCTTCCAGGACAGTGCAGCCTCTGTGGCCCAGCCTTACCCTGGTGTGCGCAACTTTATCTGCAAAGCGTTTGCCAGACAATAATTATATAATGATAGTATAACATAATGATTCAATCGTTATCCAATAACATGACGTGGAAATATAATACGGTGTACAATTTATGGTTTTCCATTGGTAAAAACAATAACTGAGTGTTTTTCAATGTTTCAGTTTATATATTTATAAAAATTCTTACAACTTACACTTTTAAAGAGGTGCTAAATATAGCACGTTAAATTATTTCCGATCAGTTTGTTCAATTATATTACGTACAGAAACTTGTGTTAATGTTATTGTCAGAAGATTTTTATAAAGTGTTTTGAGGACATGACCTAATTTACCTAAATAATAAAATTCCTAGGATTTAAACCTAGTTTTATCCTACCTTTCTAAGAAAAACTTTAATGAATCATTTAAATATAAATATTAGGAAAATCGCAACTCTGCTCGCGTTGTCTACTGGACAACGTATTCAGACGTTAACACTAATCAAAATTAATAATGTATCATTCAATGAAAAAGGTCTTCACATTGGTATATACTATAGACAAACTTTGAAAAACTTTAGCGCCCAATAGGATGAATCCAAAATTGATAATTCCATGTTACCACGAACAACCAGTTTGCCTAGTGAAAGCTCTTCCTGATTATATGAATAGAACGAAAGACCTACTTAAGGAATTGGGTTCAGATAATAATTTTAACTATTAATAATCTACTAGAAAATCCCAGTGTCCAATCTTTAAGACGCTGGATTAAACAAATCCTTAAGGATAGCGACATTGATATCAGCGCTTATTAGTCACGTTAGAGAAGCACGCCGGTATCTCCATAGATGACATAAAGCGTAACTACAGTTGGCTATTCCAACTGTTCTCTTTGTTTCACTAAGTTATGAAACTTGCCGTTAAGATAGAGCTTTGGTTAATGCAAGATTAAATAGGACTGAATGATTTAGTCCTAAGTGTAAATGGAATTAATATATTTAAAATGTTAATTAGTTTTCCAGAGCAATTGTAATTTTTGATGCATTGTTGAATTAAGGTGATCCTTTTTCTTTATAGAGTTGTTCTTTTTGTTTGATTACTCTGCAATGGGGCACTAAACATCTACATAGTTTTTAAATCTCCTAGGATGCAGCAACGAAGTATAATTTATGGTTAATGGAACTTACCTTAAGTGAACTTCAACCAAAATTATACGAGTTGCTACATCCGTAGAGATTTAAGAACCCAACCCTCTCTAAATTAAAACCCCTACTTAATTGCAGAGTAAAAAATTCGTCACTACTCTAAAAAGAATGATCGAAACGCCCGGCCGGCACGGCAGGCTGACAGTGGCGTGCAAAAGTCAATAGACTATCTTTTTATTAGTTATTATTTAATTTTTTGTAAAAATAATATCTAAAATTCGTGTGATGATGCAGTACGACAGAAAGCGGACTACATAGTTTTTAAATCTCTACGGATGCAGCAACTCGTATAATTTTGGTTGAAGTTCACTTAAGGTAAGTTCCATTAACCATAAATTATATATTTCGGAAGACCAACATTATACGAATCAGTTATGAAATACGTTATGCGTATACAAGTTTTGTTACAAGCTTTAATTTTATTTTCTTAATCCGTAAGTCTTTCCGGTTCCAAATTATCACTTATGGGCCTAAAAATACTTTCATTCACTAATTTTATACCGTTATTGTTACTGGGCTGGGTTTTGTAAGGTAAGTCCACGGAACTTGTACTATTGTTTGTTATTAGTTGTTTATTAAGGCAGTTCTCGCTTCGAGTGGCTGCTGAAAGAACTCAAAGTGAAATTTACAGTAATGCGAAATACCAATTCATTCCGAATAGCATCTGTTGGGAACTGTGTGTTGTCACTATTTACAATTAAGTTTGTGAGTTTATCAAGACAAGAAGATTTATATTTATTTTGTAAAGGAAACAATTATAAGCTCATCGTCTTGTAACCTGATTGTAGCCGAGTTCACAGGTATTTTTTTTTTTATAAAGCTGAAGCGACAAACGTACTTAAAGCCTACCTAATGGTAGGTGGCTATTGAAGGTGACGTAGATACGTGGTCACCTTAGTTCAAAAACTCAAAATCAAAATTATATTTGTGTTCTCCCAAGCATCGTCATAATCATTGCAACTGTCCATTGTTGAACATACTCGTAGTTCTCCACCAAGGAATACCACAAAACACGGTGTCTGAGTGGTCCTTATTCTCTGCAATACCTATGAAAACTTTCACCTTTGCAATAGGTGTATATAAAGCACATTATAATGTACATTCGACTGCATAATATATATATATATATATATATATATATATATATATATATATATATATATACATAGAATTATTACGTATAGAATACTAGTACGCGCACCGAAAGTGAAGCAAGTAAAACTAACGCGAAACCGCGTAAGTTCACTCAGCGAGCGTCAGTGCTCAACGTCACGTCTTACGGAGAAGAGCTCGCGAAAAATTGTAAAAATGACCGTTTGTGTTGTAAAATATTGACACAACAGTGATGATAAACATAAAAAAAGTGATGGTATTACATTTCACAGGTAAGTTCATATATTGAATTCATTATTAGTACGTAAAACTAAAAAAATACTTACCTAAGCTATCAAAATACAAATGTTGCTAGTTGTGGGGAAAAAAATCACAATTTTCTTTTAAAAATATTTATTTTCTATTTGTGTTTAAAACGTTTAATCGCAACGCTCTGTGTAAAACTCAAATGTTTATATGTAGATACCTACTTCTCTAAGTATTAACATAATATTAACAATGGGTGCCTATTTAAAACTAATACGGAGTGATCAGCTGATCGCGATCCGTCGACGCCATTTTAACGCAACTAATTTATTTTTATTGCTTTGTTCATTGACCAAGTCGACGTTTTAGGTATAGAATAAAACTTTTTATTTACTACATCAAGAGATTATTAATAAGAACGCCTTTACTAAGCAGATGTCACTTTACACCCAAACATAGTCTATTTTAACCGACTCCCAAAAAGGAGAGGTTATCAATTATGTATGTACGCTGATTTCTAAGACGATTCTAGATCAATTCGTACATACATGTTGTAATTTTAGTGGTTGTTTTCCCGCATTCCTGACTCAATGCAAATTATAATTTTAAAATGTTTAGGTATATAATGACAATATTGATAATTATTTAAAATTAAAAAAATAATCTTAATAATTATTAAAAAAATCTTTTAAATCATAAAAGTATTCAATTTTTAACCAATTATACAAATATTTGTTATATAATCTTTCGCTTAATAATTTAAATTCTTTAGGTATTTTATTAAATATTTTTACACACATACTTGTATTAATACAATTTTTGTCATATTTAACGAGCCTAGGAATGACATCTAGGACAAGTTGGTCAGGGTCATGTCGATTTCGAGGATGTATATCACTTGCTTTAACAAATAATGACTTATTTTAAATAAATATTCAGGGCTAAATAAATTCTTACGCGTAGTAATACGGCATAAGCTAGCCTGCACGTCCAACCTACTCGCGAGATTATTGAGATATTGGTTTGAGGTCGCATTCGAGTTTTGTTTTTCTCTATTGTAAATCTGATTTTTTTGCATCCTAATAATTTTTATATTAATAAATCTATTGTACTACCAAGACAAAATCATTTGACTTCGGGAAAACAACCATTAAAATTTCAGCGTGTATATGGGATGAATCTGTGTGTATATCCTTTCAAATAAAAAAAATCTAAATCGGTTTAGAAGTAACAGAATTCTGAGGTAAAAGCATTAAAAAAATACACCGAATAGAGAACCTTCTCCTTTTTTGAAGTCGGTTAAAATTAAATACACGATATGCTTATTGTATTCGAGCAAATTAATTGTGTTTAATAATATTCTTAAATTTTATTACGTCTGCATTTTTGTAATATGTATAATAAAATTATATTAGTACCATCATTATTGTGTTTATTTTATTCCATTTATTATTCTCATAAAATACTTCTTCGTACGCAATACGTAATCTTTATTATATCGATTATTTAAAATTAATCAATAAAATAGTGATTTGCACAATTTGATTGCAAACGCCAGAAACTGGTATCACTGAATGGCGTGTATGTGTGCGTGTGACGAGCGTAGGCACATTCGACTCGCGCCTACTAACATAATAACCTTGCTTCACTTTAACGCTCGTGTTTTGTACTAGACTGCGCTTCTATACGTAATAATTCTATATATATATATATATATATATTCCGTTCTCCATGGTGGTATTACACCGGAGGCGTGGAGCAGAAGTGCGGTGGTCTTGTTCTTCAAGAAAGGCGACAACGCTCTCTTGAAGAACTACAGACCGATTTCCCTTCTGAGCCGCGTCTACGTGCTGTTTTCGAGAGTCATTACGAATCGTCTCGCATGCAGACTCGACGACTTCCAGCCTCCCGAACAAGCCGGTTTCCGAAAAGGCTTTAGCACCATAGACCACATACATACTCTTCGGCAAATTGTACAGAAGACCGACGAGTACAATCTGCCACTTTGCCTTGCGTATGTGGACTATGAGAAAGCCTTTGATTCCGTCGAAATTTGGGCGGTGCTGCAGTCCCTTCAGCGGTGCCAAGTGGACTGTCAGTATATCGAGGTGCTGAAGTGTTTGTACAGTAGGAGCTACGATGGCTATCCGAGTACAGAACCAGAATATGAAACCTATCCAACTGCAGAGGTGTAAGACAGGGTGACGTAATATCCCCGAAACTTCACCGCTGCATTGGAAGACGTTTTCAAGCTACTGGACTGGAAAGGATACGGTATTAACATCAATGGCGAATACATCACTCACCTTCGATTTGCCGACGATATAGTCCTTATGGCAGAATCGCTGGAGGATCTAAGCACTATGCTCAATGACCTCAATAGTGTCTCCCAACGGATAGGTCTCAAGATGAACATGGACAAAACAAAATCATGTTTAATGTCCATGTCACACCTATGCCGGTATCCTTTCGCTTAACGCAGCTAGTTTTAGGTCATTTTCTATGGAGTTGTAACGAAATTTTTACTAATCCAAGCGCATTTTATAAGTTGGTCGACTATTACTCGTTAACTTCTTAATTTTCCTTTGCTGTGATAGTTTTCATTTTAACTTCATTATATATACTACTACTAGGTATACTTTTCACATTTCCAAAAACAGCTTTTTAGTTGGTAGAGGGAGCACATGACTCTAATGAAAAATACCACTTTAAAGCTAAATATTTCGCAAACGGTGGGTCCGGTTGAATAGAAAGGATGATGTTCCATACCCCCAGTGTTTTTGAAAGACGATACCCCATATTATGGAATAGACGGGTAAAAAAATCATCCTCCATTTACTTGTATGGGAAGTACCCAAAATAAAAATGTTTTTAAAGATTTTATTTCCCAGTTTTCTAGGCGTAATTAATATCTACAACTATGCCAAATTACAGATTTGTAGCACCTTGGGTCTCTGAGAAAAACCGCGGACGGACGGACGGACGGTTGGACGTGGCGAAACTATAAGGGTTCCTTGTTGTGTAATTACGAAACTCTAAAAAAAGACTGGATTAGAGCAAGTGCTATAGTACGCGCTTATGGATGCCACTGAATTTCATTGTCTGCCTGTAGAACCTCAATATATGTCTGCGATGCAAAACATATATGTCAAATATTATTATCAACAACAAATTGCAGCTTTATTGAAATGTCCTATCTGCCATGACCTTGCGACCGCCATAGGTCTGCCAATGTTATTTTTAGTAACATTTTATTGAA
>JAGSMP010003677.1:0-57260 GCA_029286625.1 Parnassius orleans
GTACCGGAAGACTGGTGCAAAGCCGTTATAGTTCCAATATATAAGGAAAAGGGTCACAGCAGGACTGTAAAAACTACCGTGGTATCAGCTTGCTTAGTATTGTGGGTAAACTGTATGCTAAGGTGTTAATTGAAAGAGTTATGGAAGAAACTGATGGAAAAATTTGGGATGTGCAAGCTGGATTTAGAAAGGGGATGGAGTGTACGGATCAAGTCTTTTCCATGCGCATGATTGCGGAGAAGTTTTGGCCAAAAACCAGAAAGTTTTTTGTGCGTTCATGGACTTGGAAAAGGCTTATGACAGAGTGGACAGGAATGTGTTATGGCAAACACTGAACTCATTTGGGTTGAGCGCTGATTTGATACAGGCATTAAGGTCTCTTTATAGGACTCTAGCGCTTGTGTCAGAATCAACGGGGTCTACTCGGACTGGTTTGGCATCCAAAAGGTGTTAGACAGGGCTGTGTAGCTTCCCATGGCTGTTTAACCTATTTATGGACAGTTGTTTGCAAACTTCGGACGTTGAAGAATGTGGGTTGAGAATGGGTGAGTTAACCGTCAGATGCCTTTTGTACGCCGATGATCAAGTCATATTTGCATCGTTGGCGGAAGAGTTGCAAATGATGGTTACTTTAATGAACTGGTCATTAAAAGAAAGGGTATGAAAGTGAACGCAAGTAAGACGAAAGTGATGGTTTTGAAAGAGAAGAAAATAAAACGTTATGTGAAATAAGAATAGAAGGGAGTTGATTGAGCAAGTGGATGAGTTTGTATATTTGGGATGTTTATTTAGCAGAGATGGTAGATATGATAAGGATATAGAACGACGAGTGAACGCAGGAAATAGAGTGAATGGGGCTCTACACGCTATTGTGAAGAGTCAGAATGTGTCAAAAAAGGCACGTTTGGCAATTCATAATGTTAGTCCCTACTTTAATGTATGGTAGTGAAAGTTGGGTCTGGCAGAAGAAGCATGAGAGTAGAATAAATGCTGTAGAAATACGGTCATTAAGGAGTATGCTAGGCTGAATCTGAATAACAGGGTGAGAAATAATGTATAAGAGTATAAGAGAAAAGTGTGGTTTGCAAGATGACGTTGTGATAAAGAAAGGAATGCTTCGATGGTTTGGTCATGTAGAAAAATGAACGAGGAAAGAGTGACAATGCAAATTTATGTTGCAGAAGTGAACGGCAGAGTCGGGAAGGACGCCCTAGACGAAGGTTTATCGACCAAATTGGCGTTAGGAGTACCCTTAACCGACGAGCGTATATGCGTAGATATATGAATGTAAAGGAGGCGAGAGGTGTGCCAGGATCGTGCAAGTGGAAGTCCGTAATCTCTGCCTACTCCTCTGGGTGACAGAAGTGAGTGTTTATGTTTTATATATGTATGTTTTATGTTTGGTCCAAGCTATAAATATTCTTTTCTTCAATAGACTAGCAGCATTGTACGATTGCCCATTCATTTGGTTCTCTTCAACAAAACCCCACCCACTGATGCTGCAGCTAATTGATAGAACTGCAAACCCAATGCTTATCAAGGATAAAAGTGATTTACCCAATTTAATGAAAGACACGTAAGTTTTGTTTTGTTAATTAGGTAGAAGTAATAAATAGATCAAATTATTGAATAAAACTATATTTACGGATTTTATCGCGTTTAATTTACTTATTTCAATTCCCGACGTTTCGAGTGCATCCATAGTCACGGGGGATTGAGATGTTTGAAGTCCCGATGTCATAGTTAGCTCGGCTCTACCTTCAGTATTTGAATATTGATTTTTGGTTCGATCTACGTAGAATGAGCATACAATATCAGGTTAATAGGTTTTAAAACCGAGGTTTTAAAGAAGTCTGCAGTCTGGAAGATGAATGGGTGCTGCCATCTGCTTGGGATTCTATAATTAACAAAATTAAATCCAAACCCAAGCATACCACTGCAAGACTTCAAGATACTGTAAGATCATTCTGCGTAGATCGAGCCGGGCTAACTATGACATCGGGACGTCAAACATCGCAGTCCCCGTGACTATGGATGCACCGAAAGCGTTCGGGAGATTACGACACATCTTCTCGTCAGGTATATTTCAAAACTTGAAAACGAGACTGTACAACCAGTGCATGTTGCCAGTGACCTATGGATCTGATACTCGGTTCTTCACAACTGGCCGTAAGAGGAAGCTCAAGGTCACTCAGCGAGCTATGCTTGAGGTTTTTCAGCGTAATAGACTTAAAAACGAGAATATCCGCAGTAGAACCAGAGTAAGCGACATAGCCCAAGGGATTTGTAAGCTGAAGTGGCAATGGGCCGGCCATATTGCTCGCAGAACCGAAAACCGATGGGGAAGAAAGATTCTCGAGTTGCAGCCTCATACCGGCAGGCGAAGTGTGGGGCGTGCCCCCACTTGATGGAGTGACGACCTGGTAAGACATGCAGGAAGTCGATGGATGAACGTGGCTCAGGACCGTGCTTTGTCGCATTCCTTGGGGGAAGCCTATGTTCAGCAGTGGACTTGTGAAGGGCTGTAATGATGATGATGATGATGATGAATATAGATTACAAGAATACTCATTGAAAGTCATTTATGCTTTTACCAATGGTTTTTTGGAACGAAGTTCCTTATCGGACAGTACGAATTTGGCAGATGGGGCTAGGCGAGAAAAAGTGTAAGATTTTTCCGTCACGACCCTTTCTGACGTAGTGTAGACGGCCTTGGCGGCTATAAGGAAGCGAGATTGAATAATAGCCATCTCCGTCTCACTTTTCTTATCTTGACATGAAAGAAATATTATTTTATTTTAAATGACACCTCATTTTAATAGACACACAACTTACTGGCTGGTTAACAATAACGATGTACATAGTAAGGACCTAGCGTTGTGAGAGACTGGTGCCTATTATAGGTTTTATATTAAAAACCTGAGTTACAGGTCACCAGAAATTCATGTATTTGTATTTGTTAATCAATAATATAATACGTTTATCAATAACAATATACTACGATAGGAACTTCGTTCCAACCGAGTGTTACACGACACTCACGCATGTTTTTTTATAGAATAAGGGTACAAACAAGCACACAGTCCACCTGATGGTAAGTGGATGTTGTGGCCCATAGACATCTACGTTTATCTTCGATTGAGAATCAAAATTGAGATGCCGTGTCACACCTGAGGACTAACATGGAGTGCCTCATACATTCACCATACGATACACAACAACATTAATCTGCTATTTTATGCTGGTATTCTGTTAGAGCGTGGTCCCACCCCGATCCAGCCGATCCATTCGTGCTACAACCATAATATAGCTGCAGCATGGCTATACCACGTAAAAAGGTTCTTGGTCTTCGCTTCATCTGGTGGGGGGGCGTCCTATCTTCCTCACCGGTTTTTTGGTTCGTCGAGCTATATGGCTGGCCTATTGCCACTTGTTAACTGAGCCTTTGGACTACTCGAAGTTAAAAGGCTCAGTTACTCTGGTTCTGCTGCGGATATAATCGTTAGGGATTATTTCACGCTTAGCGACCTTGAATGCTTCCTTATATGGACAGCAGTGAAGGACCATGTCTCAGTTTCATAAGTAAATAAATTAACTTTACTTTAGGTCTCATTTTACTGCACGAGTAAATAAATTTTGTTTGTAAAGGTTTGTATACAATTTGGAAAAGGAGGCTTTTATAAACATATTTGAGCCGTTGATGGCGTTAAGGAAAAAATCTTTGCGATCCTATGATGAGTCAAGGTATATTGCTTCCCTCGCTTTAGTTAATTCACATGCATCACTCGATCTGGATACAAATTGGCCACAGAACCTCAAACTTATAGCTGGATTTCACATTAACCAGGACGTGGAACCATTACCGAAGGTAAATAATAAAAACATTTACGATTTCAAACTTGTCATTAGATAGATAAATATAGATATAACTAGCTTTTGCCGCGACTTGGTCGGCGTGGACTTCGTTTATATCGCGCCCATGTGTGAAAAAGAGTCTGCTGGTACAAGCCATAATTATAACTGGATGTCGCGGGCAAAAGCTGGTAAACTACAAAACTTCTTTATACACCACATTTTTGCTAATCTATTACTGTGTGCCAAAATTATCAGACTACTAGGCGAGCTTACGCATGAGCAAACCACATAGAATTGCCCGTGTAAAAACAATTTTCTCAAGTCTATACCCGCAAATTTTAATATCTGCCCTTGTGATTTGTTTATGGTCATTGCAAAGAAAACTTTGAGGGAAACTGTTCTCGTTTGATTCGGTCATTCGGGATCAAGGAATTTTGGTACAAATACAGTTTCCCATTCCGGACATCCAGTTATAATTATGGCTTCCACTACATTGCGATGTAACGCTTTTACTTTTAGTCTGGTTCCGTTGCACAGTTGAGGAGGTTTTAAATTACGCAACAACATAACAGGAGTGCCCACGCAGGATAAGCTTATGATGTGGAAGACCCGATGGTTTCAGTGAATTAAGAAATTCGACGGGTAGTTAATTGCGTCTTCTGTGTTGACCACAGAGTCTATAAACGTACACCTCAAAATTTCTTACCCCTCAAAAAATTAACAGTATATCGTTAATTGCAGCTGCTTGGTCATTTTCGGGGTTAGTATGGCACGTTCACACAACCATTCCATTGGCTTATCGTGGATATGAGCAATATCTAGGTAAATTTTGGATATTAACTCCTGTAACGTAAATACAATTGTGCACAAATTATCAGGGATGGTTATCATTCCGTCATTTATCGGTAATCCGTTGCCGATTTCAAGTAGGAGATTAACAAATCCACCAGCAAACTTTTTCGCCTGAGTGTACTCGCATATTTTTGGAGAGCTTGAGGATTTTAATTAGAGGCCATAAAGTGGATCCTTAAGACACGCTCTTTGGCACTACTGGTAGAGTCTGTCTAAAATCTCCAGCCAGCAAAACCGTTACACCACCCATTAACTTTTATTTCTCTTATATCTTGTAGAGTTCTGTTTAAAGCCTCCCACACCCTTATGAGCCATGGTTATTTCATCCCACACTATCATTTTCGTATGTTATAATACTTCAGCAAAATTACTTTGTTTCGATATATTACAAATGGGAGTATCAGATGTTGTTAAATTTAGTGGTAACTTGAAGGTAGCATGAGCAGTTCGTCCACCTCAAGCAGTGTGGCTGATCCCAAAGCCACAGCCAAAGCAATTCCGCGAGTACTTTCTGCTAATAGCAAATTTATGAAGAATGTTTTGCCTGTTCCACCGGGAGCATCTAAAAATAATATTCCACCCTCATTTGATTCAATTTTGTTTTAATTTGATTGTAAACTACTTTTTGTTCGTCTTGTCGAACTTGTCTCTTTAAGAAACTGTCTATTTTCAAATTGTTGTTCTTTGGCTTGGCTGAGGTAACCCATATTCTTTAGTAGCCAACCACCCAACGCTAACACGGCATCTTCTCTTACCGAGGCATTTGTTAAATACATCTGTTATGTGTTCTACATCCACATCTCCTGTCTTTCTAATTGCCTTTAAAATCTTCAGATAGGTATTCTTTGAATTTCTCCCAAAGGCTTAAAGGGTCTGATATTTGGCTGAACACTAAAATAATCGTAAAAGATCCCGAATCATTTGCGGTGATTGGCAAAGTGCTGCCTCTTCCATAGCTGCGATCAAATGCTGATCATCTTCAAGCAAGCCGAGCTTTGCACGCTGATTGAACGTGGAATATATGACCATCTACATTTCCCGGATCTCACGAAGCATGCGAAGGTGATAGTATTCTGTATTGTTCGGATGCACAGTATAAACCCCCCAGAACGTGCTCTTTTGACCCTGGCCAGCCTTCAACGTTTGCTCCTCTCTTCTTTCGAACTTTCTTTTATTCAAACGTAGTATGCAGGTACTTCTAGGTAGAGTAATGTTTTGCAAAGTTATCCACTTTACACAAATCGAAAAGAGAATAAAGTGTGGTTGTTGGAGGACTATTCACTCTTTCACTCAGATTTTGCTCATTAAAATAAACCCTTGCCCATTTACAAATGAACAGCGAGGTGGACTACGCGAGAAACGCTCATGAATGGGAAATTCAAGGATTGGCCATACTGCCTCTGATGAACTTATATATCTTCCACTTGTGTGGTTTCACTTCTTCCTTCTCATTCTCTAAAGCAAACGATGCCTGGGTCTGAACCTTTATTACGTATTTACATACGTATTTTATTGATTTAACCGAATGACAATATTCCATATTTAAGTGAGCGTTAAATGTTTTTAATAATACTGGATTATAAGGGACTACCCAACGATTATATATGGATGTGCCTTTGATATCAAAAGAGAACCCACCGTCATCTAGTAAACGTCTCTTGTACTGCGGATAAGCGTCTTCACCAGTTTGAGTTTCCTTAGAGCCCTGGGGTATCGTTTACTGCACATGTTATCTTTCATACATGGTGAATTTCGATTTAAACTTCCACATGGACCATGTATCATATTACATGGTCCATGTGGTCCATTCGTGAAGCTCTGGGTCACGTTTGGGATCCGTATTTCAGCACAAATTAATATTGTCGATTTGATCCAGAGTAATACGTTTGTGAAGCCATAAAGAATATGAATATGTGGAAGACCTCTCACCATTCCATTGAGTACATGCATCGCACTTCATCAAATATTTTGCCCTTTGTCAATAAGTTCATGATCTTTTCACCTTTAGTCGAAACACCCTCGAAATTATATCGTGTCTATCATGAGATTGTTGTCCTTGAAGCAATTGCTCTTTATCTCGTCCCAGCGAGGATTGCATGTGAACGTGATAAAATATCAGGCCGGCCGTAATTTCTAACATAGGTCATAGCGTCCTGTGTTCTTTTCATTACCTACTAGTCCCCCGTAAAGATGATGGAAGGACAACTATTTGTCCTAGTTGGTTGGCTTCTGCGTCTTGTAGTCCAATAGCATCTTTTAAATGGATGTAACTATCAGCACGTAAATTGGTTTGATTATTTTGATATAATTTAATCTCTCTGTTTCTATTTTGGTATTCATTCACCAAATATTGACTAAAAGGGCACGATAATTGACTAAATAGCTATCTTCTCCTTCTTTAATCATTATTCTATACGAATAGAAACTTGCAGAAGAGACAGTTTTATTAAGCGGAAACTTAATTATGGGATCGCGTTGTGGTATGTTGATTGAATACGCATCATCCCCAGCAAAACATCAATGGATACTGTAGCGCATCATATGCTCGATGTATATATGTATAATTTATAATTTATATTCGATGTATAATTTAGAACATCGAATCTTTGCCTCGATCATCTTCACCTACAAAATATATTTGAAGGTACTAACCGTCATGTTCGGCTTCTGGTAATATACTTCCAATTAGATGGTAGACCTGGCATTGTACTTTCAAAGTCGGTGAAAAACCATCTGCTGTTACCTGTTTACCACCAAAGTCATCTGGAAACAGGCATTATATTTACGAATATTACCTACGGATTTTTTTCTGATAAGCGGACACAGCTTACCCCTCCCTCAATTGCGTGCATTATCCCCGTCACCACTAATACCAACACCACTACTCCCAACATACACGCTACATACAAAAAATTGACACAACTTTTTATTCTGCAGATATTTTATGGAGGCTATACACGAATGGGTTGACTCAACTGGAGTGGGACTACGCTATTACAGAATACCAGCGTAAAATAGCAACTTAATTCTGCTGTGTTTCGTATGGTGAGTGTAGAGAACCAGAGACTCTTCTTACTGGAAACGAGGCATTTCATTTTAGTCCTCAGGGGTGACAACGCATCTGCATTTTGAATCTTAATCGAGTAGTGTAGTATCTTACTCAGTATCCACTTACCATCAGGTGGACTGTGTGCTCGTTTGTCACCCTTATTCTATAAAAAATATTTTTATACATTAGTGTTTTGAACACTATAAGCCATTATAAGCTACGTACGAACAATTGACACAATTTTATACTGCAGACATTTTATGGAGATTTTCCACATATTTTTATACAATAATGTTTATAACACTAATAAAAATAAAGAAAGTATAAAAATGTCACTATCTAAAGTTAATTGCAGGATATCAAAAGCATAATGGATAATGCAAGGCATGGAGTTATATACTTCAGCATGGGATCGTATATGGAAAGTAATGATATACCAGAAGTATCAAGCCAGAAACTTATAGACATGTTTAGTCAATTAAAACAAATTGTTATTTGGAAATTAGACCTAAGTTATTATAAGTTACCAAGGAACATTCATATATTAAAATGGGCCCCACAACAAAGTATTTTAGGTAAGTTAATCATATCTGTAATGCGGAAGGTAACGTAAAAATGCATCGACATTGCTTCGTAATTCCTGTTTTAACACGAACAATAAAAATAATAGGAACATAATAATATGTTAAGGTAACCAAGAGGTAGAGCGAGTCAATATAGTCTTGGCTTTAACTTTAATAATAAAATAACACAATGGTTCAAATACAGGGTTGGATTAGGCAAGAAGAGATCTCATTTTTTTTTAAAGAATAAGTGTGACAAACGAACTCTCAGTCCACTTGATGGTAAGTGGATATTGTGGCCCATAGACATCTACATTTATCCTCGATTAAGAATCAAAATGCAGATGCGTTTATACCCTGAGGACTAAGATGGAATGCCTCGTATCCAGAAAAAGCGTCTCCAGTTCTTTACACTCACCGCACAAAAGCAACATTCGTGCTACAACCATGATATAGTTGCAGCATGGCTTTACCACGTACTATATATGGTAATACAAGACAGCCAATCTCCGTTTTTTCATCTTCTTTAATGAAGTTTCAGTCTGTGAACCCTAAAGCGATGCTTCGAGAATCATTAGAAGCTTCCTTAATTTACTAGTTGCATTAGGTTAATTTGGCTCTGGGTGGATGGTTTCTTCTGGCATATCAATTACAGAAATAAATGAAGAAATAAATACGTTAAGCTTGGCAACTATGACAAATATCCCTAGCAGTGAACTTTGCTAGGCTATACTGAATAAAAAAAGTAAATTTTCAATTTTAACGTCAGGCATTAGAGAGAGAGAAAGAAAGAGAGAGAGTGAGAGTGAGAGAGAAAGAGAAGAAAAGGTAAGAGGGAAAAGGATGAAAAAAACGTTTTTACGATAAGGTTACAGGTGGTAGGATTCCTTTTCAGCCTAGGAGTCCGTCTGGTAGGTACCACTCTCTTACCTGTCTACTGCCACCAGAAAATAGCAAATTCTGCCGCTAAATTGCACTGCTATTTTCTGGTTTAAAGGGTATAAAGAGCCAGTATAATTACATGCTGTGAGGCATTCAATCTGAGTCCTCAGAAGCGACAACGCATCTATTGCTTTCTTTGTATTAATTTGACTGCAGATGTCCATGGACTGCAGTAGTCACTTACCATTAGGTGACATGTGGGTTTGTTTGTAACTTCCGTTTTATAAAAAAGATCGTATGTACGTATGAATGCATTAGAGGCATGGGTAATCATGACGCACTCGGATCAGAAAAGGGATAACGTGTAATTTTAAATAAATACAACACCCTAACTCAGATTGTAGTATTGAGTAGTATTGTAGTGAAGATTTCATATATGGTAGAGCCATGCTGCAGCTATAGTATAGTTGTAGCACGAATGGGTCGGCTCGACAGGGGAAGGACCACGCTCTCACTGAATACCAGCGTAAAATAGCAGCTTAATGCTGCTGTGTTTAGTAGTTGTAGTGTAGAGAACCACATCCACCTCCACCTACTGGACTGTGTGCTCGCTTGTCACCTTATTCTTAAAAAAAGGTATACTAACCACTAAGCTAGCCTGAGGCGGTGAACTGCAACTTTTTCCTCAGCCCATAAAATTCCACTGATAAACACGAAGCTCTCCCGTTGTAGCGAAGGCTATTTTTATGGAATTTTGTAACCGGATATCGAAATCTTCTATCAATTTTTTTTTTACAGCGCATCCAAATTGCATCCTCTTCATTACACATGGAGGTCTACTTTCATTAACTGAATCGGTACACTTCGGTGTTCCAGTAATCGGGATACCTGTATTTGGAGATCAGTTCATTAATGTTGCGAGAGCTGTTGAAAAAGGTTTTGCGAAGAAAGTTAATCTATCTCATTCGATAACAAAAGAAATGAATGAGGCCATTAAGGAAATACTAAGCAACCCAAGGTTATTTGTATTATTCGTTAAAAAGAAATCTCTCATGTTTTTATAAAGGGCTGACAAACTAGTACAGAGCCCCCTTGATGGTAAGTGAATACTGTAGTTTATAGATACCTATATCTATAACAGTTTATAGATAACTTCTGTTTAGGTGACCAAAATATAGAGCAAGTGAATATAGCCTTGGCTTTAACTTGACTGAATGCGTTTTGTCTACACACCACAAAGATAATCAAAAGTCGCCCGTACTCACACGTACTTGCTGATGGTAGCGTATCGGAAATCCATTACTCCATTTCATTCCGTGGGTATCGACTATGAAAAGAGGCCACTATGGAAGTGCCAGAAAACCTTATGGCTTCCGATTGACGGCGCATAACCGTTACTCCAGGATTAAAACGCCCAGAGTGGCGACCGGGGAACAGCTTCAAAAGTGGGGAAGTCTGGTACTGCGATCGTCAATCCGCCTGTCAAGTATGACGATTAGACAAATCTTCTTTACAATAGCAAAGGCTCATACACAAGTGGACTTGTACCATGATAAAGAAGAAGCCTTACCACGCTGGGCAGACGGGTTTGTAATACTTAACAATCAAAACTTTGAACCTAAATCATACTAGGTTCAAAATTTTTGAATGATTTTCCTCACACACATCGGTCTTCAGAGCTGCATCCTTCAGTTAAAAGTACGCTTGGGTGAGGTTGATGTTCGGCGAAAATTTTACTTTAAAAATTAAAGCCAACTTCAAAGTATACTACAAAGCTACAGAAGTCAGTCATAAGTCATAGTATATTGAAGAATAAATGCGCCGACTTCAGAAGCTGTTACGTTGAAATCATATTATTATTTGAAATTCTTTGAAGTCTGCTTTAAGTTTTTATTAAAATTACCAACTACCCGTGACTTTTGTTTATTTTTTAACAGTTATCGCAAGAGAGTGAAAGAGTTGTCTGCAATTTATAACGATCGTCTCATGCTACCAAGTGTAGAGCTAGTGCACTGGGTAAATCACGCAGTTCATACTGGAAAGTCTTTCCAATCTCCTATAATTAATGTACACTAAAGCAAGATTTTTTGTAATGTACTCTGATTTCAGTAAAATTTACTACAAGGTTATTTGTGTTTGTATTATTCAGAACTTAATAGACCCGTAAATGCAACAGAATTTACAAGAACAAAGCGTTATATTTTTTAAATTATAAGCGAGTGCTTTCTACAATACCATCTGGTTATAAGTAGTGATTAAGTCCTATATGGTGAATCGCACTGTTTTGGCGTGACTAAAGGCAATTCACTCTTGTCTTGAACACACCACATTCTAATCGGACAGAAAGTGAGATTAGCAAATTATTCCACTCATTTGCTTTATGCATTAAGAAAGAGGAAGCAAACTGTTTGGTTCGAATGCGTGGAATTTCAAGAATAAAGAGTTAAAAGCCCCCGCCGCCGGGTTGCCGATGGTTAAAAGGATATGGAGGAATTAAGACATTAATTGGTCTACAATAGTAAACTTATACGTCTCTCACTACTGAGTAGGCCTCCTCCTATTTTGCGAGGTTATGAAGAATTAGTCCGCCGCGCTGCTCCAATGCATGTAAGCGGACTTTACATGTCTGTAACAAGTAAAGTTTGTATGTAAAACGGTTCGGCGAGATAAAAAAGCAGGGTTCCTAAACTCATTAAAAATTGCGGCCCGCTAATTATTTTTGCTGATAGATAATAAAAAAGTCGCCACGTCATTTCGCCTGTTCGGCCTCGCACTTGACAACAGCAGCGGTGGCCAAAAACTTTGTGCTTGCGGCGATAAGTAACGCCTTTCATGAAAACCACTCGCAATAATGACTGTCATGTAGCTATTGCGAGACGTTTTCATATTTATCAATATTTGCCGGACAATCTATAGTATTTTTTATTAGTAGCTTGTAGCTTGTAAGTTGTGATCTGTTATCATAGCGCAGGAACATAGGGCCTTGTGTTTCAAGATTGAGCGAGCGGGATCATTTCATAGGCTTTTACTAATAGGTAAGAGTATTATTATTTTAGTTCAAAGAAAGTGATAAGGGGATGGCTGTATAGTAAATATGTTTTTTTATAATTGGTATCTACGTTATTTGGCTTTCATTTGAGTAGTATCGTATAGTAGTAGTATCTTAAAAATTACATTGTTCTATTCAAAAAAATATTATGTGGCGTCGCAGCCTAAATCGCGCTATCAAAGTTCCGAAGTAAAAGTAGTATATATAGAATAGCTCCGAATTAACACGGAGCGTTGGCCGCTCCACGGGCAGAACACCTTGCCCGGCGGCAGATCTTCCCCTTCCACGGCCAAATTATAGCTTACTGTGGATGCCTTATTTTAATTCTATGAAATTTTTAATCCTTTCTCATTAAACATAAGCTTAAAACCTTAATTATAATCCACTTATCATAACTTATATCAACATGACCATCTTTAAGTAGACATGGGATTCATGCATATTATAAGGCTTAGGATTGTTTTGTGCTGCCGGATTCCAAATTTAAATTTATGGTTTACTGGAGAATGAAAATTATTTGCGAAAGCGTTTGAGTTGAATGCAAATGGATATCTAAAACTTCTGAATTATAAGGTGTGGATTATGTAGCTGGTTTATTAATGGATTTATTTCAATTTGTAGTGTTACATTGAAATAATTTAACTTCATCCAGAACAACTTTAAGATAATTTTATAATTCCATTGCAATGCGTTTTCTGAATTCAGATCACAAAATATTTTTTTATTTGTTCCAAATGGAAATATCGTTTCATTAACATAAAAATTATGAAGCAAAATCAAATTATTTTGTACAATAAAGTAAAAAATGTAGTTTGTACAGGATTGTCTGGCCTATTAAAATTTCTTATAAAATTCACATTTCTCATAATTAACTTCCTATGTTTGATGGCGATCAACGAATTATAAAGTTATTTATGAAACATCAAGCATATAAAATCCTTAGATATAAAATCCTTGTTCCCTTTTTTATAAAAAATATTTAATAAAATATGTGAACAAAAATATTTTCTACGTCTATTTCTTTTTCGGTAATTCAATAAAATATTATTTATTCACTATTTTTTTGACTTCTTTCTTGTGCAAAGTCAAATAAATTTTAATGAAATTAGTTTAAAAGTTACGATATAAGCATAAAGAAGAAAGTAAGGATGAGACAGGACGTCGGGTAGACGAACGGGTAAACGGACGGGGTAGGTAAAGCTGTTTTGTATGAACAGGAAGGCTTCTTCAGCGTGCAATTTAACAAATTTATTTAGTTCGAGGAAAAGACCAATTATAGTACCTATCAGATCCAGCTATATTCGCGGACATCCTGCCGCCTGCGCACTTTAAGTTTCGGGAGCGGTGCTGAATATTTTAAAAACTAATTATGTTCCGATGACATTTAATATGGTATTTCATTACAATAATGAATTAATAATTTTCAGTGCAATACTAACGTCCTTAATTAGGTGATTACATTGCTACGATGAGGGCTATAATGAATATAATTCTAAATGCAACGGCACACGTTGTTCAAAACACGTCTCGTTGATTAAATTGCTTCGACTAAATGGGATGTAAAACCCCTTTCATATATCAATGTGTACAAAGCACTTTTTTTTGTAAGCGATAAGTCGCGTGATTAATTTTATTACTAGAGATACTCTGTGATTAATTAAATGACTCATTACTCTACAAAGTGTATGCTGCACGTGATGCCACGGACCGATAGTCTCTACTGCAAATGGCAAAAATATGTACTTATCTCTCAGAGACTCATATTTGGGCTACTTCTAGTTCAGTTGCCTCTGATGTCGCCCCTGCTTTAAACGACGTACCCTGAGATGAGACGCAGTCAGGGGTCTCCCAAGTAGTATCCCATATTAAAACTTTATCCCTGTCCCAAGCATCCAAAGTCATACTCGTCGGATCTCCTGCCATCGTCTCTAAATATTCTACAAAGCTCTAAAACCAGGGAACATTTATAGAGACGAGCGCTTCAGATGACATCGTTCAACGAACCGTGACAGGACAACATTGCATTAAATAATATTACGATTATTTAACCGTGTAATAAAAATATGGCATGGGGTGTATTCGATCCATATAATACTTTGTGTATGTATTATAGTATTCTATGATTCCACCAAATACCATGTTACACCGGAGTAACTAACCCTCGAATAATTTTACTCTTTGGTCTTACTCTCAGATAACTTCGTTTGCGTTTTTCCAACACAAACGTGAAGTAGCCGATACTGGGTATTGTTACTCTCGGGTTTGTGAATCAATAACAACACAAGTAACATTTGATAATTATCTGTTGTCGGTGACTTTGGTTGTTGACAGATATGGGTAGAAAAGAACATCGATAAGTATTATAGACAAGGAATTCGATAACTCTTTTGAATTTTATTGTTTATCAAAACTCAATATAAAAGAAACATGTTGGTAATTACGATATTAACGACGTAGTTACATTTTGACGCTCGAATTTAGATATTCGAATTGCAAGCTGACTTACGCATGCGCACATAGAAACAGTTTTCCGCTATATTTATATTTCTTACAATATTATACTTAACTAAACTTGATACTTGCTCAGACCAACAAAGGAAGAAAGACGGAGCGGTGCGAACATTTTAAGTGAAGCTAAAACCATGCTCAACTTCTTGACACGCATTCTCATATACATCTTTTTTCTTTATTAGCCCGTAAAAGTTTACTGATGGATCCACACATGGATGCACCTAAAACCATATTAATGGTTGCAAATGATTTTAGATGCTTACATGTGCGTGTACGTGTTCTTGCAATATAGGTGAGCATGATTTTGGCTTGGATTTTGCATCCTTGAAATGTACGCAGCGCTCCGTTTTTCTTTCTTTGTTGGTATAAGAATACTTGAAGTATTATTAATTTTACAAGTATTAAGTAAAGTTAGTTGGCGAAACTTTGCAATCGCATTTGGAATCTGCCATGATAATATTTTTTTTTATAGGATAGGGTGACAAACGAGCACACAGTCCACCTGATGGTAAGTGGTTGCTGTGACCCATAGACATCTACATCTATCTTCAATAAGGAATCAAAATGCAGATGCGTTGTCACCCGTGAGGACTAAGATGGAATGCCTCTTTTCCAGTTAAAAGGGTCTCCGGTTCTCTACACTCACCATACGAAACACAGCAGTGTTAAGCTGCTATTTTACGCTGGTATTCTGTGAGAGCGTGGTCCTTCCCCGGTCGAGCCGACCCATTCGTACTACAACTATACTACTAATATAGCTGCAGCATGGCTCTACCACGTAAAAATATATGTATATGATAATGTGATAATAATATTCATATTATTTGTAAATTTGAGTGAGGTTCGGGTTCAGCATTATCTATACAAATAAATGAAATTGAAGTGTCTGTTTGTAATGTCAAAATTACAACTTTTTACTAAATGCATATGAAATAAAATACGATGCTTATAACAAAAATACAATTTTTAACATTTTTGTCTGTCTGTCTGTCTGTCTGTTTGTTCCGGCTAATCTTCGAAACGGCTGGACCGATTTTGACGGGACTTTCACTGGCAGGTAGCTGATGTCATAAGGAGTAACTTAGGCTACTGCTAAAAACAATTAGGGTTCCGCGCAACATAATTAAAACCCTAAATAACACGTGGGCGAAGTCGCGGGTAACAGCTAGTTACAAAATAATTTTGTATAGGACGTCACGAACACGAGTTGGCTTGCGGCAGTATTACCGTACATGTACCGATTGTATGTGTGAGTGAAGAATCTATTTTTTTCAGATTTATACGACCAAAAATCCATTTTCTTTTGTTTGATTGCTTCTTTAGGTTCCATATTATAATCAGATCAATGAGCATTTCACTTCAAAATAACCAAGTTCATATTTTTGACGTCTGGACACCCAGAAATGAAAATTTGTGGTATATATGTAAACTTCAGTCACGTATGTTAACATTTAAAACCTTTCTAATTCTCAGGATGCTTTACGCTCGTTGTCCTATTTTTTGACATTTTTAATATTACGTTACGTTGGCTATTTTTGATAGATGGCATATTGCTTAAATCGTGCGTAAATCGTAGCCACTCAGTAATTGCTTAACAAGGAGAGCACATTTGGTATTTTCAAGCCGCTTGCAAACTCTGACAAACCAAGAAGCTGTCAACTTTTCTTCTAGTTTTCAAGAGCGAGTTTACTCTGTTAATCAGTGCTCCTTTCAGTATAGTTTTTCTGTTTTGCGGACCAACTGTAATATAAGGTCAAGTATTTATAAGCATATTTCCGTAGTCTGGCAAAGACATATGATCTGGTGGCTCAATTCATTTGTTTTCTGATCGGGAACATGTGACAGAGTATTTGTTTTATTTTTTAAATAATTTTCATCGCAACTGTTGCGACAATTGGTGACCAGCACAATAAAGTCTTGTACTGAGACTTCTTTATGCTGGTCCCAATCACAGCGTTAGAAAAACATCGTAGCTTGCCGTATGAACGTTTACTCAACATGCGTCTACAATTACGGCTTTCATTCGTATTCCTTGAGACGACATATTTCCGATGAGTTTTACATGATTCACCTCTTCTTTCCTAGCCTCAACCATACAATGCACCAACTCTGTAAACTTAATTATGCGTTGCATCATACAAATACTTCAGGCAAGAACAATATGTATATATCCAGCACCAGTAGATTCCTGTTCTTCCTGATTTATGCCCATTTTATTATTGCCTTAAAGTACTTTTCGATTTAAATGCTCAACACAAAGGAGACAATTTCTTTTTGTATGGAGCAGGGTGATTCAACTCTGTATGAAGCCGAGAAACTTGCACACAATCATAATTTTATCTATGTGTGGAGTGGGCGTGTAAAATTAAAGCGAGAAAAGATATCGCCGTTTCATTCTTTCGCGTTGTTCCAGATTGCCATTTAAAATTAGATACAAATATACATAACTATTATATCGGAAGAAACTGAAAATGTTTAATTCTATGCTATATTTTTCTTTGTTTGCACCTTACAGTAATTATATACATATTACTTTGAGGTTTGCAATTAACTGACTACTTGATTAAAATTAAATTATGAAATATAAGCAGAATTCTATCAAGCGAAGCCATGAATTAAAAGAAGAAAAATGACATTTGTTTGTCAACGTCTTTCATACTGAAAATATTTTCTGAAATTGATTCAAATTTATTTAATGATTTAGATTTTAATATTTGTTATTGGGTTTTGCTTTAATTCAGTTATTATCGGTTCAGAATACTTCATTTTCGTTTGTAGGCAATTCTTCGCGATTGTGTGTGTGAAGATTTTTTGAGATACTGACTCTGTATGAGATATTGCTATAAATTAATTTATTATTTAAAAAATGATGCAAACAAAAGCACAAAATCATCCGATCACTTTCTGCAGGTTTCCTACAATAAGAAAAAAACTTTGATAATATTGTGGTAAGTCTTTAAGCATTTTGAGTTTATTCATCGTTATTTGTAGGATTATTATAATAACAATTTTATCTGTTTCAGATCATGTATTTGGACTGAGTTAAGTTTTCGACATGAAATTTTGCTGATTTAAATTTACGTTAATGTTCTGTGAAGAATAGCTCACGATAACATATGTTATAAATCAATATTACGCGTGGAAATATTATCTGCAAAGCAATAAAACATAAATAATAATATATAGTGTATAAAACAATATCTTTCAAAAATAAAATTACATATATACCTATTTTAGTTTTATTTAATCCCACTCCTCTAAAGTAAATTGAATAATTTTGGTGCAACCTCTCAAATGTATGAATTTATCCCAAAGGTTTGTGAGGCTTTTAGCCAAATTACTCAGAATATTATAAATAAAAGTTCAAGTTACACAATACAAAGGTTTGAAATTCCGCTTCTAAAGTTTATGTAATAAATCCACGAGGCGCTTTTTTTCAGTACATTCATAAACACGTGTTTCCTTTTTTTAAGTATGAAGTTAGCGTTCTTCTCTTGGTGAGAGTAATTGTGTTCATGGTATGGTATGAATATATGGTGTCAATATGTAAGTTAGGTTAATAATAGCATAAAACAAAGTTGCAGGTATTTAACATTTATAGGTACTTTTAGACTGATGGAAAATCCTTTTAGTAGTTCCGGCAAAATAGTACACTGACCAAGAAACATGGTGTAGGCTATTTTTACATGTATTGATTGATTAGTGAATATACATCACAAACACCATTACAGTAATTAAATAAATATGATTAAAGCAAAATGAATAAAAGATAATATGTTCATTTATAATATTACCTTTACATATATATAGTAAGAAAGATGTTTTAATCTGGTTGTAAAAGGATAAAACACAAAGTAAAATACCACTATATTTATTACTGTAATCATTTCAAAGTAGTCTAATAGTGGAACAGACAGACAGGCGCGGTGTTAAGACTTTTTTGATATATCTTTGTTGGTTAGTAAAGGTGCATGTGTAAACTTTGCTTTTAAATATATTAATTGATTAGATAACCCCAAACACCATTAAAGAAAATGACTAGGTAATATTATGTTTATTTATGTTGATAAATATGAATGAGATGTTTTAAACTAGTTGTGTAAGGATTACAAAACATGTAATTTAATTGTATTTATTGTCAGTCATTATCATTCCAAAAGATTTTTCAAAATAACTTGATAATAACATGTCCATTTATGAAATTGTTAGGATCATAAGGATATTTTATGTGATATAACACTGTTGTCTTCAATATCCATATACTTTTGTCTCTCTGCTTAAACATCTGCAATTTCAGCCTACAAGACATACATTTATTCTAAGCAACCACACTGAAAAAGTTAATGAATATTGAAACAAACACATGTACTTATTTATCTAATATCATTTGCAACCAGTAACACGGTTTTAGATGCATTGTGCGTCCAACAGAGAACTATTAAGGGTGTTTAGCGAGTTTTACCTCTACAGCGATTGAGAAAATAAATAGCACGTAAGATGTTTTGAACTGGTCGTGTAAGGATAAAAAAACTCTGTATTGTCACTGTATTTGTTATTGTAAAATCATCACATTCTTAAGCAGTATTAAAAGTGACACATGCCACAGGTGCAGTGTCAGGACATTGTTATTAATTTGTATTGATTGAATAACATGTTTACATTCCAAGCACCATTAAAACCAAAATGACTGGATAGTAACATATCCGATTTTGATATTAACCACGAAAAATAAATAGCATGTAAGGTGTTTTGAATTTTGTGTTAGGATAAAACATTGTATTGTCACTGCATTTTATTGTTTATTATTGTAAAATCATCATATTCTTAAAGCAGTCTATTATAAGTATCACAGGCCGCAGTGCAGTGCCAGGACATTCTTTAATATGTGTTCATTGATTAGCATGTTTACATCCAACTGCAATTAAAGCTAAAATGTAAAATTCTCGGTAGCAGTCTCGTACCGTAAGCTCAGTGTGGGACGGCTACCTCTAGTGGAGTGACGACCTGGTGGATATTCAAAAAGTCTATGGATGCAGGTGGCTCAGGACCGTGCTTTGTATAATTCTTGGGAGGTTATGTTCAGCAGTGGACAAGTCCACTGCTGAACATAAAACCTAAATTATGGCTGTAATGATGAAAGTTTTAAACTATTTGTGTACGGATACGGCTCGACCGGGGTGGGACACGCCACGGAAAACGCTACCAGCGTAAAATAGTAACAATGCTCCTGTGTTTCGTATGGTGATGTAGAGAACCGGAGTCCTTTTTACTGAAAACAGAGCACTCCATCTTAGTCCTCAGGGTGACAATGCATCTGCATTTGATTCTTAAACGAGGATAAATGTAGATGTGCAACGCATCTACTTACCATCAGGTGGACCGTGCACTCGTTTACACTTATTCTATAAAAAACAAAAATTGTCAATTGAAAGAGATAATTGCAGAGCATCTATTCAACTTTCGGCGTTTATTTATAATGAGGCGCTTTAAAGATGTTTTAATCTGGTTGTAAAGGATAAAACACAAAGTAAAATACCACTATATTTATTACTGTAATCATTTCAAAAGTAGTCTATTAATAGTGGAACAGACAGACAGGCGCGGTGTTAAGACTTTATTTTGATATATCTTTGTTGGTTAGTAAAGGTGCAGTGTGTAAACTTTGCTTTAAAATATATTAATTGATTAGTTATTATACCCCAAACACCATTAAAGCCAAAATGACTAGGTAATATTATGTTTATTTATGTTGATAAATATGAAGTGAGATGTTTTAAACTAGTTGTGTAAGGATTACAAAACACATGTATAATTTAATTGTATTTATTATTGTCAGTCATTATCATTCAAAAGATTTTTCAAAATAACTTGATAATAACATGTCCATTTATGAAATTGTTAGGAATCATAAGGATATTTTATGTGATATAACACTGTTGTCTTCAATATCCATATACTTTTGTCTCTGCTTACGAGCAGCTCTGCAAGATTTCAGCCTACAAGACATACACATTTATTCTAAGCAACCCACCTGAAAAAGTTAATGAATATTGAAACAAGCACACATGTATTTATCTAATATCATTTGCAACCAGTAACACGGTTTTAGTGCATGTGTGCGTCCAACAGAGAACTATTAAGGGTGTTTGCGAGTTTTACCTCTACAGCGATTGAGAAAATAAATAGCACGTAAGATGTTTTGAACTGGTCGTGTAAGGATAAAAAAACTCTGTATTGTCACTGTATTTGTTATTGTAAAATCATCACATTCTTAAAGCAGTATTAAAGTGACACATGCCACCAGGTGCAGTGTCAGGACATTGTTATTAATTTGTATTGATTGAATAACATGTTTACATTCCAAGCACCATTAAAACCAAAATGACTGGATAGTAACATATCCGATTTTACGATATTAACCAAAAATAAATAGCATGTAAGGTGTTTTGAACTATTTGTGTTAGGATAAAAAGAAACATTGTATTGTCACTGCATTTTATTGTTTATTATTGTAAAATCATCATATTCTTAAAGCAGTCTATTATAAGTATCACAGGCCGCGAGGTGCAGTGCCAGGACATTCTTTTAATATGTGTTCATTGATTAGCATGTTTACATCCAACTGCAATTAAAGCTAAAATGTAAAATTTTCGAGTAGCAGTCTCGTACCGGTAAGCTCAGTGTGGGACGGCTACCCTCTAGTTGGGTGACGACCTGGTAAGATATTCAAAAGTCTATGGATGCAGGTGGCTCAGGACCGTGCTTTGTATAATTCCTTGGGGAGGCCTATGTTCAGCAGTGGACAAGTCCACTGCTGAACATAGCCTGAACTATAGGCTGTAATGATGAAAAGTTTTAAACTAGTTGTGTACGGATACGGCTCGACCGGGGTAGGACACGCTCTCTGAAAACGCTACCAGCGTAAAATAGTAGCTTAATGCTCCTGTGTTTCGTATGGTGAGTGTAGAGACCGAGTCCTTTTTACAAAAAGCACTCCATCTTAGTCCTCAGGGGTGACAATGCATCTGCATTTTGATTCTTAAACGAGGATAAATGTAGATGTCTATGAGCCACATCACCTTACCATCAGGTGGACCGTTTGTCACACATTCTATAAAAAAACAAAGGAAATTGTCAATTGAAAGAGATACGAAAAGGTACCAGAGCATCTATTCAACTTGCTCGGCGTTTATTTATAAATGAGGCGCTTTATTTATAATAAGGCACATAGTAGAAACAGGTCAAGTAAGCAACAATAATTACAAGTTTTATTGATTATTATTCATCATCATTACAACAATTCGCTGCTGAACATAGGTCTTCCTAAATTAAATATATAATGTAAAATATTGTATAGCCCTTCCGTCAACTGCCATCGCGTTTCGTCCCGTATGGTGTCGTAAAAGTCGTAACAGAGTAAAATAAAGATACCAGGAGATGAGCAGCAACATCTCCTATAGAATACCAAAAAGCTTTGGTTGCCAAGGCGTGCAACTGTGGCAAAAACTACATATAGTAATGATGCATATTTATATTACTATATAAATATGCATCATTACTACTATAATATTATTCCAATCATTGTGAGGTTCATTTAAGTGGTATTCACAAATACGAGCGCACAGTGGTACATAAAATGAGTTATCAATCAGCAATCTCTCTTTTAGGTTAGTAGTTCTTTTTAGTTTAGGTATTAAGAATCTAGATAAATGATTACATAACTTAAAAATACAGTGTCGGAAGTAGAAGCAGCACGCTTATAACTAGCCACAGAATAGAATAGAATCATTTTATTCAATATAGATTACAATACATAATACTTATTAAAAGTCATTTTTACTTTTACCACTGGTTCATAAAAACCTCTGTCCTGGGAAGAATCAGCAAGAAACCCAGCGAGACTTTTTTAAAAGCACATTTTACAATATAATTTTTATACAATTGTTTTGAAAACATTTAGAAACAGCATGGTAGCAATCACCTCATTCGGTTATTATCAGTCATTTACTCTCTAGTAGTATAATAACCTTACTAGACAATTTTGCTTAGAAATAATTTAAACCTTTTGATAGAAAAGGTCTGCATATTATAGTAATTGTTGATGCCGCTCTGGAAATGGCAGGAGTTACAGTTACAGGCATAAGGGGTGTCTGTTGGATGTTACCGATGTCTTCAATATTTATGAATTGTAATTCCATATCCCTGTTATCATTTGTGTCTCCATACAGTTGTAGAAGCTCTCGGCCGACAAGATTGCAGACTCATTTAAATGATCCACCTGAAAAGTGTTTTTTCATCAACTAACCAGACAGACTATAGTTTTACAGTGTCTTCTAAATAATGATATTTATTAATATTTTATTTATTTCAATCTTTATTACTAATAAACAGTCTTAATGTCTCTAAATTATATATAAATAGCATGTACTCGTTTCCTTCATAATACTTTTGTAGTAAACCAGATTCCACTAAGGTAAAAGAAATAAAATACATCAAATCAGAAAGGTAAACAAGTGAAGTAGTTATTTTAGAATTATAACATTATTTGACTAAGTACAAGTTCCTAGACGTTTTACATTTACACTAATTTCATTTAAGGTAAAAATATTACTTGTGTATTAAGTACAAAGGCAGACAAATATGGGGTAAGGTAAGCAAGAAGTAGCAACTAAAGAAAAAACTGTGGTTATCGAATATCTCCCTATAAGGCAATCTGTGGGGAGGTCTATGTTCAGCAGTAGACTTTTGATAGTCTGTAAAGTTAAAGATAACCTGGTGGTGAATAGCCAAATTGTTTGTAGTGCGAGGTATATGATACTACAAACATCAATCTGTGCCAAAGCGATTATGCCAACTCCTCCGGCAAGCCTATTTCAGGCAGGGGATCACTTACAGGCTGTTAAAGTAAAGTAAGTACCTGGTGTGATGGTATCCACTGCAAAATAATACAGTATCTCTTTCTGCTGAGTTCTTAAAATGAGCTCTTAAAATGAAGATCCACATGAATACAAATCTTCTAACGGAATGAGCAGTTTCAATACTTTCTTGCAATATTCTTAGGCAGTTACAACAAACTGCATCATGTAGATGTAACTGAAAAATTGGGAATATAAATAAAAATAAAAAGTAAAAATATTAAAATCAGAAAGAATGTACATTACCTACAATCAACAAAATAACATAAAAATAATGTAAACAAAATTCTTGCTTCCTGATGGAGTTTAAATATAATAAACATAAATAGTAGATGTATTTAATTAAATATTACTAATATGTATTCCTAATAACATCCATGTATTTTTATTATCTATATCTATAAATAATAAATTCAGAAGGAATGTGTGTACATTCCTTCTGAATTTAACAACGTCTTCCTAATAACTACCAATAAAAACTGTGGTTGCCGACTCGTCTACTAAGCATGGCAACTATAGCAAGTATCCTCCTTTGAGGAAATCTGAGGAAGGTCTATGTTCAGCAATGGGCTTTTGATAGGATGTAACGGTTGTGGATATAGTTACTCTGACAGACACTTTTAACATAGATTTGTGTATATTTCGTGTGATTTTATTTTCTCTATTAATTAAATTAGATTTTACCAATAACATAACACTTCAATACTACTTTTAACATACTAATAAAATTGTGTTTGTCATATGTTTTAGGTAATTCAACATAAATTATAGATTTTCCAAAATTCTAGGAGCAAAGTAAACTTGTATTATACACATATACTTTTAATTAAACTCGTCAGTTTTCATTTTCGAATGTCATTGGCGAATTAAATACATAATGTGGAATATTTGGCTAACCTGTATAATATAATCCAACACTTGTTGCATTGATTAGACATTGACATATTAATTTGTTAGTAATATGAAGGGATATTTATTAGTATTTTTACAAACTTAAAATAATTAAGTACTAAAACATCGTTCGATCGTTAAGTGTCTGTGGGTGTGGGTTGTTTATTTTTATTTCTAAAAAATCGTACCATATCTCAATATTCAGTAAAAATAAAATAAAATGTAATACATTATAAACGAAACTTAGTAGTTTTCGTTTCCGTAGTATAATATTTTTGGACTAGAACTGAGAGTGACAAAATAAGATATATTTCACATAAAAGTTTGAAACTTTAAATCAATTGTAGGTTTTGTACAGTTGAATTCTTCGCATTCCTTATGGAAGATACTCACCTCTTGAAATCCACAAATATAAAAGTTGGCGCACATCTGCTCCTGTCTCGGCTAGTTATTGTCTTCGCACAGTGCGTTGAAATCCACAAATATTATTTAATTGTTTTCAGTGTATGCTGATCTTCCAGATAAGTAAGTAAGTACAAACAACAGCCCTGACGAATGTCAATGCCGTAAATAATACCCGGCCGCCGGCACAGACATAGATATGATGCTTAAATTATGATAATATGGCCGTCGGTTTTTACCCAGCACGGAAGTCAATGACAAAATAGCGTTTCGTTCCACGGTGTCTTTGAACCATGTTATATGATATAAGCTAACACTTTTAGAAATAGGATAAAATCTCAGTGGTATCCCTTTTTAGTAATAAATATATAATATACAAATAAGTACAAATATAATATGTATATAATAAGTTATCTTGGTAAAAAAATACATTTTTTTTTAATAGAAACTGCAAAAATGATTCATTACACGCATTTTTCCCCATGTTACATTAACCAGTACACGGAATATCAAAACCACTCATTTTTTTAGATTTCTTGATTCCGTTTAGATATTCATAAATGTATAGGCCATTTATTATAATAAATTGGTAACTTTTTTGTATGTAATACCATTAAGGGTCGTTAAAATTTCTAGTGGGCCCAAAAACGACTGACTCCTTTTGCAAAGAAGTTTATCATTTTAATGATAGCCAGCTCTTTTTTCTTTATTAATACTGCTGCTCAAGGAGTTTCTAGGTTATAATAAATAATATAATATATAAGTTATAATAAATAAGAATCTCTAGGTAAATATGCTTGTGGTCGGACATGTCTGACAAACAATGCAAGATGAAAATTATGGTATTGCAGGTTTGTACTAACATGGTCTAGAATGGTTTTGAATTGGATGTTTCACGTGCAGTATTTATGGTCTATTTTGTTAAGTAGGCTATACGCACTTTCTTGTAGCATTCGTTTGTATTTGACAGTTGTTTGGTTATTGTTTAGTAAGTTGAAGTTATAGTCCCCAAACGCAACTGCTGGTTTCCGTTCAGCAATTGTTTGAATAAGTTCCTAGGAAGTCAGTGTTGTTTGTTCGTTCGGGTTTATAGATAGCGCCAATATCAATAGAAAATCTGTTTAAATGAACCCATAGGTAGTGATTGTCGTTTTCACATAGGTCTTCTATGTGGTTGTGGGTCGAACTATTGTGCACGTAGATAGACACACCTCCTCTCCCTGTTGTTCTAAAGTTGTAGTAGTATGTATAACTATGTAAAGTTAGGCTTTCTGCTTCCGATTCATTTATCCAGGTTTCTGCCAATATTATACGTGTATTGTTCGGTATGGAATGTATGCATTTAAGCTCATCTAATTTGCCTGGTTTAACAATGCTTCGTACATTTGCATATAGGTATTTATGATTTCCATCATTAATTATATTGGTATGTGTGTTTGTTAGTTGGTATGTGATATTGCTACATGTTAAGTTGCTGTCATTGTCTCTTATGGAGTAGGTTTTTGGATAATCTTGGACAATTTGCGGAACGCCTCAATGAACTTAATTGAGACCCTTTCCTGCGTCTATACGGCGTTTCAGCTCAGCTCGTCTATCGTCCATGCTTCTTTTGTAAAGGCGTCTGATCGGAATAGCATCTATGTTAGTTTCATATATATTGGATTTGTTACGTAATATTAATTTAGTTGTGTCAGCTGAGGAAAAACAAGCTTTTATGGGTCGAGTTTCTCACAGCTTTTCCTAACCTCATGACTTTTATAGGTTCAGGGCAGTCAGGATATGCGAGTTTTGTTATTCTTTGCTTCCTTTTTACCGTGGTCCAATCTCACCAAATCTTTGGAATTGATTTCGACGATTCCACTTAGAATTACATTCTTTCTCTCCGATAACGTTCTTGGATTTCATTGATCATTTTCGTATGATGTAAGGTTTGAAGATGGCTCGGTGAAGCTCAGTAGTAAGACCATCAAAATTGCTTTCTCGATCGCTGCTGGGTTTCCAAGGTTACTTTTGATGTTTTCGATTTTCTGCTCTACGGCTTTTAAACTTCTCTATATTTACCAGTTCTTGATTAAGTCTATTTTGTTCTGTAACTAATTGCGTTGTAGTAGATCTAAGTTGGGCAATCTGGTCTGTTACTAAAGATACCTCCAAAAATAAAGTTACAGCCTATACGTCCCACTGCTGGGCACAGGCCTCCTTTCATTTCTGAGAGGGTTTTAGGGCAAGGAAATGTCCGCCGCGCTGCCCCAATGCGTGTTGGCGAAACACATGTCTTCGAAATATTTTTTATTTTGATTTCAGACATGCAGGTTTCCTCACGATGTTTTCCTTCACCGCCGAGCGTGGTAAATCAGCACATTGCAATGCTGCAAATTTCATTGGTGCCGGCGGATCGAACCCGGGTTGCTCGCGTACTGTGTAACTTACAGCGAGCGCTAACCATCTGAGCTACCGGCTCTTACACTCTACACCTCCTGGAGATTTTATCTAATTTATCAGATTGAACTTGGGATATTGTAGACAGCATCGACATTATTTTATTTTCAAACTTATCAAACTTTGAGACAGATCATCATCAGGTTGTTTTCTTTTTACGGTGGCCAGTGTTGTCTCCGTGTGAGATAGTGTTAATTGCCGCAAATCTGGTTGGGATTCACTGCGAGATGTACTTGCCTCATTTCTATTGCTTAATAGGTCGCTGAGTTGGTGAACGCTGTACGGACATGTTAATAAGGTAATAGATGGATAATTTATATGTGGCTGTATGCGTACCTGCGCAGACAGTGTCAATATAGGTTGGTAGCGAGGAGTAAACGAGATGATTTTATTTTGAGTTAGTTTCTTTTTACTCGAGGGGTGAAGAGGACACTCGTTCACGTTTGAATTTCTTCTTCAAGACGATTATGTCGTTTGACCTTGTAACGTACATTTAACAGTATACACTAGCACACTATAGATTGGATGCAGTTTACTTTGACTAATCAGTTTAAATCCATACTTCATACTAATATTATAAATGCGAAAGTGTGTTTGTTTGTTTGTTTGTTTGTCCTTCTTTCACGTCGCAACAGAGCGTCGGCGTGGCATGATTTTTTATGGTGATAGTTCGGTGGCTGTAGAGTGACATAGGCTACTTTTTCTGAAAAACATCTCATTCCGTGGGAAAATCGAATATGTTGCACAAGTTTGTCCTTCTTTCACATCGCAACAGAGCGTCGGCATGGCATGATTATTTGTATGGGGATAGTTCGGTGGCTGTAGAGTGACATAGGCTACTGAAAAAAACATATCATTCCGTGGAAAAATCGAATATGTTGCAAAATTAAATTCAGCTAGGTGGCGCCACCGTGATTCTACAAGATGGACGACGGTACGATGGACGAACACAGAAGGTCAGAATATCTGGATTATTATGTCTTTTACCAAAATTAAGATAAAAATTCTGTATTTTTCACGCAGGACCGGAGAGCGACAAAAACATAAAATTCACCAGCTGATTTTCTTCAAACGTTTTGGTGCATCGTAATTCACAGAAGGCGATAACCTCGCAGACGATATTAAGTAATCCGTTGATGCTCTGCCTACCCGCAAGGGTTACAGGCGTGATTATAAGTATGGATCAGAAATACTATCACCACCTGTCACGCTTTCACCCTAACTATTACTTAACAATGGTAGAAACAGTTCTTAGTAAGCCTTATTAATAAGCCTTAGTAATATTTATTGAACGGAAATGAATACAATTATATGTGGTTATGAATGAATCAGTATTACAATAAGAAAAATTGCAAAATTATAAGAAAAATATTTTTGAGAGTTCTTATTAACTAACGTATACATAGTTTAAATTGATTCCGCTAGATGTCGTTACTAGGTTTTTAAAACGCGGTAACGAAATGTTTCCTGACATGTACTTAACTCCCGCCGTTGAGCCGCGCGTCAACTTATAGTGCGTATAGGTAATACGCTTAAATTGTTTCTATTTCGTAGCTTATTCGACTACCTGCTTTCGATTTCGGTTGTTTGTTATTTGCTTTGTGATTTGGTTAAGGTTGAATGGATTTATATTGGCTTTCATTTTCGGATTTGTGTATTTTCTTGGATCGGTTTTGTTGATTTGGTTGGTATTCCTTTATACATATTTAGACTCTGGCTTTGATTTTGGATTTTGTTTATTTAGAATCGTGAATTGGTTTTCGTTGTTTTAGGTTGTTTAACAATATTTCAAATGAATATTAATAGTATAGATAGTGTATGGTACCTATACACTTACTTCTTTTTCGTTGGTTATATTTATATTGACTACTGCTTTCGATTTCGGTTTTCTGCGATTTGTTTTGTGATTTGGTTTAAGTTGATTCGATTTTTTGGCTATCGTTTTCGGATTCGTGTTGTGTCTTGAATTGGTTTTGTTGTTTTGATTTTAAAATATTTAAAGGAATATTTATTCCTTTTAGATATTTTGGATTTTCTAAAAATATTTAAAGGAAATTTAATTCCTTTTAGGTATTTTAACGTTTTTTTTATAAATAGGTTTTTCTTACTTCATAATGCCTCGCAAACGTAAGTCCAGCCCGAGTATCTTCTCAAAGACAAGCGAAAAGATTAGCTCGATCGCTAGAATCTTTAGAAGATGCTGAACTGAGAAGGCAAGAACAAGCAGAGCGTCAGGCTGCTTTAGAGCATCTGACACCTTCTCAACGTCAGCAAAGGCGTCTTGAACAGACAGAGCGTCAGGCTGCTTTAAGAGCTTCCGAAACACCTTCTCAAAGTCAGGGCGTCTTGAACAGGCAGAGCGTCAAGCTACTTTAAGAGCTACTGAAACACCTGCTCAAAGTCAGTAAAGGCTATTCGAACAAGCGAACGTCAGGCCGCCTTAAGAGCCGCGGAAACACCTGATGAAACTCAACACAGACTCATTGAATGTCAATCTACTATAAGGTCATCTGAAACACCAGAACAGACACAGGCGCGAAGAGATGCAAATACAGCTCAAGCTGAACGTCGACAAAATTTTCAAAGAAACAATTGGTCGGTTTTAATGACGCAGCATTCAATTATGATCCGTTGATTGATTATAAAATCACAGGTTAGTTGTTATCGGACTGATGGACAAGGCGTGTCGATTTTGCAGCGCTTTAAAATGGAAAGATGAGACTGCAGGCATGTGCCGTTCCAATGGCAAAGTGTCTCTTCCGTTACTTGGGAGACCAGAACTTTGAAAACTCTCTTTTATATGATGCTAATGAGTCACGGCGCTTTTAAACAGGATCCGGAAATATAACTCATGCTTTCAAATGACGTCCTTCAGGTTGACGGAAATAATAATGCCGGATTTTCGCCTACATTTACGGTGCAAGGGCAAATTTATCATAGAATAGGTTCACTTTTCCAGCTGAAAACGAACAGCATAAATTTTTACAAGTATATTTTATGGGTGACGAAGAAATTGGGTAGACCGTCGCTGCCAATTTATCCTGGGAGTTGAGAGACACAGTGTTCAAAATTCAAAGATTCTTGCATGCAAGACGTAACATTTTAGTCAAAACATTTAAAACTGCTTTAGAAAACCTACCTGAAGAGGTACCATGCAACAGGTAGCCGATACACTAAGTTTTATGACGCTCTGCAATACCCATTGATTTATTGCAAAGGACAAGAAGGTTATCATTTTCAAATTCCACTCATTAACGGTCACAAGGGCCTACTCCGAACAAAAAGTATCATGTATGGATTTTCATGCATATCATATGATGTTGCGAGAAAATGATTTTAACCTCTTATTGTTGTAGACAATTATTTCATCAATTTTGGTAGACATGTATGTGAAGGTAGAAAGTGAACGTCTCCGTTATATATCTTTAAATAAAAAAATCTGCGTGTTGAGAATTATATACATTTACAAGATGCAGTTTCTAGCGACAATGTAAACCCCAGAGATTTAGGTAAAATGGTAATTCTGCCCTCATCATTCGTTAACAGTCCCACTACCTACATGAGTACACACAAGACGCATTCGCCTATGTACGAACTTACGGAAGACCTGATCTTTTGTTACTTTTACTTGCAATCCCACATGGAAAGAAATAACCGAGGAATGCCGGGCCAAAAAAAGTACTGACAGACACGATTTAGTTGCTAGAGTATTTAGATTAAAAGTACAAAATTAATGTATAATTAACAAAGGAAAATTTTCGGAGGTGCAGTGCTTCATGTATTCAATTGAATGGCAAAAAGAGGATTACCGCATGCACATTCTAATATGGCTTAAAGAAGTTGCAGCCCAGCCAAATAGACGACATAATAAGCGCCGAGATTCCGGATTCTGAGCAAGATAAAGAATTGTATGATACCATCGTCCGAAATATGATTCACGGTCCATGTGGAGCACGAAATTCAATATCGCCTTGTATGAAAGAAGGAAAATACAAAGAAATTCCCTAAACAGCTATTAAAAGAAACAGTGCAAAATGACAATGGCTACCCTTTATACAGACGCAGAGCTCCCGAAGATGGTGGCAGGAAAGTTACAATCAAATCTCGCTCTGGAGCGTTCGAAACCTTAGATAACAGCTGGATTGTCCCGTATTCGCCCATTGTTTGTAAAATTTAATGCCCACATTAATGTAGAAGCATGTAGCTCTGTCCGCGCAATCAAGTATATCTGTAAGTACATAAATAAAGGAAGCGACCAAGCAATATTTAATCTCAGGAGTGAAGGTGAGGCAAATCCGTTAATGAAGTACAGACCTTTCAAGCAGGGCGTTATGTCAGCAGTAACGAGGCAGCGTGGCGTCTCTTGGCTTCCTAATGGGAAAAATAAATCCTAAATGGAGCGTGTATTCACCGAAAGAAATTTCCAAAATAATTGCATCACCGCCAAAAACTACACTAACAGCCTTCTTTCAACTTTGTCAAACCGACCCTTTGCAGAAACGTTGTTATATTCTGAAGTCCCCGCTATTATACTTGGAACACATCTAGGAAGGAGAGAAACGCTGTATTCAAGGCGCTTGTTGCAAATTGGCCCGGTGTAAAGTCATCAGATGCCCTTGGTCGTGTATACCGTCCATGTAACTAATTTTGAATGTTTCTGTTTACGATTGCTGCTGCACCATGTTCGGGGTCCTACAGGATATAAAGACCTTAAAACTGTCAACGGTCAGGAATGCGCAACTTATAGAAGCATGTGGCTCTGCATCTTTTAGAAAACGATAATCACTGGGATGAAACCATGGAGGAAGCTGTGCAGTGCCAGTCACCAGCCAAAATAGGGATCTTTATGCCTCTCATATCATCTTGCGGGCTATCTAATGAACATAAATTGTGGGACAAATATAAAGAGTACATGGCGAAGATTTTTGCGAAGGTTACAGCAGACACACGCGAACATACAATGAACACATTTATAATGAAGCACTGGAAAAATTGAAGATAAAGTAATGGCAATGGTAGGCAAAAAATTAAGCGACTTTGGCATGTAAACCCTCCAACGAACAAAATGAACTAAGTTATTGTGAAACAAACTACGATATACCAGCTTTGCAGCAGCAAGTAGCCGAATTTGTACCCTTGCTTGAACAAAAACGAGGTTTTGACAAAGTATTAGGACAAATTGAATCTGGAAATGGTGTACTCTTTTTAGATGCCCTGGAGGAACTGGGAAGACATTTTGTTAAATTTATAGCGCAAGTACGGAAAGATAAAAACATTGCTGTGGCCGTAGCTTCTCCGGTGCCGCCACGCTGCTGCTAAGGGGGCCACTGCACATTCTGTTTTAAAACTCCTCTAAATCTAGCCCAGGAAGAATCGCCGATCTGCAACTTTAGCAAAAATAGTGCACGAGGTATAATGCTACGACAATGCAAACTTTTAGTGTGGGACGAAATGTCGCGCAAAAAAAGCTGTAGAAGCACTAAATCGAACGCTCCAGGATTTGCGCAGCAACCGATGTAATGGGAGGAATGGTGGTTTTACTGGCTGGTGACTTTCGCCAAACTTTACCTGTCATTCAAAGGCACACCTGCAGATGAAGTTAAAGCATGCCTCAAGTCGTCTATTTTATAGAACAAGGTGACAAAATTCAGTTTAACTACAAATATGAGAGTGCATTTGTATAATGATATCAATGCTGGAAACTATGCTGACACACTATTAAAAATTGGCGATGGGCGGTTGGAAACGGATGCTGAGGGCTGCGTTAAATTGACGAGAGATTTTGTAATTTAGTACAGAGTCATTCCGAATTAATTGCGAGCGTTTATTCAGATTTAACGAACAACATGCATGAAGACAAATGGTTATGTGAAAGGCGATTCTTGCACCAAAAATGAGAGCGTTAACAAAATAAATTCAGATATATTAAGCGAAGTAGCAGGAGAAATAACAGAGTATTTTCAGTAGACACAGTTATGGACACAGAACAGAGCACTTCATATCCCGTAGAGTTTCTAAATTCTCTAGAGTTGTCAGGTGTGCCCTCCGCAAGCTTCAATTAAAATTATGCGTCCCAGTCATGCTAATGCGAAATTTAGATGCTCCTCGGTTATGTAACGGGACAAGGCTGCGACATCTTGAACGGAACATAATCGGTGCTACAATTTGACAGGCGTAGGAAAAGGTGAAAATGTTATTATACCACGGATCCCCATAATTCCAGAGATCTTCCTCTTCAATTCAAAGGTTGCAGTTCCTATTAAGCTCAGTTTTGCAATGACAATTGATAAAGCGCAAGGGCAAACGTTACAGGTAGCGGGTCAACTTAGAAAAACCGTGCTTCTCTCATGGTCAGCTGTATGTAGCATGTTCGCGTGTGTCAAATGCCCAGAATCTCACATTCTTTCCCTGAATGGAAAAACATATAACATTGTGTACAGTAGCGTCTTAAAATAGTGTTCAGTTAGTTTTTTTCCAAAATTCCCACAATCAATTAATCAGAATTCCCACAGATCTTCCTTTTCAATTCAAAATTTCCTATTTAGCTCAGTTTCTTTTCAATTCCATATGCTGCACTCTGACGGACCTATTAAGCTCAGTTTCCTTTCAACTCAAAGGCTGCATCTCTGACGGATCTTTTATTTGGCTCAGTTTCCTTTCAATTCAGAACTGCATCTCTGACGAATCAATTTAGCTCAGTTTCTTTTCAAAGTCTGCATCCCTGACGGATAATTATGCTCAGTTTTCTTTAATTAAAAATATCCTATTTCCATTTGGAATAAACAGGCCATTTTCATGCTTTCCTATACGCTGCGTTTCAAAACATTTAAATAGGCTGACGAATCAATTTTGCTCAGTTTCCTTTTAATGGCTGCATCTCTGACAAATCTATAAACTCAGTTTTCTTTCAATTCAAAAAGCAATGGATAGTTCATTTCCCAGTGACCATGCGGGTGAAGCATGATTCAATAATCATTGGTGGTGGTAATTGGGCATCCATCAGGCACCAGTGCAGTATAGGCTAAATAGTTATCAAAAGGTTTGTTTTAATTTTAAAATTTGTTAAAAAGATGTTCTATTAAGTATTAATTAAAGGTGAAAATAATCGTTTTTGAACGTTTTAAAAATTCCTTTTATTGATTGTAGTTTTCGTAAATTTTCAATATTTCAGATATTTTAAGCTTTGAAATTGACGCTAAAAGGGAAATTAAGAAAACCTCTATTTAGTTTTCTTGATAGCATCCACAAACGCTGTAATAATATTAAAAAATCTCTTATAACTATTTAGACCATAAAATTTCCTAAAATTATGAGTAATTAACATTTGTTTAAGGTAAGCGGTTGATGGATATTAACAGGTTTGAAAAGTGCTGTTTAAGCCAATCGGCGCTTGGAACGTGAATACGTCCTTAAGATTAGTATCACAAATTTCCAAGTACCTACAAGTATATTACCAAATAGTTTTTTTATGTTAGCTGTTTCTTCTTACTTGTGGAATATTATCCATCTTTCCTTTTGGTGACGAGTTTTAAAAATTACGCACACTCTCATTATTACTAAAAATAATTCTTATTATATGTATAACTAAAATCAAACATATTCAAACTACACAAAATACTTTAATTTTTTCATTTAAAAGTTTAAAATACAGAGATACGATTTAAACAACACAACAGACTTTGGCATATTATGTCAATTTTAGTTCCCGGTACAAACAATTTGTAAGTAAGTCCAGCGTAATTGTATATATAGAGGTCAGTGGTTCTAATACTGACCTTCGACTTCGAATTTCAAATATATGTCGGCATGACTATAAAATACTGGTTGAATCGAGTAAAGGTTTTACTCTAGCGAAGCGTCGTTTCTTTGGCAACGTGGCAACCGTTGTTTATATGATTTTGAAAAAAACATCATCGGGAAGCGTACTATATATTTGTGACGAATTGCTAACGATCTGCTTATTATATTTTCTTGTATTTTATGTTATAACGCACGCATATTTGCGCCATCCATCATGAGTGCATCTGAGGATGATCCTCTTTCGGAGGCAAAAGATCAGATCAGAAGTGGGATCAAGTTCCTGTTATCGCACATGTAATCTTCGAATAGTGTGATGATGGCGTGGTGCTGTGCCGCTCGCTCTTTAACGGAAATATGCTGTCAGCGTGGGACACCGCGGGCGGATTATTTACCGCTGCTGCCGACCGACATTTGATGCGTGAGGAAAGTAAAAGGTCAATCGTTTTGGGCCCCTAGAATTTTCGCGACCCTTAATGGTATTATATACAAAAAAAGATACCAATTTATTATTGTAAATAGCATAAAGATTTTATGAAAATCTAAACGGAATTAAGAAATCTGAAAAAAGAGTTGTTTTGATATTTGTGTTCTTGTCATTGGTTCAGTTATTGTAATATTAAAAAATTGTAGTAGAGATGTGCCAACTCGGAAGAAATTCGACTCGAGTTAACTTGAGTTGAAATTCACGTAACTCGAATAGTACTCGAGTTACGCAACTCGAATTGGCGGAACGAAGTTGTGTCAGTTTGTTACAAATTATTTTATATTTCGAGTTAACGAGTTGAAATTCGTAACTCGAATAGTACTCGAGTTACGCAACTCGAATTGGCGGAACAAGTTGTGTCAGTTTGTGACAAATTATTTTTATATTTGTTCCTCCATCCAAGATAATTATTATTACTAACTTAATAGGTAGTTATATTTAATTGGTTTGCGTATAGACAATTTTCATAAAATAATATCACTCTATGACGTAGCGTATAGTTAATGTTATTAATAATTTAACTATCACGTATTATACTTAATCAGCTTGTTGATATTACATAATATATCAATAAATTGTTCGAATTAGTAAGCTGAGTTCATCACTAAATTGTAGACAGACACTGATTTGACCGTAAGATAAAGATGCGACTCAGTAGATTTTGTGACTCGAGTCACTCGGGTTTATCATGTCACTGTAATTGTACTCGAGTTTTTGAGTTATGCGAATTAACTATTTACAGTCCCTGCATCGATTGAAGTTTATCACTAGAGTTGATAATAGCGATTACCTTAGTTAAAGCATTTTTAAATAATAATAATACTGTTTGATAATTAAATTACTAGTTTAAGTTTTTTTTAATTATAGTTTTTAGTGCAATATAAAGTGGAATTTCTATATTAATATACTTTTTAAATAGGTACCTTTATTAAATAAGTAATATGTGACAATATGAAATAAAATATAAATATTTATTATTTATTTATTTGTAGTATTTCCATGTTATTTATTTACTACAACATGTGTAGCATTTCAAAATCTATAAACTGCTTTTCATATCTTACAAATCCTTCCATTTTTCAAAATAAGCCACACTGACAATTTTTGTTTTGTTGTTTCATTGTTATCATTCATAGGTTAAACAAACAAGTATATTTAAATCACCTTTTATGTTATGCACTACTTATACAAGTAAAAAAAATAACAATGATTGCACAATCACGATATTATAAATCAAACTAAGTTCATATTTGACTACAACATGCTAGATAAGTTTCACGCCCGCCGTTATACTATGTGAATTAGTTGATTAGATGATATAATTATTAGTGAACTGACATCTATCTAGCGCTCTCCGAATCCACACGGTGCGTCGAGTTGACTCGGTAACTCAGTGCAAGCGGACTCGAGTAAAATTTATTGTCACTCGAGTACCGAGTTACAGATTCACTCGATTGAATCGAGTGAAAACAGAGTTCGAGTTGCATCACTACTTTAAGAATCTGTCTGTGGTTAATTTTATATACTTTAAAATAATTTTCAGTAGCAAACTAGCAAAATTAATTAATAGCTAAAATTTATACGTGTGTTTACAAGACAATAAAATAAACATCGTCTCATCGATGCACAAGTGTTTAACATATAATGGATAATATCTATTTTCCTTTTTATTTTTGTGGTCGCATGGTAAAATGCCAGTGACATTCGAAATTGAAAAATGAAAACTAATGAGTTTAGTTAATTAATATAAGAGTATGTATCACAGAACACAATTACTCTCTAAGGTATGTATGTAATACAAGAGTTTACTTTTACACCTATTTTGGAAAATCTAAATAGATCTATAATTTATGATGAATTACCTAAAAAAAATGACAAACACAGGTCTAAGAACCTTATTAGTATGTTAAAAGTGACAAAGTATTAAAGTTTTATGTTATTAGTAAAATCTAAATTAAATAATAGATAGAATTAATACATAAATGAAGTTTTCTGTATGTTATAAGAAAATTAGAATCTATGGGTGAGGGATTTAAAGATTTCTCTATTTGATGTAGCTTCATCGGCTTTGAAGAGCAATTCATTTAACTGCATTTAGGTATAAATACCTTATGTGTTCAACAAGTTGCTCCATACACTTGACAATACCAAATGGCATCAAACATGGATCCTGAATTTATGCCAGCCACAGTAGATAGACAGTATAGATAGTACATATATTTACGTGTAAATAAGTACTTATTACTTGTACTAGAAGCAAATATACAGTTTGCATAAGTATTGTAACTTAGTTAAGCCTTTTTACTTGTGTAATGGTTATATCCTTGTTGATCAGATGCTTCTATTATCCTTAGACTGATGTGTTGTTAACTCTGCAGAAAGGAATATTATTTTGTCATCTACTATCAGATAATTAATATAAAAATAATATCCTTTTCCCCTACATGAAACTAGTGAAAATAGGAAATCAGACAACTTTTACATAGTCAAATATTGTTGATGTAAATCCATATCTACTATTTGTGTATTTGATCATATGGAGCTGATTAATGGTGTATATTTATAATAATTTCTTATTTATTTAACATACAGGCAGAGACAACAAAATACTGACAGAAATATGGAAATGTAGTTTATTGACATTGAAGTATAGTATATATATAGTCTTATACAATATTCATTAAATTTTTTCAGGTGGATCGCTTAGAATAAATGTGTATGTCTTGTAGGCTGAAATCTTGCAGAGCTGCTCGTAGGCAGAGACAAAAGTATATGGATATTGAATACAACAGTCTTATATCATATCTCACAACATTGATAATATCCTTCTGATTCATGTTATTATCAAGTTATTTTGAAAATATCTTTTGAAATGATAATGACTGACAATAATAAATACAATTAAATTATACATGTGTTTTTGTTATCCTTACACAACCAGTTTAAAATATCTTACTTCATATTTATCAGTGTGTAATAACATAGATAAACATGATACTCGTATTACCTAGTCATTTTGGCTTTAATGGTGTTTGGGGTATGATAACTAATCAGTTAATATATTTTAAAACAAAGTTTACACACTGCCCCTTTACTAATCAACCAAAACATATTAAAACAAAGTCTTGATACCGCACCTGTCTGTCTGTCTGTTCTACTATTAGATTACACTATAGACTGCTTTGTAAATAATTACAACAATATTTGCAGTGGCATTTTACTTTGTGTTTATCCTTATACAACCAGTTCAAAACAGCTTTCTTAATATATAGCATTTAAAGCTAATATTATAAATAGACATATTATCCGTTATTCATCTTGGCTTTAATCATATTTATTTAATTACTGTAATGGTGTGTGTGATGTATATTCACTAATCAATTAATGCCTGTAAAAATAGTCTCCACACTACGTTTGTTTGTCTGTGCACTGTTTTGCCGGAACTGCTAAAAGTTTTCTATCTATCTTAAAATATCTATAATTGCTGAATGTACCTACAACTTTGTTTAATACTATTAATTATTAAGCTATTCTATTCTATATACACTATTCTAACTCATAATATCGGTGAAAACTACTAGAAAATCGCTTTTAGTTTGTTTTAAGGTTATTGCAATATTCATATTTTAATTTTTAATTTCAGAATTCCCGTTAGATGCGATAAAACTAATATTAATTTTGTAATTTATAGATTATAAGGAATAAATCAACATACATTTCATTGAGGTTCACTAAAATTCGTGGTGGGCCCACCACGAATTTTAGTGAACAAACGAAATTCTCCATACAAAAAAACTGTCTCCTTTGTCTTAAATATTGCTTTGAAAATATATTTTGCAGTAATAAGTGGTAAACTTTTAATAAATGCCTGGCCAAGCCTATTTCAATTGACTAACTTGAGTCTATTTGGGTGATCAATGACCCTGTTAAATTGGAGAGTACTTACTCATTTCATTTTGTGTTTTGACCATGTCAGCAGCCATAGCGTAGCCGTAGCTCAAATAGTGGGTGCGGTGCGTGGTGGTGGTAGAGGTCTAGTTTAGTCGTCGTTGAGATGTAACGGGATGACTGAACATAGAGATGAATGCTCATACAAATAAAATGAAGTTTAGTATACATTAGTTCCGTAACGAATGATTAAAAAGTTATGGCTCTAGGACATATTTTTGAGATCGACTTGAAACGACCTGATAGTCGTTGTCTCTCAGTAGATCGTACAGTAGATCGTACAGTAGATCGTACAAGAAGTGATGAAGATATGGGTAACAGTTTATTGCTTGCTATTGCGGTGTTGTGATAACTGTGTGTAATCAAATAGATAACTTAAATGATTTCTCTGTGTCTTGGCACACTATACATAATAATTTTCTGGAAAACTTGGAAGAGTGACCAAAAGAATTATTACTCCGTAATTATTATTATACAAAGTATGTTTTGTTAAGTACCCTTAACCACGAGAGCATGTATAGGTACATATTATATGCACGTAAAGGGCGTTTTATCACGAGTATTAGCAATGCCGCAAATGTCAACCGTGAATAAAAATTCAACGCAACTTTTATATTTTAATCCAGACTATCCGGACTCGGATATAGAGGTATGGTGTAATGTAAAAATTATTGTACAAAATAAACGCTTACATAGAAAATTTATTTGATTTGTTAATAGCATTAAGAATTGCTTTAAACGATCATGCAGCTAATTGTCTTACCGAGCTTAAGTTTACTAAAATGGCATGTCCATTAAAGACAAAGACAAAGACAAATATACATTTATTGCATAACTGTGTACAATATGATCTTAATACAAAAACATATAGTTTTAGGCTCAACAGTCTACCCATGTCGGATATACAACAAGAAAGAAAATAAATTTAAAATTAACTACTAACTAACATTACTTTTACTAAAAAAACTAATTGAGAGTGTAAAAAACATTTTCTATTAACAATTTCTTTAATTTTGTTTTAAACATATTTCCATTTCATTGTTTAATAGCTGGTGGTAGTTGTATACACGAATAGCAGTAATATAGGAACTTTTATAATATATCATATTTCTAATAATAGGTAGTTTATATCATATTTACATTGAGTGTTTTCTTTGAATCAGATTTCAAATTAAAATATTGCATATTGTTTTTTACAAATAGACATAATGCCAGGATAAAGATTCCAGTCAGTGTTAGGAAACCCTTCGTTCTGAAAATATCTCTTAACGATTCGGTACTATGCATGTTATACAGGGTATTTTTGAAACGCTCCCGAAAACGAAGACAGACGAGAGTACTAACTATATCTTTGATGATGGGTGAAATATAACATCGATCCTGATGAAAAAAAAAATATCATCTTTCACAACGTTTTATTAGATTTATTCACTCCATCGTGTTAGTATAGTTAAATTAAACGTTAATTTCATTAAAAAAAAGAAAATATTAAACATAAAACCAGCAGTGGAATTACTGAATTACAATCAGCTGACTATGGGTCAATGTACGCGCGAACGCCGAATGCGCGGCCCGCAACAACGATGGTACCACAATACCTAATAATTTACAACATCTAACATATCTACTTAACCCACTATTTTGCCACTGTGCTTGTCTCCCATAGCCAATTTAATTCAAATTCACAGGTTAAATAAACCAAATAACTGGTTCGATTCCCGCTAATGAAAAAATACTTAAATGAAATGTTAACAAGATTAGAGTCATGCGCTTTATTCATCGTGTAGGTATGTTTATTATTCTGATGTATTCAGTTATGTACCTATCAGATCAGTTCAGTACTAAGTTATTTAAAAAAAATTAGGTATGAAACAGTTTACCGCTCTAAATCCTCCGTGGTCTTATGAGATGTGGCTCAAATTGTGCTCCATTCATTTCGAGGCAGATGTGGGCTCGGTGTTGCGTCTCCTCATGCATGCGGGGCATCATCGTGTGGTCTTTGACACAGTCCGCAGGTAGTTTGTCCAAAACATCCACGATCTTTTGGCATTTCGTCAGCACTATCACACTCACGATTAAAACCCTTTCTTTTACATACCCCCACAGAAAGAAGTCAAACGGGGTCAGATCTGGTGAGCGAGGTGGCCAAGCGTGTGGTCCTAGTCTGCCAATCCAGCGATCATCAAATAATTCGGTAAGGCGCTCACGGACGAACCTCACGATATGTGGAGGTGCACCATCATGCTGGAACCATGTGCGGCAATATTCATCCAACGATAGGTCGTCTGAAATGTCAACCAACTGTTCATTTATAAAGTTTATGTATCGCTGTCCATTAAGTCGCTGTGGCAGAAACACTGGTCCCTGTATGCGATCCTTAAATAAACCTGCCCATACGTTAATCGACCATCGGGTTTGGTGCAAGGTTTGTCGAACAGCGTGCGGGTTAACCTCTGAATACACGTGTGTATTTCTTCGGTTCCACAGGCCGTTTCTGGTAAATGTCGACTCGTCTGTCCAGATAACGTGCTCAATGGAACCAGGCACACGTTGTTGTTGGTCTAATAACCAACGGCAGAAAACTCGTCGGCGGTCGTGATCGCCGGAACTAAAGCGCTGTGCACTTTGTATTCGGTTACGCTTTAACTTTGCGAGCTGAACAGTATGACCACACGTTCATTCCGACGTCTTAATAATTTAGCGATACTTCGTGTACCTAGGTTCGGATACCGGCGAACGACATCTAAAATGCGCTCCTCAGAGTGAACAAACACTTGACTTCCACCTCCTGCCGCTACCGGAGCAATGGGCCAATTTTCTAACACTCGCTGAAATGCTGCTGTTATCAGACGAGAGTCAGCTGGGTGTCGAGCGGTCGGGAATTTCTCGGTAAATTCGTACTGAACGCGAAGCATTCCCAGCTTCTCCAAGGCATTAACATATTGCCGTATTCACGAGCACTATAAACGTACGCGTTAGGCATTATTAAAACAAAAAGAAACACAAAACGTAACAACAAGCAAAACACGTAATAACAAGTAGGTAATAAATACCAAGTAATAACAATAAAATTTAATAAACAAAACAAATGAACTGTCGCTCGCGCATGCGTGTCCAAAGTCAACACGGAACTGTCTTAAAACTAAAATTAATAATGAATCCCGCCAAACTGAAGCCTACTGCGTCCTAACATCCTTGCGGTAAACACTTTGAACATTCCACAGACCGTCAAATGTTATGACATTGCAACTTTTTTTTATAAGTTTAGTTTCCATATGATCCTACGACTAGTCTTTATATGGAATTTAGAAGTTATAGGTGTAATTTTTAAATACAATTAGATAATCAATTGTACCCTGACGAAACAAGCAAGTTCGTTACTACAAAAATGATATTGAAATTAATAAACGTACTTACTTGGGTACTCACTTACACAATTATAAACACTTTTTCATCGTTATTTTTGATTTTGTACAAGAAAATAGAAATAAAATGGTATTGAATAATTTAATAGTTAAAATCAATTGCAATTAAGATCGACAGTTAATTAATCTAAAAATAATTATTTTACACTTTTATTGACTTTCCGTTTTAATCCATCCAATACTTTGATTTGAAAAAGGAACGTCAAAACTATTAAAACTAGCTGTTACCTGCGGCTTCGCCGCATGGTCACTGGAAATGAACTATCCATTGCTTTTTGAATTGAAAGAAAACTGAGTTTTATAGATTTGTCAGAGATGCAGCCATTAAAAGAAAACTGAGCAAAATTGATTCGTCAGCCTATTTAAATGTTTTGAAACGCAGCGTATAGGAAAGCATGAAAATAGCCTGTTTATTCAAATGGAAATGGGATATTTTTGACGTGACAACGTCTTATAATTAGTTTGCCGGGTGACACTTCAAGAAACTGCGTTACCTCCGCTCACGTTATGCGCTCTGTGAGAGCGAGTGAGGCACGCGTCCCTTCCTCGGGCATGGTTAGCCCGCCTAAGAGCGGAGAGACAGACATAATAAAATTATTTTACCACTCAAAGTCGTTGTCGTAAAACTTTCGCCCGTATACCGACTTTACAGGCAACCAATTTTTTAATTATAGGAAACTGAGCATAATTATCCGTCAGGATGCAGACTTTGAAAGAAACTGAGCTAAATTGATTCGTCAGAGATGCAGTTTTCTGAATTAAAAACTGAGCCAAATAAAAGATCCGTCAGAGATGCAGCCTTTTGAGTTGAAAAGAAACTGAGCTTAATAGGTCCGTCAGAGGTGCAGTTTGGAATTGAAAACTGAGCTAAATAGAAATTTTGAATTGAAAGGGAAGATCTGTGAGAATTCTGATTAATTGCTTGTAGAATTTTGGAAAAAAACTAACTGAACACTATTTTAAGACGCTACTGTACACAATGTTATATGTTTTCCATTCGGGGAAGAATGTGGAGATTCTGGGCATTTGACACACGCGAACATGCTACATACAGCTGACCATGAGAGCAGCAGTTTTTCTAAGTTGATCCCCTTACCTGTAACGTTTTCTTCCGCTTTATCAATTGTCATTGCAAAACTGAGCTTAATAGGAACTGCAACCTTTTGAATTGAAGAAGATCTGTGAGGAATTATAGGATCCGTGGTATTAATATTTTCACCTTTCCTACTGTCAAAATTGTTAGCACCGATTATGTTCCGTTCAAGATGTGTCACACAGCCTTGTCCCGTTACATGAGGAGCATCTAAATTTCATTAGCATGACTGGGACGCATAATTTAATTGAAGCTTATGTGAGGGCACACCTGACAACTCTAGAGAATTTAAAACTCTACTGGATATGAAGTGCTCTGTTCTGTGTCCATAACTGTGTCTGACAAATACTCTGTTCTTTCTCCTGCTACTTCGCTTAATATCTGAATTTATTTTGTTAACGCTCTCATTTTTGGTGCATGAATCGCCCTTTCACATAACCATTTGTCTTCATGCATGTTGTTCGTTAAATCTGAATAAACGCTCGCAATTAATTCGGAATGACTCTGTACTAAATTACAAAATCTCTCGTCAATTTAACGCAGCCCTCAGCATCCGTTTCCAACCGCCCATCGCCAATTTTTAATAGTGTGTCAGCATTCCAGCATTGATATCATTATACAAATGCTCTCATATTCGTAGTTAAACTGAATTTTGTCACCTTGTTCCATAAAATAGACGACTTGAGGCTTAATTTCATCTGCAGGTGTGCCCTTTTGAATGACAGGTAAAGTTGGCGAAGTCACCAGCCAGTAAAACCACCATTCCTCCCATTACATCGGTATTGCTGCGCAAATCCTGGAGCGTTCGATTTAGTGCTTCTACAGCTTTTTATGCGACATTGTACTTTCGTCCCACAAAGTGTGCATTGTCGTATACCTCGTGCACTATTTTGCTAAATTTGCAGATCAGCGATTCTTCCTGGGCTAGATTTAGAGGAGTTTTAAACAGAATGTGCAGTGCGGCCCCGCTTAGCAGCGTGGCGGCTATACCGGAGGAAGCTACGGCCACAGCAATGTTTTATCTTTCGTACTTAATAATAAATTTAACAAAAATGTCTTCCCAGTTCCTCCAGGGGCATCTAAAGAAAAAGTGCACCATTTCCAGATTCAATTTGTCCTAATACTTTGTCAAAACTCGTTTTTGTTCGGGAAGCAAGCAGGGTACAAATTCGGCTACTTGCTGCTGCATTATCGTTTTGTTTCGTATAATTTCATCACAGTTCATTTTCGGTTGTTCGCTGAGGGCTTATCATTCCAAAGTCGCTTAATTTTTTGCCTACCATTGCCATTACTTTATCTTCAATTTTCCAAGTGCTTCATTATAAATGTGTTCATTGTATGTCATGTTCGCGTGTGTCTGCTGTAACCTTCATAAAATATCTTCCGCCATGTACTCTTTATATTTGTCCCACAATTTATGTGCATTAGATAGCCCGCAAGATGATATGAGAGTTGCATAAGATTCCTAATTTTGGCTGGTGACTGGCACTGCACAGCTTCCTCCATGGTTTCATCCCAGTGATTATCGTTTTCTAAATGCAGAGCTTCCACTTCTCTATAAGTTGCGCATTCCATGACAGTTTTAAGGTCTTTATATCCTGTAGGACCCGAACATGGTGCAGTAGCAATCGTAAACAGAAACATTTAAAATTAGTTACATGGACGGTATACACGACCAAGGGCATCTGATGACTTTACACGGGCCAATTTGCAACAGGCTCGCCTAGATCATCCTTCCTAGATGTGTCCAAGTATAATAGCGGGGACTTGAATATAACAACGTTATTGCAAAGGGTTGGTTTGACAAAGTTGAAAGAAGGCTGTTAGTGTAGTTTTTGGCGATGATGCAATTCTTTCTTGGAAATTTCTTTCGGTAAAATATACATCTCCATTTTCTAAGTGCACAGCAAGGTGAGTAACTGTTGGGTGCCTTTCGTGTAAAAGAAGCCAGAGACACCACGCTGCCTCGTTACTGCTGACATAACGCCCTGCTTGAAAGGTCTGTACTTCATTAACGGGATTTGCCTCACCTTCACTCCTGAGATTAAATATTGCTTGGTCGCTTCCTTTATTTATGTACTTACAGATATACTTGATTGCGCGGACAGAGCTACATGCTTCTACATTAATGTGGGCATTAAACATTTTACATAGAATGGGCGAATACGGGACAATCCAGCTGTTATCTAAGGTTTCGAACGCTCCAGAGCGAGATTTGATTGTAACTTTCCTGCCACCATCTTCGGGAGCTCTGCGTCTATAAAGGTAGCCATTGTCATTTTGCACTGTTTCTTTTAATAGCTGTTTAGGAATTTCTTTGTACATTTTCCTTCTTTCATGGCGATATTGAATTTCGTGCTCCATGGACCGTGAATCATATTTCGGACGATGGTATCATACAATTCTTTATCTTGCTCAGAATCCGGAATCTCGGCGCTTATTATGTCTATTTGGCTGGGCCGCAACTTCTCTTTAAGCCATATTAGAATGTGGGCATGCGGTAATCCTCTTTTTGCCATTCAATTGAATACATGAAGCACTGCACCTCTCCGAAAATTCCTTTGTTAATTACATAATTTTGTACTTTTAATCTAAATACTCTAGCAACTAAATCGTGTCTGTCAGTACTTTTGGCCGGCATTAGCTCCTCGGTTATTTCTTTCCATGTGGGATTGCAAGTAAAGTAACAAAAGATCAGGTCTTCCGTAAGTTCGTACATAGGCGAATGCGTCTTGTGTGTACTCATGTAGGTAGCGGAGACTGTTAAAGAATGATGAAGGCAGGTTTACCATTTTACCTAAATCTCTGGGGTTTACATTGGCGTCGCTAGAAACTGCATTTTGTAAATGTATATAATTCTCAATGCGCAGCTTTTTTGATTTAAAGATATATAACGGGACGTTCACTTTCTACCTTCACATACATGTCAAAATTGATGAAATAATTGTCTACATCGGGCTAAGAGGTTAAAATCATTTTCTCGCAACATCATATGATACATAAAATCCATACATGATACTTTTTGTTCGGAGTAGGCTCCTTTGTGACCGGGTTAATGAGTGGAATTTGAAAATGATAACCCTCTTGTCCTGCAATAAATCAATGGGTATTGCAGAGCGTCATAAAACTTGTGTATCGGCTACCCGTTGCAACGTATCATCACGTGCTCGCAAGACAATGTCTCGTGAAGAAAATTGATCACCACTAATTACGACTGTTATTTCGTTTATCAAAGGTGCATTATAGCGCCTTTCATGCTCTCCTCGAGGGGTCCGATCTGCGTGAATGACGATTTTATAATCCTCTCTCAGGTAGTTTTCTAAAGCAGTTTTAAATGTTTTGACTAAAATGTTACGTTCATGCGAGAATCTTTGAATTTTGAACACTGTGTCTCTCTCAACTCCCAGGATAAATTAGCGACGGTCTACCTCAATTTCTTCGTCACCCATAAAATATACTTGTAAAATTTATGCTGTTCGTTTTCAGCTGGAAAAGTGAACCTATTCTATGATAAATTTGCCTTTGCACCGTAAATGTAGGCGAAAATCCCGGCATTATTATTTCCCGTCAACTCCGAAGGACGTCATTTGAAAGCATGAGTTATATTTCCGGATCCTGTTTAAAAAGCGCCGTGACTCATTAGCATCATATAAAAAGAGTTTTCAAAGGTTTTCTGGTTCCCCAAGTAACGGAAGAGACACTTTGCCATTGGAACAGCACATGCCTGCGGTCTCATCTTTCCATTTTAAAGCGCTGCAAAAGCGACACGCCTTGTCCATCAGTCCGATAACAACTAACCTGTGATTTTATAATCAATCAACGGATAATAATTGAATGCGTCATTAAAAGCAACCAATTGTTTCTTTGAAAATTTTGTCGACGTTTAGCTTGGCTGTGCATTTGCATCTCTTCGCGCCTGTGTCTGTTCTGGTGTTTCAGATGCCCTTATAGTAGATTGACGTTCAGCTTGCTCAATGAGTCTGTGTTGAGTATCATCAGGTGTTTCCGCGGCTCTTAAAGCGGCCTGACGTTTCGCTTGTTCGAATAGCCTTTGCTGACTTTGAGCAGGTGTTTCAGTAGCTCTTAAAGTAGATTGACGCTCTGCCTGTTCAAGACGCCTTTGCTGACTTTGATCAGGTGTTTCAGTAGCTCTTAAAGTAGCTTGACGCTCTGCCTGTTCAAGATGCCTTTGCTGACTTTGAGCAGGTGTTTCAGTAGCTCTTAAAGTTGCTTGACGCTCTGCCTGTTCAAGACGCCTTCGCTGACTTTGAGAAGGTGTTTCGGAAGCTCTTAAAGCAGCCTGACGCTCTGTCTGTTTAAGACGCCTTTGCTGACGTTGAGAAGGTGTCTCAGATGCTCTAAAAGCAGCCTGACGCTCTGCTTGTTCTTGCCTTCTCAGTTCAGCATCTTCTAAAGATTCTAGCGATCGAGCTAATCTTTTCGCTTGTCTTTGAAGATACTCTTGAAAGGCTGGACTTACGTTTGCGAGGCATTATGAAGTAAGAAAAAGCCTATTATAAAAAACGTTATAATACCTAAAGGAATTAAATTTCCTTTTAAATATTTTTTAAAAGCAAATCCAAAATATCTAAAAGGAATAAATATTCCTTTTAAATATTTTAAAATCAAAACAACAAAACCAATTCAAGACACAACACGAATCCGAAAACGATAGCCAAAAAAATCGAATCAACAAACCAAATCCAAAACAAATCGCAGAAAACGAAATCGAAAGCAGTAGTCAATATAAATATAACCAACGAAAAAAATAAGTGTATGGGTACCGTATACTATCTATACTATTAATATTCCTTTGATATTGTTAAACAACGTAAAACAACGAAAACTAATTCACGATTCGTAAACAAAATCCAAAATCAAGCCAGAGTCTAAATATGTATATAACCAAATCAACAAAACCGATCCAAGAAAATACACAAATCCAAATAAAGCCAATATAAATCCATTTATAATATTAGTATGGATTCAAACTTAAATCACAAAGCAAATAACAAACAACCGAAATCGCGAAAGCAGCTAGTCGAATAAGCTTTTTTAGGATGGGAGTGACAAACAGGCACAGTCCACCTGATGGTAAGTGGTTGCTGTGGCTCATAAGCATCTACATATCCTCGATTACGGATCAAAATGCAGATGCGTTGTCACCCGTGAGGACTGAGATGGAATGCCTCCTTTCCAGTAAAAGGTCTCCGGTTCTCTACACTCACCTGAAACACAGCAGCGTTAAGCTGCCATTTACGTGGTATTCTGTGAGAGCGTGGTCCTTCCCCGGTCGAGCCGACCCATTCGTGCTACAACTATACTACTAATATAGCTGCAGCATGGCTCTACCACGTATAAAATTAAAAACAATTTAAGCGTATAGGTACCGTATGCACTATAAGTTGACGCGCGGCTCAACGGCGGGAGTTAAGTACTTGTCAGGAAACATTTCGTTACCGCGTTTTAAAAACCTAGTAACGACATCTAGCGGAATCAATTTAAACTATGTATACGTTAGTTAATAAGAACTCTCAAAAAATATTTTTTTCTTATAATTTTGCACAATTTTTCTTATTGTTATACCGATTCATTCATTACCACATATAAGAACTATATTCATTTCCGTTCAATAAATATTACTAAGGCTTATTAATAAGGCTTACTAAGAACTGTTTCTACCATTGTTAAGTAATAGTTAAGGGTGAAAGCGTGACAAGTGGTGATAGTATTTCTGATCCATACTTATAATCACGCCTGTAACCCTTGCGGGGTAGGCAGAGCATGAACGGATTATTTAATATCGTCTGCGAGGTTATCGCCTATTCTGTGAATTACGATGCACCAAAACGTTTGAAGAAAATCAGCTGGTGAATTTTATGTTATTTATCGCTCTCTTCCCGGTCCTGCGTGGAAAAAATACAGATCCATACATTTTTTTATCTTAATTTTGGTAAAAAGACATAATAATCCAGATATTCTGACCTTCTGTGTTCGTCCATCGTACCGTCGTCCGTCTTGTAGAATCACGGTGGCGCCACCTAGCTGAATTTAATTTTGCAACATATTCGATTTCCCCACGGGAATGATATGTTTTTCCGCTGAAAAAAGTAGCCTATGTCACTCTACAGCCACCGAACTATCCCCATACAAATAATCATGCCATGCCGACGCTCTGTTGCGACGTGAAAGAAAGACAAACAAACAAACAAACACACTTTCGCATTTATAATATTAGTATGGATATGGATATGGATTACTTGCAAGTTTTATTGTAATTGCCGCCTCTAATTCTTATGTCGCTTGCAAACAAATCTTAGTTAGTAAATTTGGGGAATTCCCCATATGTTTGCAACGCTGATGCAAGGTGACACACAGTCGGCCGGGCGGCGGCAGCGCGTGGTACGAAGGGGGCGCGACGGGGGAATGCTCGCCAGTATTACTGTGCGCGCACGCCATTGGTTCCTCATTCTTCCCGCGCTTTGAAAAAGCGATGTTTCCCAATATACAGTCGCACACACAGCTTTCTTTGCACGACGCGCGACGATGGTTTTAAAAAGGAAGGAAACAAAAATTATTTATATCTATTGTTTTATGACTGAACTAGTGAACGAAAAGGTAAATAGAAGGTGAATGGGGAAAATTGTGCAGTAAAGTTAAATGTATTGAGGAAGAATACCGAAAAAATTACCATGTGGTCAACCTGATGACGGAAACATTTATCATTCGCATTGATGATGATGATTCTAATGAGTGATGATGAAGTAGCATCCAGTAACACCAACACACCATCGACATCTGGCTTCCATGTTCCATGTTCCAACGGTATAATGGACAGCATGTCACCCTCAGCTTAAGTTTTCTTGTTACAAACTATTTTATTTTACGATAGAAATAAAAAATAATGCTCAAGTAAACATTATCCATTTTTAATTTCAACCTCTTCTAAAGTTCTAAGTAGCTAGTAAAGTACCTATTATGATTCTACAATAAAACCATTAATTACTATTATAATATTATAAAACAATAGCCTAGTACCATGCAGTACTTTAGAACGCGACTGTACCCATCCGCAGACAGACCCCCTCCACTATCGCTCAGCGTTCTTTTTACATGACGGGACCTGTACCGAGCTAGATAAAAGAGTTTGGCTTCGACGCGGATATTGACCCTAGTCAGCTGATTTTATGATTTATTTATTTTAAATTCCACTGCTGGTTTAATATTTAAGAATTTTCATGGTTTTTTTAAATGAAATTAATGTTTTATTTAACTATACTAACACGATGGAGCGTGAATAAAGCTAATAAAACGTTGTGAAAAGATGATTTTTTTTTCATCAGGATCGATTTTAAATTACACCCATCATCAAAGATATAGTTAGTACTGTCGTCTGTCTTCGTTTGCAGGAGCGTTTCAAAAATACACTGTATATTGTTCTAAGACATTTTTCTGGAGAACGATTATGGATTGTATATCGGTTGAGTTTCCCCAGTATATGATACCGTAAGTTAAGAGTGGACAAACGCTTCCAAAATAGGCATTTCTAGTAACACTTACATTTATAGTCTCCGCCAGGATGGATAGTGCGTAACATGCACTGGATATCTTTTTATTAATTTTTTCAATATGTGCCTTCCAGTTTAGATGTTGGTCTATTTTGACTCTTAGAAAATTTATGTTTTTTACTTCTGCGACGGCTACATCAGTCACGGTTATATTTAATTTGGCAGGTATATTTTTGTAATTTCTAAATTGTACGAGTTTAGTTTTTGACAGGTTTACTTATAAATTTTCTGACTGCAGCTAATCAGTAACTGTTATCAATGTTTTGTTTATTTCATTTTCATAATCAAAATCATTTGAGTCATCATTAGAAATAAATATAATTGCATCATCGGCATACATTACACATAGGTGGGTAATTATGTTTGGGAGCTCGTTAATATATAATAGGAATAAAGGGGGCCCCAATATACTGCCTTGGAGTACACCCAGCATTACATTTTCAAATTCAGATTGAACGACCTCAATTATTTTTGTAGATTTATTATATATCTCGATAACAGTTGCTTGCATTCAATTATTTAAATAATTTTCTATAATTTAAGCGCTAATCCTCTTATTCCTAGGCCTTCTAATTTATTTAACAGAATATTATATTTTACACAGTCTAATGTTTTTCACATATCAATAAAAAGAGCAGCACATTGTTTTTTATCATTGATTTTATGCCAAATGATATTAAATAATTTATAAATTGTCAAAGATGTAGTTTGATTCTTTTGAAATCCGTATTGGTTTACATTTAGCATATTATTAATTTCCAAAACTTTGTGATTCTGATATATATTATTTTTTCAAATATTTTCGGTCTATAGTTATTTATGTCGTGCCGCGATCCTTTTTTATATAATGGCTTTACGAGAGTTTTTTTAAAAAATTATTGTGAAATTCTCCCGTTTCCAACATTATGTTTATGATACTTAGTAAAGAAACTAGAGTGTAAAAAACAGCGTCTGAAACTGGTTTTCGCTTATGATCCCTCATCAAGTAAATTCCTAAAACAATCGTGCCTGATGAAGTTTTTACTGGATTTGTTATCTCAGTATTATGTACATGCGAAATATGATTTACATGGGGTACATTTTAAAGTTCGAAATGTTCAGCGATGTACCGGGGAAATGTTTAACTTTAAGTAGTGATTAATAGTGTTTGTTACAGGAATTAATGAAGATTCACGCTCGAGGACGGTCGTATGTCAGGATTGGCCGTATCGGCACGTCTATATAACACTGATAGGATCGAAAGTAGAGGTTTTATTCTAGCGAAGCGTCGTTTCTATGGTAACGTGGCAACCGTTGTTGTTTATATGATTTTATATATTATACAATATATATACACAAATATTGTTTTATCAACGGACCTCTTTCTAAACAATGTTGAACATTTTGTCATGTGGTGCTAAAAATAAATCGACAGTATCACTGGCACAGGACAGCGCCATGAAGTGTTGATTAAGTTAGAAGCCGCAGCTTGTGGGATCCATTGTTTATTGTCATTGCAAAACAAATAAAAGTCAAAGCATACACCAGTATCTTAAATAATTGGATAACTATTAGAAATTTATGGTTTCTAATAGTTATTCAAGCTCTGCGTCCACATTCTTATTCATTTTTTAATTTATTTAAGTATGATGTACAGTACAGTTACATTATTATGCTTAAAATACAACGTGTTACAAAATACCCCGTAAAAATATAATTAATTATCAAAGCCAAAAATTTTGTCAACCCTAGTAAGCTGTCATGTCAGGGAACCAGATTATTTAACAGAAAGGCCTACGTACATATTTTACCTAATAATTGTCTACTTTAATAGTTTTTCTATTTTTCATTCATAAATGTTTGCTACCTCAATACAAGGATGTCATTATACTCAAGTACTGGCTTCAAAAAATGTCAAGTTGGAAAAAAAATATGATGTCAATTTTAAATGTTTTAATCGATATCCTACAACTGTTTCGAGTTTTTTTTCCAACCTTTTTTTGCAAAATAACGATGCTTTCTAACTCAAAATATTACGATATGATGTTATGCGTAGGCTATGAAGATAGCAATTTAAACCGTGCTCGCGAACTGTATCGGCAACGATTTATCGATGGTAGACCCCCCACAGGCTGAATTAGTTTATTACAGCATTTTGAAGAAGAGCCGACCACAAGTACAAGGCAAGCCGGAACAAGATTCGGTATAAACCATGTTGCAGTTTGGCGAATTCTTCGTGACGACAATCGTCACCCTTATCACTATCGCCGTACACAGGAGCTGATACCCCCCGATTTTACCCAGGAGGAACTTCGTGAGTGGTACCTCAGGCAGTTAGAGAAAACCCTAATTACGTAAACTATGTTCTTTGGACGGACGAGGCAACATTCACGAGGTCAGGACTTTCAAATATGCATAACGATCACGTTTGGGCTCGTGTGAATCCACATGCTTCACGGCAGGGCAGATTCCAACACCAGTGGCGGCTGAATGTGTGGGCTGGCCTTTGACGGGCATGTCATCGGTCCGTCATTATGCCATCACGTCTGAACGGTAGCAACTATCTAACGTTTTTACAAACGGAATTAGAAGGCGATTGACGACTTTCCTGTGGCTGACTGGGATTGCTTTGAGAACAAAAGAAACATGGTGTTTCAGCATGATGGAGATCCGGCACATTTTGCTCGCAACGTACGAGAACATCTTAACGTTCGCTTTCCGCGAAGATGGATCGGCCGCTGGGGACCGTGCTATAGCCTGCTCGTTCTCGGACCTCACACCCGCTGACTTCTTTTTGTGGGGTTATGTGAAGAACAGAGTGTATTTCTCCGATTGCCCAACGGTTGCCGAGATAGAACAGCGTGTTAGATCGGTTTTCGCATCAATAACACCGACGATGGTGCGAAATGCCACCAAGCATATCCCGACAAGCGAGGTTGTGTATTGAGCAAGGCGGGCAGCTTTGAGCCGTTTCTGTAAATTTGACGTTTATTATGAAAAAGTAAGTGTTCGTTTAGGTTGTTTCGTTAGGTTAGGTCTTTTAAAATTTTTGTTGTTCCGTAAATTAGGTAGAAATGTAGGTACATTCTGCGTAGTTTACTCTTTAATTTTACTGAAATAGGGTTTGCACATCAGTGAAAATAATAATATTTTTTTATTTTTTTAGGGTATGTTAAATAAGACAAAAATCTGTTTGTCTATATGCGTTATGGTAATTTTTTTTCAGGGATTAGTGACGTTGATGACAACTTGAAATTTACTTAGGTATTTCTTTTAAAAGAATCTCGGATTTTTAAATAATTATAAACGTGAAATAAATGGCTTGCTAAAGATTCCACATTAAATATTTATTTATTTATTCTTCATTGCATTCCTTAAAACGAAAGAATACAAAGGGCGGAATTTTCAGTCGAATTTTTTTGTGATCTAAAATTATATACTGGGTGGCGCTTAGGTTATCACGTTAAATAGCACAGCAGGTAATACAAGTTGATATATGTCTGTTAAAATAATAAAATAAACAATAATAAAAGAAAACAAAAAATGGATTTTTCAAACAAAATAAATAGCGTAAAAAATTGACAAGAAATAAATCATCCTTGATAATATTAGTTTACTGACCTGAAGTGACCTGTAAAAGCGGCAGCATACACAGTGCTCACGACATTGACATAGGAAATTATAATACCTACACTTGCCCATAATTAGGCATGCGTAGGGCGATGCTAATCCGATGTTATCAACGAATCACAAATTTAATGGTATTGTTTGTATCCAAATAATCATTTTAATCTTGAAATCACTCAAGGTTAATAATCAAAACAAATCAAAATTTCAAAAAAAATCATATCAATCTATTCCGATCACGTAAAATTGATACGAGGCATCTTAAATTTAAAAAAAAGTTAAGAAGTTAAAAAAATAAAAGCGTCCAATTGCGCACGGGCTGTCACACCACTAAGTTATTAAATATGATTATCTAGCGTATTATTAACGTGTCCTGTCACAAATAATAAATACAGTAAAAGAAAGCGTCCAATTTCGCAGAAACTGTTACACCACCTTCTTATCACAACTATTATTACCGTATTAACATGTCCTATCACAAACAAATTAAGAAACTTATTAAAATGTCACAAACAAAAAAAAAAAAACAACAATTAAAACTCAAAGGACGTGTACGCGAAAAACGAAAATTAGGTCAAACGACTCATGAACTATCCCCAAGGACTCCGGCGTCGGACTAAGTGACTTACTTTCTTAATAATCGTCGCACGCGCCAGAGAAAATAATTTCGACACCCTTACATTTCTTGTCACTTCAGCATGAAATTATACCTTAAGCCCTTTATTTTAAGTAGATTTTCGCTTGAACTTGTTTTGCACACCCACGCAGCGCCTGGTCCCTTGTTTTTTTTTCAACATAAATTATGCCTTAAACTGTTAGCCGTATGTACATTTTTTGGTTGATTTTTTACTTTATTTGAGTAATTCGGATTGGCAACGTTTAAACTAGGTATCTTCGCCTTCAAAGGCCATGGGTCTTTGACCTTCTACTATTCATCAGGTGATATCTGTATGCATTTACATGATGTTGTTTAATATTATAACGAAAAAAATGCTACCGCGACTAGAATGTTAATTGTTATATTTTTTTTTAGTTGTGTATGTTTAAAGAACTTTATGTAGGATACGTCTTTTCATTTAATGTGATAACTTCATCGTCACTCGGTATAGTTACCTTCTTGTCAATGAAGTTTGTAATCCGATTTGAAAGCAAGCCCTTAGTTTTTGTCATTGTTAAACCCTTAGTTTTCATAATGATTTCTTATATTTACGCGAAATCTACACACATCAATTTTTTTTGTATTTTTTACATACATTATTGTCGAAATTCTCAGTATTGTTGGAGTCATTCACTTGCTTGGTCCTATTTATTTTTACAATGAACGTACACTTTTAAGTATAAAGAAAGAAAATGGATGGACAATTTGAATGGAATAGATTTTATCCTACTTTTTTAAAGAATAAGGGTGTGAAACGAGCACACTGTCCACCTGATGGTTAGTGGATGCTGTGGTCCATAGACATCTATATCTATCCTTAGTTAATAATCAAAATGTAGATGCGTTTTCCCCTCTGAGGACTAAGATATAATGCCTTGTTTCCAGTAAAAAGGGTCTACTAAATACTAAATTAAAAACTAAGCAAAAAAAACAGAAACATATATTATTTATTAGCGACCCGCACTGGTTTCGCCTGTATAGGATCTATTAATTTGGCGTTATTTAAATTTAAGATTAATTTTTAAAAAAAAACTTCTAGTTTTTCGGATAAAATATAGCCTTAATCCCTCCTGGCATTGTTATTTATCTGTTCATAAAGTTTTATCATTTAATTTCATAAATTCTGCGCGTGTCATGATCTCGCTACCGCAGCGAGCGCGGGTATAATTATTTTTTCTCCATACAAATATGAACACACTTTGACCCCTCCGTAATGGGTTGTTTTGAAAACAATTAAGATTACCTTAACCGACGAGCAGGTATGCGTAGG